>JAZKJV010000099.1:1200000-1757719 GCA_037367405.1 Ottelia alismoides
AGGTATATCAATGAAACCTTATTTCCTGAAAATGATACCTCCCATGAGTTGTAGGATATACACCTGTATAAAATGTAGAATGGCATCCTCCATGACGTCCTCAGAAGCACTGAAAAATGATCAAGGAGTCAAGTCATGTGAATTCTAGCTCCATCAATGTTTGGATTTTTATGGTCGAACTCCAAGCAAACATTCATATAGTCTCAGCCAATTGGGTGAATTGGTGGGACCAATCAAGGGAAGGCCATCAATCTTCAAATCAAAAATATATGCCACATCCTCAAGGTAACTACCATCACTCTATGGCGCATGTGGTGTTAGCAATGTGAGCCCGAGGCGAACCATTCCTGCAATAAATATTATTGTAATAAATGATTTATCAATAAAAGTTATTGATTATTTTTTCACTCCCTTTCTGAGATTGAATGAATGAATGAATGCACTATAAGGTCCCTCTATACAATAAGAGTTATGTACCATAGCCAGCTTGACAATCATACAGCTGTTAATTCATTGATTGAATCATAGAGGTTGATGCTTGGATGAATATCTAAGGAGCTAGATAGATGACTCATCAAGCATCATCAAATGATTGTTAAGTGATGATCTCCAGCCTGAGTAGGAGATGGCAATCCTTTCTCATTTGGCTAATACCTGACCGACCTCTTGATGCAAGTCCTCTGCATGGGAATGGTGATTTGGATGTGTCAGATTAGTTGAGTCAATGAGTTGACTTAACGAATATCGCTTATTTTTTATTCACCGAATACCAAATTTACAACACTGATCCAAATGAATAGTTTGTAGTTTCTCAAAGTGTTAGTTATCTCTATCACTTCATGAATTCCATGCTGGCCTTCTAGTTTGCTTTGCAAATGAAAAAAAATATTAATGTGTTTGAAGCCTTTATCTACTCACATGATGAGGTAAAATCATGATATACAAGATGGTTAGGATTGATACCTTTCAATAAAATAATTTTTTGGAAAATTTTCCAGTGCTTCCTGTACCAACAAAGATATTGATATTACAAATTATTTAAACCAACATTGAAATCTCGGGGTTAAAAAACTCAAGCATGTCGATATATAGCACTAAGCACTTCTCCATCCTTCGATGGCATAGAATGTCTAAGCCTTGACAAGTTGAGGTCCCTTTCCTTCCTTATGGCCTTCTTAAATTCTAGCTTTTCCAACCATGTTTTTTTTATTTCTCATGTCTTTCTTAGTGATGAGGGAATAAGTTAGCTTGTACAAGTAAAATGGGGGACAAATCCGTTTGTTTCGAGTTCTGCAATTCATTCGGTTTCTTCTTAATTATAATTAATATTAGCATTGGATCCATGCAAAAAGAAAAAAGCCCTTCCAATAGGAAGCGCCCTTCCTGAGTTCAGGAAGGATGTCCTCTTTTCGTAGAAAATACGAGCACATTAGTAGAATATGTATACAATTTGTATTATAACTGCACACTATAAATACAAAGTTGCATATAATACAAAAATCAAAGCTACACATTTATAATACAAATTGTTTACATATTTTACTAAAATTATCATGCTTTTTAGAAAGAAAGGGGTGACTTTCCTGAACTCAAGAAGGATCGCATCCTGTTGGAAGGATATCCTATACACACAATTGATCCAAAGTTAAGTAATAGTTCCATGACTTCCATCTCTAATGGATTTTCTAGTAATGTTAATTTGATCACCAAAATCATGCATGTAGTAAAAAAATAGAATATATATGAAATACAAAAAATTTGTTGTGTTCCAACATGCAATATTCATATATATTCTAATAAAAGGTTGTCAAGAAGGATGCATGAATGCGATGTTGACGATTCTTTCTTTAATTCTTCTTGTTTTCTTTTGCAGCTACTTTCAGTGGGAGCTCCCAACTCCATGCCTTATGTAGATCAAGCGTCCTCGATCTCCATGGGCCCTATCACAAAAGAAATAGTCAAAGAGAATATCAAGAAAAATAATCAACAAATGATGTAAGAATAACATGATGAAAAGGCCTAAAATATCGAAAATAATTCAACAAAATTCGACAAGTGAATAAAGGTGAGACGTGTCCCTAACAACGATGCCATTTGATGAACCGAAAATCTACCTCTTTAATAATAGGGAATTGTCGTAGTATAGGAGGCAGATTTGGATCATGCAAAATTCACACATTCGAATATGTGGAAGTTATTTTACTTGGAAAGTATACCAAGGTCGAACTCATGGGCACGAGTATCTTCATCTATTTATTGAAAAATTATTGTTTGATTAATGAGTGAATATTTCTTAGTCCAAGGTCTTCACGCAGATATTATGTGAATTGCAGATAAAATAATGCAAACACAATGAAGGAAATGATGCGTGCATTTTTGTTGGATATTTAAGATGCAAAAGTAGGATGAGATGAATGTAATGAATGGTGAGATCCAAGGGACAAGTATGGAAAAGAAGATGAACAAATATTCCCTATAGAATATCAAATCAATGAGCAACAAATTATTGTTTAATTTCAGAGTCAATTCGAGCATAAAAATTAAGAACAAAATCTATTAATGGAAATGATTTATATAGCAAGAGACACTGTATTTCATCAAAATTCATCACATTTAATTAGTGCCAAATCAAGAAATTAAGCATGTCATTAGATAGAGGGTGAAACAAGTATCAAAATAGAACTGAAATCGTTCGATTTAGACTAAGAATGGCTCAAGATATGCTAAAAAAAGTGCAAGGGCATAATATCGTAAAATGTAAGGAAATACAAGATAAATATTGAGGGACCTATTTGTAATTTCCTAAACCTGGAGGATCCCTATGTAAATTTCCCTTTTGTGAAGAGGGACTTTACTACATATAACAAAACCCATCGGGGCCTAGTTATAATTTGTCTACATGCGCGCCTGGACCTCTTTGTAATTCTGGAGAAGCCCAGGATGGTCTCAACAATTAACCCCGAACGCACGCGTTGGGCACGTGCATGGGGCGAGGTTCGGGAGGATGTCAACTTGGGTTTCATGTGGCTTTGTCTAGTGTTTCGGGGAAGGCGACTTGGTTTCTGAGCCTATAGGGTAGGCATCGAGGCTCGGGTAGCATTAGGACCATCTGATCCAGATGATCGGATGGTGCCTGCTTCTTCGTGCTGCGCCGTCGATTATCGGAGAAGGTTGTGCTCCGATGACATAGAGCTCACTCCTCCGAGCTTAACTCATCCACCTGATGGTCAATGAAGTTCATGGAAGCCTTGGCATTGGAGTTCTGATGGCGAAGAAGGCACTGGGTGGCTTGGTGTTGTTGACGACGAATCCTTGCCGGAGGCAGAGCTGTAGAACATGCCTCCGTCCAAACTCTGGCCAATGAAGTTGTGGTCACCTTCAAGTGTTAGAGAGTAGTCGAGGTATGCCGTGCGAATGGTTGTGAGTGAAATGGGGGTCCGTGGAGGTGAAGGAGCAGGGGATCAATGGGTTTCCCCTCCGACAAAGCAGAGGAGAAGGTGGATGAGGTGGACGGGGCTCTGGAGAAGGGAAGGGGTGAGCAGAGTGAGTGGTGAAGGTGGTGGGTCTCCGGTGAAAGCGTTGAGGTGATCCGACAGTGATGGAGATGGTTGTAGGCGGCAGAATAAATAAGAGAAAACACAAGCAAAATAAGGCACGAGTACCTGGAGGTTTGAGGAGGAAGAAGATGGTCAGAGGCTTGGGCTGGGCTTATGTGGAATCCTAGGGTTGTTGCCTAGCGTGCGCAATCGGTGCACGGAGCTCAACGGCATCGGGGGAAACCGCGACATGGTCGAGTTGACCATGGGTTAATACCTCCCTGGAAGTCCATGATAGCCCCTCGTCTGACCTTCATTTGTCATAGGGAGGTGGAGAGGGGCTAGGGTTTAGGCCGTGCATTGCTGGAGGGGGATGAACAAAGGTGTAAGGGGGTATTTGTAGTGGTGGAGGTGGTTGTTACAAGTGGAGGAGTGGCGTTTGGGATGGGCGAATGAAGGAGCTTGGGTTTGTGATTTGGGGCACTAATGGGTGCACGAAGAAGGTGGAGGTAACAACTATGGAGAGGAGGCCTCAATTTGTATGTAGATGGTCGGTGCTGGGGGCAATAATTGGAAGGGGGCAGGGCGGGTGCGAGGCGGATGACGTTACACGAGGAAGACAGTGATGCGTGGACTGCTCGATCTAGCGATCCAACGGTCAGGAAGAAGGCGTGGGCGGAGGACTGAGATGAGACCATCAGATCTAATCTAGCGGTGGAGGGCGATATAGAGATGAACGATGTGGATGGAGATGGTGCTTCATCTAACAGAGGAGGTGGAATGGGTGATGTGGAGGGCAGTCAGCCATGGTTTTAGGAGCTGATTTGCGGCTGAGGTTGAGGCGTGAAGGTACGACAATGATTCGATCTGGAGGTAGGATCCAACGGCTAGAAGTGAAGGGATGAGGGACTATTGCGATGGAGGCAAGTAGAAGCGAATCCAACGGCCACAAGAGAGGCCGTGTGATAGAAGAGGAAGCGATCGCGTGTTAGCTCCAGAGAGCGCCACGGGGCTGCTCCAGAAATTTTAGAAATTAATTTAATAAAGAAAAATAAAAAAAGAAATAATTAGAGGCTTAATTAAGAAAAAGTCAAAACATGAAAGTTCTAGATCTCGATGAGTTCTACAAGTTTCTGGTCAAAAAGTCAAACAAGGTCATTTGTATAAAAGATGAATTTTTGGGAGCATTTTTAATGGGTAAAAACACTAATTTGAGGCTTTGAGATTTTTTTTATTTTTCATTTCTCTTAAAAGTCAAAATAAATATAGACAATATTTAATCTAATTTTTAGGGATTTTTAAAATATAAAAACCAAGAAAAAGTTAGTAATTAAACACAATGGTAATAATTATACATAGATAGGTTTATTCTTAAAGATGTGGAACTAATGAAGACTTATCACGAGGTTCTTATTAAACTAGGATAAAAATAGTGAATAATGATGATCTAATAGGGATTCATCAACCATCTTGTAATACCACACAACTCACTAATCCACATCCACGTCACACATACCTTTTTTGGCTTGGTTCAGCTGCATGGTTGACTCGGTCGGGGCCTCCTACTAGTGGTCATCTGCATCCACGTCAACCTCCATGTCTCCCCCCATTGTTGAAGTTAGCAATGTTCACTCCAAGCATGCAAGACTCATCACCCACATCACCTCATATATTCTTTCCAACAAAGCACCTGCACCACCTTTTTATCCTCACTATGACACCATGATGCTCCTCCACCCTTCCGTCCTCTCGTTTAACCTTGTCCCCATGAATCAATCGAGTGCCCATATAAAAATTTCATTTTTCGATCATCTTCTCTTTATTTGCCAATGTAGTGACCTTCGTCTCCAACATATGTGATTCTCCTCTGTTGACAAAGGAGTAGAATCCATCGAAATGATGATGGGTGAGGTCTCCCTCGTGGTACAATCCATGGGTTCATCTCCATGCAACAAGCTTAACTATTGTGGAGCTTCAAGAGCAGACAACTGAGTCTCTAGGGACGATAACCAGTGGTCCTCTATACCACCCCTTGGTGATTGTTTCCCCATTCTAGGTGACCGTATGTTCTTCTTCTTTTCCTTATCTTAATCTTCTTTTGTAACTCTAGTTGTTCATTTGGATTTCCTCTTACCTTCTTCTAGTACCTTCTTGTCCCATGGGTCCTCTTTTCTTTATATAATCCAACATTGAACCGCCTCACACCGACCCCACCCCATCTTCCATTGCCTATTTGCTTCTACTCTATCCTCTACAACCTACCAACCCCCGATTGAGTTGCAGTCAGAGGGCTACTGCTCCTCGTTCTTCATTTACTATTGAGAAGAGCTAACCTATAGTACCCCACAATAGGAGCTTATACTGAAGAAGGCGGGTACTGAGTTCTCTGTGCAACCCATATAAGGGTGATTCTGAGCTGACTTACACATATATTTATACTTCACCCTCGCTTGGTCCTCAAAACTTAAGACCTTAAAATAATTTGTAGGTCTTGGAGAACCCAATGTTGGAGAGGACCGACATCTATCGAGATTCAGAACCACCAAGAGTCAAGTAGCCTTATAGGGGGAACAAAACAATGTATCCCTCTAAAACTCCATCGAATCCCATACTAGAGCTTCATCGAAGACAACAACCATTGTCGAGAATTGGAGCCCCCTCTAGAGAGCATCTCCGAACCTCCCATCATTGGTCCATCACCTAAAGCTCCATCCTTGTGTATTGCATGAAAAAGAAGAAAGGCATGGGGCTCCAGCTTCTAACCAACCATCCCATTAAGATTTCCACTCCATCCTCGTTGTTGATCTAATGGTTGAGCACTGTCATTCGATCAAGCAATGAGCATCGCCATCTAAGGCACCATGTGGAGAGATCGTCACCTTTGGATCAAAGATCCATATTTACCTAGATTGTCCATCAACACTAAGGTGGGCAGCTACTCCATGCATGTGACGGGCTAATAGCAAATCCTCCTTCACAGCTTCCTTCATTTACATGTGGGCCTAACTTTCAAAGTCAGTTACAAAACATGTGAGCCACACGTGACAGTTGTCTAATTGTGTAACGACCCTTGCAGGTTTGGTCTACCAGGATTTTTAAGCTTATACCTTACATTTTCTAACCATGGATTGAAACATAAATATCTTACGTTCTTTAATTTGGATTCTTATGTTTTAACTTTTATTTAAAAAGCAAACTTCTAGTGTCTCTTTGAAGCTATTGTTGACAAATTTTGGAATTGAATTAAGCTACTTACGGATTTTGAAATATAATTGGCATTTTGCACCTGTTAAATTCATGGAAAATCACAAAAATATCATTTTACCTTGATTTTTGGATACTATATGCATGCTGTTAATTGTGAACTTTTGGAACATGTTTCTTGGAAAAACACCGAAGTTTGCTCTTGATTAATTAATTAATTTGTGGATTTTATGTTTATTTTTCTTTAATCATGATTACAATATTTTTGAAAAATAAAAATATCTTGACCCTATCTTTGAAAAACCTTGCTAACTAATAGTTCATCTTCTAATAAATGGTTTGGGTCATATAGTCGAATATAGTCGAATTCCAGGGTTCATGGACCTAAGAGCGAAGCGAATGGAACCTAACTATGATAATAAGTATCAAGCATAGCAAGTAGCTCATGCTCGGAAGGGCCTCGATCTTAATAAGATAGTCGGAGATGACTGAGTAAGGTGTTCCATTCTTAGTTTAATTCATGAAATATGCTAAGACAAACTATTCGGAAGGACTATCTCGGTACATGAGCTCAAGGAGAGAATGGCAAATTAGTGCACTCCCGTGATCAATGAACCTTATCCACAAAATCCTTTCCACATCAAACCATTTTATACGGTCCTTATTTTTATATATTTGATCCCAATTTCCGACCCCACATAGCATGTTCACGCCAAGCAATGTCAACTATGTCCTCCTAGTCCTCTTCAACGCCTCCCCCTTCCGTCCCAACACGTGTAGGCAGAGTGAAAACACTCAAACATTAATGTTTTTAAAATTAATTTTATAAATGTTTGAAAACCTTGAAATTAGTACTACATAGGAAATTTATTTTTATGATTTTTAGGAGCTATTTGGAAGAGAACTCAAAATTTTAAAAACCCATATATTTTCCCTTATTTTGGTTTTTAAAACTTTATTTTTATTTTTTTATTTTATTGTATTACCAACTTTCAAAAATCAAGAAAAATTTTATGGGGATTAAAACATTTATATATAGGTTTATGGATTGTTATACATGTTTTCTTATTGGAACCTTATTTGGGTCAAGCCAATGAGGTTATAGGTTGGAGTTGAAGTTGGCCCAAGCCCAACCCAATGTATTTACTGGGCAAAATTTAAAGCCCAAACATGACCCACTACAAATCATGCTTGAGTTTGGGCACATCAGTATGGCTTAAACCCGTGGAATCTTCTTAATTAACTAACATCAGGATGGTTCAAAGACTTGCTGTGGTTCGCACTAATCTCATGGCAAGCGGTGTTTTAAGGGAGGAGAAAAAGATCCCATCAAATTATTTCAGAGAACGTTTTCCCTAAAAATCTAAGTTGGTGGGGGGAATGCCGATGGCAGTAAATGGGGCTGTCCATATCAACTTGGGTAAGATTTTGGATGCTATTTTGATTGTGAGACAATTTTCCATCTAATTACTAAAGAAGAGATGCATACATATATTGGACCTATATCAGGATGATGATTGAAATGGTAAGGAAGTTCAAACTGTGCTCATCGCAGCTACCAACTTTACATATTGTAAATAGGTTCCAAATTTTACTCCTATGTAGATATTGAGTTGTTCATGAGAATCAGTCAAGCATATTGTCATTCTAGTTCCTTCTAATCTTGTATCTGTTACCCCTTAACTGAGTACATCATTACTAAAAATGATATGCTTTGTTGCTTACATGAGTATGGGTCTTAACCTGCACATGATCTGACTTTATCTTGTTAGAAGTTTAAAGTAGGGATACAGTTTCCAAAAAATGATAAAATTGTAATTTGCATTGCATCACTGTGTGGAGCAGATTAAGGTGATGGAAATTGACATTGGACAGCTGCAGAAACACCTGACCTACCCCTGCAAACACCTATCTCCATTGCACGGGCTCTCTAAGTCGTGCAAAAGAATGATTATGGCAGTCACATAGATACTCTGATGCTCGAAATTGCTATTTACCATACTAAAGGGAGCCCGATATAAAACTTTAGTACAGGGTACTAATCATGCTTTCATGGAAGCTATAGCATAGTTGAATGTTCTCCCTGTTAAGTAAAACCACATACAAGAGGCTTCGACAATATTGGTCTGTAACTGCTACAACAAAAGGAGCAGTATGCGGATAATTTAGGATGCTATGTTCAGATACACCTCAATGCCATTACAAATGAATATTACATCCCCCCATTACTGCACATACACAACCAAAAAGCATATTTATAGTATGTTATCCCTGCAATGAATTATGCATGTCATCAACCATCTCTTACAGATCAGCCAAAGGAATGGCACTCCTGCTAATCTCTGTAACCTGCAACCGGCACATGCTGCTCCCAACATCAAAGGTAAGGCTTCAGGCTTGCGTAGCGACAACAAATTGTGCTGCCACCTCAACAAAAAAAATCTCCACCATTAACCATATATTTCTAGTTGTACTCAGCAGTATCTGTGCCATTTCACCAATATTGAAGCTCAAATTTCATGCGCCTTTACTTGTATCTCCAAATATGACTGCAGGATAATCATTTGGTACAAGGTGAGCTTTCGCCACCAGGATGTGTCCAAGATGATCAGGAGATGTATACTAGCTCCTATTCAATGGTAAAATTATAAATGGATCGTACAAAAGATATTTTCTCATAGAATTATATCAAACAATATAGCTCTGTATAGATTATAAGCAGAATATGATATTAAGATGACAGCAACCAGGGTTGCTATAAAACAAAATTTCTTTGACCCCAACAACGAAATCTTTTCATTCCTTTCATCAACAAACAAGTGTATGTTTGATTTGTTACCAAAGACTCACAGGTTAGGTGTAAACCGTGCAATCATAGAGGTAATTATGAACAAGGAGAGGAAAGCGATACCTATTTCATCTGCTATTTGGAGAAAAGTAGATCTATATAATAATATCTTCCGACAAAAATCTTTTTATAAAACCCCAACCGATAAGCTTTAGAGCTAATCGAATTACATTCTACGACAATCATTTAATTACCAATAACGCATTAATCTACCAAAAACACCATGCTGAAACATGGTTCATAGTGACATAGCACAATGGGAGAAGGGACCCACTGTCGTATGATTCAATTGTTCTCATAAAACATGTTATGCGGGACAAATGGTAATGGGCCCACACTGTGAAACATAGATAATCCCAGTAACATTGGGCGTAAAGTTAATTATGGACAGATTCAATTACCTATTTTAACTTTTCGAAACTTCCAGCAGAAACATAATAGCAAGCAACCTTTTCCCCTACTTTCTCCAAGGTAGAAACATACATATCGTGCAACTTGGATGGCAAAGAAAACGAGAGCATTTTACCTTTCTTGACAGAGCTTGAGCAAGATCTTGAGCCTCCATTAGGACCCGTAAGGCATTTGAACAATCCACATCCATTGTAGCATTGCACAAAAGAATGAACAACTTCATAAAAGTATCTTTAAACTTTTCCGGACCATTCTCCTGATCATTGTCAAAAACCTGATGTACTTCTGCTAAATGCACTCTCGTGTGCCTTTTTAATTCCATCTCTAACTTTGATGCCATGAAAGCCGCCCGCTTGATGCAGGAAGAAGGTAGCTGTTTAAATTCATGGAGGTTAATTCACAACTGGAATAAAAATAGTCTCTTCTGTAAGGGGTTCAAGGGTCAGAACAAAACATGCCAACAATGGAAAGTAAAAAATCGTATGCTTAGTAACCAAAAAAATGTAATAAAATGACATTCTGCCACAACAAGTACTTGTGAAGTGAAATGTAAAAAAAATTAAAGTAGAAGACAACTAGTTATGCAAGAAAGCAGCTAACAGAGACGTCACCTTGCACACTTAATTTTCGTAGTATAAAAAAGTCAAATTACTTCCAAAGACATCGGATTTACAACCTATTTTATCAACTCCAAGATCGTAGTGTCTGGAAATTTTTATAATTTTAGAAACAAAGTCCTTGATGCAATATGCTATGTTGGAATCTTCTATAAAATCCACTGACCGTAGGGCTGTTAATGGAAAGAAGATACTTCTTCATCATAATAGAACACTCGTTTTTTTAGGAAATATGGCACGTCAAGGAAGGCTGAGCAGATCAAATCTTCAGGGTATATTATGCAAATAGAATGACCCCGTTCCCATAACATAATAAGAAGCCAATCTAAGGCAACAGAGATTATTATGTTACATTACCCTTACTCCTAGTAAAAAAAAGAAAGTACGCGCAACATCATTTCAAAGATCAGACAATAGATGTGTTCACCAAGGTCCTAGCCAGAGGGACATTCCAAAGATGTTCCAAGTTGAGCATGATTGATATCGACGCTCCAACTCGAGGGGGAATGTTGATATGTTAGTTATCTTCTGTTTCTTTTATGTATTCTCTTTTCTTTCTATCTTCTTTACATAATTTGCCTAGCAGGTTTCTCCTCCATATAAGAGAACCCTAGAGCCTCATGAATAATCAATTCATTGTTTTCTCACAACACAGTTCATCCTGGAAGATTAGTTGTTATAGCTGATGGGACACTCTCCCCTTACATGACAAGGAGAGATTCGGTTGACAGAATCCATGTACTTGCAGAATATTTTTTGTGCTCCTGATTTTTCAATGAGTTTACTATCTATTTGTCAAATAACCAAGAATTTGCATTGTCGTGCTATTTGACCCTTCTTCTCCGGTGTTTCAGGATATACTCATGGGCAATATGATTGGATGTGGTCGTGAGCAAGGGGGTCATGCATACTGGTCTACTCTTCGTATGCTAGTGCTTCTTCCATTCCCACTTAGTCTCCCCTACATATGGCATCTTTGATTCAGTCATCTTCCTCTGCAAAAGATGTATAAAGTCCTCCCTCAGATTCCGTCTCGGTCTACCTTTCAGTGCAAGGCTTTCTAGCTTGAAGCATCACCATTCTAGTTATCCTCGACATCAAAGTCCTGGTAGTAGTTATTTATTTGAGTTGGTACATTTTGGTATTTAGAGTCCCGGTCATTTCCCGACCATCAGGGACACATGTTTTATCTTGTCACTGTCATCCGTCGATAATTACTTTAGACTGTCATGGGCCTTTCTTTTGAAAAACAAGCTTGAGGCCAGGTATGTCATTCAATCTTAAATTTATGAAATAAAAATATTTTTTCTTCTAAGATTAAATATATTCGCTCTGATAATGCCGTGAATTTTTGTACAACTCAGTTATCCCAACTCCTCAGGTCCCTTGGCATTATATGTCATATGCCTTACCCTTGCACTTCTCAGCAAAACGGTACAGCAACATACAAAAACATGCATCTTCTTGATGTAACCAGGACTCTTCTTATTCAGAGTCAAGCACCCCCTTCTTTTTGGGGAGATGTCATTCTTACTACTTGTTATCTGGTCAACCGGATGCCGCCCTTTGTGTTAGGGGGAATGGTTCCTTTTTGATTGCATTTTCTCTCCAACACATTGTATCTTCGATTCATTGGCTTTTGTTAACAAGATGACCCATGGTCGTGAGAAGTTCTCGCTCATAGCTGTCAAGTATGTCTTTGTGGGAGGCTCTCGGACCCAGAAAGGGTACCAATGCTAGTTAGATGGATGTACTATGTTAGTGCTTGGGGAAAGGAAAAATGGATTGCTTATTCACGAAGCCATATAGTTCTCTTATATAGAGAGGAAAAATCATGTTGGGTAAATTACATAATATAGACAAAAAGAAAAGAAAATACATAGAACAATAGATGATAATAACCCTCAATAATCCCCATCAAGATGGATCATGCTCAGCTTGGAACAACACCTCTGAAATGACCCTCTGGATAGAACTTTAGTGAAAACATATGTTATCTGTTTTCCTGAGCTGACGTAGGAAGTAAAGATAAAGCCCTTCTTAATAATGTCATGTGTATAGCAACAATTTAACTCAATGTGCTTGGTCCTCTCATGCAAGGCAGGGTTGTTGGCAATCAAAAGAATATCCATATGTGCATGTCTCGGTTGCTCCATAAATTGGTTAATTTTTCTTACAACAAAGGAGATGCCGATCCTGGTAGTGGCCACATAAAGGAGCTTCCCAACGAGCTCTCTGTATCTCCTCTTGTACACCTCCTTTATGTCATCATCATATATGTTCAAGCTGGGATCCATGGGAGTGGTGGAAGGTCTGCAATCTGTCATGCATGTCTCTGAGAGGAGATCAGTAACATACTTCCCTTGGGTCATCACAAGATCTCGCTAGTTCCTGGTGAACTCAAGCCCCAGGAAGTATAGTAAATGACCAAAGTCCTTGGTATGATATTGTCAACATAGACCGATATAACAATGGTACCTCTAAGACTCCTATGAAAAAACAGTGAGTGATCTGCAGTCAATCTCGTGAAGCCCTGCTACTCTATCAAGTCCGAGAGCTTCTGGAACTATGCTTTGGGACTCTACTTAAGGCTGTAAATAGCCTTATGAAGTATGCAAACCTTTAACACTCCCCATCAATAACAAACTCATGTGGCTACCACATGTAGACTTCCTCTTGCAGATCACTATATGGAAATGCATTCTTCACATCAAGGTGAGACAAAAACCGTTACGTACCACTACAACTGAAAATCCACCCCAAAAGAGAGAACATGCTCTGATAGTCCACCTCGCCAACGAGCCACACGCCTAGCCATATAGCGATCAACACTACCATCTACATGGTGCTTCACTATAAACACCCATTTGCATCAAACCACAGAAGCCCCCGCAAGGGAAGTAAGCTCCAAATACCACGTGACTGTAATGCATCAATCTCCTCCTCATAGCAAGACACCACTGACTATCTCGCGTTGCCTCCTGATGTGTAAGTGGGATCTCTATAGCTAATAATCCCACTACAAACCTCCTAAAATCCTCTAAAGATGCCCCAAATAAACCCGTGCAACAAGAGGATACGTGGGACACGTATGCCTCCGCCTCCACAGAGCAATGGGTACATCAAGATCATCTTTACCATATATAACATGTAAAGTAGCCTCCTGAGAAAGCACTTGCTGGTCCTGTAAAGTAACCTATTGTTTCGACAAATCACAAGTGACATCAGTAGAAGCAAAGTGCTCATAACATATCTAAAGTATGCTCAATGATGGGAAACAACCATGAGTAAGGGAAGAGAAATTGGCTTACGAATGTAAAAAAGTCGCAAAACCTGAGTCAAAGTATCAGGAGGTGGGGGTGGAGGAGAAACCATAGGAGGTGGAGGTGGTGGTGGAGGAGGGGTTGGTGGAGCTGGAGGAGGTGGTGGCTTACGAGGACGCATGTAGACCTCCTCTCAAAGTCAGACGGAGTCAACACGTCACATGTAGGAGAAAACTATATGAACGACTCAAAGAAGATGACATCAGCACTGACATAGTACTTCCGTCTAATAGGATCAAAGATGATGCACAATGCCACGGAGTCAGATGATGCATAATGTCACAGAGCCAAAGAAACAGGGTAATAGTGGGCATGGAAGGTCGTATCGCGATATAACAGCGATAATATCGCCGATATATCACTATCGCCCGACACTTGGCATCTTCATGACTTGGCATGCACGAAATGGAATCTTTGTGTCAGTGGGTTTCGGCTATTTAATGGGCATATCGCCCATGTCGAGCACACACAAGTTTGAGCTCCAATTCTTCTTCCTCCAAGCCCGTTGCCTTCTTGTTCTAAGCATTTGAGGTATGATTTCTATCAGCCTCTCTTAAATTCTTAATTAGTGATTTAATTTTCAAATTTTGGTAGGGGTTTTGTTCTCTTAATTAGTGAGTATAGTTTAATTTTTGAAGTATGAAGTCTAATT
Source organism: Ottelia alismoides (assembly GCA_037367405.1). Classification (NCBI taxonomy): domain Eukaryota; kingdom Viridiplantae; phylum Streptophyta; class Magnoliopsida; order Alismatales; family Hydrocharitaceae; genus Ottelia; species Ottelia alismoides. The sequence continues at coordinate 1,214,592 of JAZKJV010000099.1, forward strand.
TATGGAAATTAAAGACATGCCATCAAATTTAGAAGAGTGGCTGCTTTGTTTTTACATTTTTGTCTGATTTTTTTGCCAATCGTTTTTAATAGAAGAGGTGGTGATGTAGTTTCTTGAATATGAAATTTGTATTTGAAAAAATTGGGGTTTTGTAGAGGTTGTTAAAACTTAAAACATGGATTTAAGAGCTAATTATCAGTTCTGAAATACAGGTTCAATTCACACCAAAACCACTAACTTTTGATTTGTTAAAACATGGATTTAAGAGCTACTGATCAGATCTGAAACTACGGTTTATTGACACCAAAACCCCTAAATTTCGAGTTGTTAAAACATGGATTTAAGAGCTAATGATCAGATCTGAAACTGAGGTTTAATTGACACCAAAACCCCTAAATTTCGAGTTGTTAACATGGATTTAAGAGCTAATTATCAGTTCTGAAATTGAGGTTCAATTCACACCAAAACCCCTAACTTTTGATTTGTTAAAACATGGATTTAAGAGCTACTGATCAGATCTGAAACTGAGGTTTAATTGACACCAAAACCTCTAAATTTCGAGTTGTTAAAACATGGATTTAAGAACTAATGATCAGATCTGAAACTGAGGTCTAATTGACACCAAAACCCCTAAATTTTGAGTTGTTAAAACATGGATTTAAGAGCTAATTACCAGTTCTGAAATTGAGGTTCAATTCACACTAAAACCCCTAACTTTTGATTTGTTAAAACATGGATTTAAGAGCTACTGATCAGATTTGAAACTGAGGTTTAATTGACACCAAAACCCCTAAATTTCGAGTTATGAAACTGAAGTTTAATTCTTGATATTATTGACTAATTTGGTGTTGAAATTTGGGGCTTTTGAATTTTTTTTCTGTTTTTTCAGCTCAACGATTCAAGATTATGGCACACTCCGGTTCAGACTCTCATGGTTCTCGTAGAGAGATGGATTTCGAGAGTGGAAAGATTGGTTGGAAGTATGCCACCGCTCCAGATGGCAACAAAGCGTAACCACAATGCAAGTTATGTGGTAAGCAACTCGAAGGAGGGGGTATTACTAGACTGAAACATCACCTTGTTGGCAGTAATAAAAATGTTTCCAAGTGCACTTGATGTCCAAAAGACGTGAGGGACTTGGTGAAGGCCAGCATGGAGGGAAAAAAGGAGAAGGATGTGGAGAGGTCGAGACGGGATGAACAGTTCAAGGTGTTCATTTTCGAGAAGGAGTTCAATGACCTCTCTGATTCAGACGACGAGGACTTTGTCTACCCCGATGACGTTCAGACCGAAGTGGAGAGGAGGGCGTACATGCGGGCGACAAAAGAGTCCATGAGGAGCGAGTTTGAGAGGAGGGAATCTGTCGATGCTTCTGAACAGGTCAAGGATTACAAGTACTTGCTGAAGTTGCTGAAGGACGTCATTAATGACGTTGGGAAAGAGACATCGTACAGATTGTGACGGACAACGACAACAACTTTAAGAAAGCAGGAGAAACAATAATGAAGTCCAACAGCTACGGCATTTTTTGGACACCGTGTGCTGCGCATTGCATAGATCTGATTCTGAAAGACTTTGGCAAGAGGAAGCTCGTCGTGAAGGTGATGGAACAAGCATGGGCGATCACGACGTTCATTTACAATCATTCCAAAGTGTTGGCCTTGATGAGGCGGACATGCAATGGTGAGTTGGTGAGGCCTAGGATCAAACGCTTTGCAACCAATTTTATAGCGTTGCAAAGCCTCAAACAACGCAAGGCGGGGTTGAAGAACATGTGCTGCCAAGGTGAGTGGTTCAAGAACCCAGAAGCTCGAACTGAAGGAGGAAGGAGAGTGGAGACAATCATCAATGATCTCCATTTCTGGGATGACATGACAAGGGTCACGAAAATAATGGAATCTGTTGTTTCTGCATTGCGTATCATAGATGGGGATAAGAAGCCAACTATGACAGTCATCTACGAGGCAATGCGATGCATGAGAGAGAAGGTTAGAGAAGCAGTTGGGAGAGGATTTAAAGCATGGTTGGACATCATAGACGAACGATGGTCCAAGATGCTCTCACATCCTCTTCACAAGGCTGGTACGTTTTATTATCCATTTAGATTTTCTAATCCATTTCCGTAAGCATGCACTTTTGTTTTGAATGATTAAAATTTGTTCGTCAACAACATACTACTTGAATCAGAAGTACCAATACAAGAACAGTCTTGGTACAAATGCTGACCTTCTAGCAGTCGTACAAGTTGTTGTTGAGAAGCTCGTCAAGGACGAGAGGGCACAAACCTCGTGCATGAATGCGGTAAGACCGTAAGAATGCTTGTATAATGTACAATCTATTTTGAGGCACAAACCATACTATGACAGTATGACTTAAAGTTTCGATTAATGTGCAGATTAAATACTTTAGGGATGCCTTGGGTTCTTTCGGTAGGGTGACCGCGGTGAATGGACATGGCAGTACTCTTCCTGGTAAATACTAAGTCAACTAATTAACATTTGACATGTGTAACAAACAATTTGACTATTATTGAATTATGATTTATCTCTTTTGGTTTTTCCGCAGCCGAATGGTGGTTACTGTATGGAATGGAAGCTCCCAACCTCCGCAAAGTGGCAGTGAAAGTATTGTCCCAAACAACATCTGCCGGTGGTTGTGAAAGAAATTGGAGCACATTCAACTTGATCCATTCGAGGAGACGGAACAAGTTGGGAGAACGACTCCACGATCTTGTTTTCGTGCACTACAACTTGAGGTTGAAAATGAAACATGCAAGAGAGGGGCATGACAGAGAGGACTACACAGACCCTATCGATCTTGCATATATTTTCAAGATGCACGACGACGATGCAGATGAAGATGTTCTGCAGAGGTGGTTGGATTCCAACGGTGCTCCATTGCTCGATCAATCGAGAGGAAGGCCGAATGAGAATATAAGCCAACAAATGGTAGCAGATGTTGGCGACTACATAGCCAAATCTGGGCGAATCACGGACCCTCTTGAAGGGGTGGAACTTGATGCGATTGTGGACGACATCCTCTCTACTGGATCGAAATCCAAATCCAAATCAAAAGATGACAGTGGGAGTGATGATGATGATGTTGTTGGTGGCCGTGGCGGATCAGGTGACGGGGAGACATATTCAGGGGGGTCAGGTGGTCGTGGACCACGTGATGATAGAAGATTCGAGTCAGAGCGGGAATACAGGGAACGACATGAAAACATACATAGGCAGTTTGTCCCAAGTCCAAGTCCAGGACCTATGGATTATGATGCATATGGACGACGTGACCATCATCCTACAGATAGCTACATGTCGGATTTGATATCATCTGTAGGTTCGTTGAGTTGCATGGACATTGACAACCCATACCGTGGAGGAACACCAAGTCCCCTGGGCGGATATGGATCCTCCCAAGATGAGAGATCATTTGGGGTCTTCCCTGAATATTTTCCTGCTCCTCCGCCTGGACCTCCTCCTCCTCCTCCTCCTCCTCAGGCGTATACTCCTCCATCTTATGGATATAACAGCTACAACAGTGGGTATGCAGGATATAACAGCTACAGCGGTGAGAACTACCAAGGTAGCCAACCCGAGCAGACCCAGCTCAGCCGGGGCAGCTTCTTTGGTGATGACAATTTCGGTTTCTTCCTAGAGTATTTCGCTCCTCCTCCAGGTCCTCCTCCGCAGACATCTTCTTCTACTTCGTCGTCGTCGTCCCGAGGATCTCAAGCTAGTAGTTCGCGGCCTCGTCGTGCCACTCGCGATACTGGATCTAGTGCTGCTTATCCTCGTCTCGGGATACTCATAGGCATCGATGACCACCAGTACATGCAGTATGTGATGGATTACAAGGCCATGTACTCGTACATGAAATGGGAGAACTACTGCGAATTCATTGAATCTGCGATGCGTTATGAGAGACAACAAGGAAGGTGGGGCAATTCAGATCCACCACGAAACTCTTGGTTTTAGCCTAGGTCATCTCATTTTACATTGTCAAATTGATTTGGATATCTCTCATTTGTTGTACTTGTTGTACTTGTAACTTTTATATAGATAAATCATAAATCTTTATGCCAATTGCCAAACAATGATTGTCTCTTTATATATTCCCATCGATATGACCGCTATGTGGAGTTTAAGGACCATAGTCCTCATAAATTATCTATGTGTGTTATGACTTATGAGGTGTATATTTGTAGTATTTCATGTTATAAACTTATAATAACTTGAATGGAATCCATTTCCAATATTCATAAGTCAAGAATCAACATTAAGTGATTAACATCGACATAACCGATATGTGCGATACCAGCGATACCGATATGTGCGATATATGGTCTATAAATGACCGATATGTGTGATATAAGTGTGTATTTGTAGGTTATTTGTTGTTCTAATATCTTGGATGATCTTAATTTCTGAAAAAATGGCAAAAAATTGGCCTTTTTGAGCCATTTTCGATATTTCCACCGATATCGTCGATATATCCCAATATATCCATTTCCGTGCGGACCGAAACGATATCGATATCGATACGACCTTCCATGATAGTGAGAAAAAGGTCCTTATTGTGAAATACAATTGAGAAAGGAACATTTTCACCTGATACAAACATCACATGATTGACCGGGTAGCATACAGTGAGAACACCATCACCTCAGAAAGAGTGGGGGCACGACTTTGGATCGGAAGGGTCCTAGTTACATCAAGAAGATGATAGAGCGGACCATTCTGCTGAAAAGTGTATGCACAAGAGGTCTGATGTACAATGCTAGGGGACCTGAAAAATTGAGACAACTGAATGGTACAAAACTCCAAGTCATTGTCAGAGCAAACATATTTAACAATAGCGAAAAATGTTCTTTACCTCATTAATGAAAGTTTGAATGACATACATATCCTCAGACTTGTTTTTCAAAAGAAAAATCCAAGAAATTCTGGAATAGTCGTCGACGGCCGTTGGTGGTCAGGAACACGACTTAGACGCCAGATATCAAAATGAACAACAACGACAAGATGGAATCAATGCCAAACTTGTGTTGAAGGTTTGGCACTGATTTTTTATCAGATTTTTTGAGCATTTTTGTTCATTACGTGCTCCTCCAAATTCTCGAGTTTTTTAGAGAAGATTTCTATATATTATGTTAAACAATACTTATTTCATGTAATATATATCTTAAAATTAGGAATTTATTAAATCTAAAAATAAACCTAAAATTAATAGCAAGTAATCAATTAATCATATTTTTTGTCTCATGCATGGTTGATCGCTAATTTTCTTGGTGGATTTCGCTTGAGAAAATCAACATCATGGATTCACACTCTAATTCATGATTTGGGGCTTCTAAGGATCAAAGAGATAGTGAGGAGATATGCTTAGAGATATGCCACTGCACTAGATGGCAACAAATCCAAATGAAAAGCAAATTCTGTAGGAAGAGACTAGGAGGAGGGGAGACTACTAAGTACGTTTAAGCATCAACTTGCTGACAACAACAAGGATGTTGCAAAGTACATGTATTGTCCCTATGTTAGATAGCTCGTAAAGGACAACTTGGAGGGGAAGAAGAATAAGGATCAACACAGGACGAGAATGGATGAGGAATTCAAGGAGTTTATGTTTGAAAAGTAGTTCAATGTTCCATCTGATTCTGATGACGACGATCTCATCTACCTTGTCGATATTCAGACGCTGACTGAGAGGAGGGAACACAAGAATTGCTGGGGAGTGAGTTTGAGAGCGAGAGCTCGATAGTGCTCGAGGCAGTTTCCATGATGTCTGTGGTAGTGGGGTGGTTCTGGAGGTGCACCAATACCACTACCCGTCATAGAACAAAAAGGGAAGGGGTGGATCCCTTCTTAATGAGTACTGCTTCCATGTAGTACAAGCCAAGGACTTACAGTAGAAGAAAGTGAAGGGCATGTTTTTGAATGCCAGGGAGAATAAGAAAGGCCATTAGCAAGATATTTTTGGAAAGAGCATTTCTACGAATGTTGCTAGTGAACCTTTTTTACACGCATTGATGAGACCGTTGCTTCAGGAATGAGAATGAAAGCTCCTACATCACATGAGAGAAGGAACAAGTATCTCATGATGGAGAAGAAAGAGATAAACGAAAATCAGGAAGTTGAAAAGAAGGCCAGAGGATGGTGTGACCTTTATGTGCAATGGTTTGACAAATTATAAGAGGATGTGGATCATCAACTTCCTCGTATACAATGACAAGAAGATGATTTTCTTGAAATCTGTCAATGCCATGGTTATTAAGGCGGCAAGGCGACAATGCGTTAAACCTGGGCGCCTGTATGCCTAGGCGTGCCTAGACGTTTTCCAAAGTGTGTCCTACGTATCGCACTTGAGACATGCGACATATAGTTATTTAAAGCAAATGGATGTCGCATGTCTCAAGTGCGACATAATTTTTTTACTTTTTTAAGCGCATGCCGCATTTTGGAGATGAGACATCAATTATTATATTTTTTTAAAAAAATTACAGTAGGTATTGGATTTATTTATATGTTTAAAACTTTTGTATTTATAACTACACAATAACTAGTGTGTTAGAGTAATAAATGGCATTTAACCAAACAATAATGATTAATCACAAGAATGAAGAATCACAACACAAAAATGCGACATGTATATCACATTTTCAAAATGTGCTATGTATATCGCATTTTGTAAATGCGCTATGTATACGCATTTTGTAAATGCGCTATGTATATCGCATTTTGAAAATGCTATATATGTGTAGTACGCAAAAAAAATAGTCGCCTATGCGCCTAGGTACGCCTTGACACCCAGGCGACCCAAGGCATATGTCATTTTCTATAAAAGCAAGTCGTTCTTTCTAGGCGCACGGCCTAGGGCGCATAGGCGGCCGCCTATGCGTGCTTAGGCGTGCGCCTTGACATCTATGGTCGATGCATCTATGCATGTGAAAGATCACAAGTACATGCTAACGTTAATGAAGATTATCATCAAAGAGGTAGAGAAAGAAAACATCGTGTAGATAGTCACGGATAACAACAATTTTTAGAAAGCTGGTAAAACGATCACCGCTTCTAAAACGAAATATATTTTTTGGATGTGGTGTATTGTAAATTGCATCGACTTGATCTTGAAGGACTTCAATAAGAGGAAACTAGGGGCAAAGATAATGGATCAAGCATAAATCATCACCATATTTATTTATATTCAAAAGTTTTGGCTTTGATGAGGATGTGCAATGGAGTACTTTTCAGGCCTGGATGCACAAGGTTGAGCATCATAAAGCTTGAAACAACACAATTTGGTTTGAAAATTATGTACTGTCAAGGGGAATGATTCGAGATACTTGAGACTCGAAAGGAAGGAGAGATGAAAGTAGAACCATTGATTGGAGATCTGAGATGACGTGACACGAGTCATGAAAACCATGGAGGATGGGCATTGGGCTGGGCTGGCGCAGCCCAGCCCAACCCAAGACCGAATCAACATTAAGTCGGGCTTGGGCCAAAAATATTGGCCAAATTACTATTAGGTCGGGCTCGGGCTTAGCTCGGTCCAACCCATCTACCTCAATAGTTGATATCGATATCTCGATCTTAGTGACAATCAAGCTGCATTTCCTATTGCTAACAATCTATCATTCTATAAGAGGACCGAACACATCGAGGTGGATTACCACTATATTAATGACATGATACGGAAGGGCTTCATCTCCACATCCAATGTCAGCACAGCATAACAAACTACAAGTATTTCACAAAGCATGAAAAACTTACAAAAGCCATAACTCGAGCAGTATCCTGGCATGGATAATTAATTGGAAATATTGTTTATGTCCTTTTTTTATATATTATTTCCTTTATCAATGTATTTCCCTTCTATTATTGTCCTCTAGAATTTCTCCTCTATCTAAAGGAGCTTTATGATATCTGAATAAAAAAGTCATTCATTTTTTTAGTATACTTTACATTTTACCCTTCCAGGAGCATCAACACATCTTCACCATGGTACCGACTACATGCACATTCACCTTCACTGTTCAGTCGATCCAACCAACAAGCAACCTTTAACAATCAAGGGGAGATGGAGAAGACAATCTCCACTCTTATCCACCTTCAATAAGACTGACAAACTCTAGGAAAAACAAACCAAAGATTCTGACAGGGTCAAAGGTGAAGGATGTACAATTGACCAGGCGGTCAACAAAAGCTGGGTTGCCATTGGTCCACGTCAGTCGAGTGAAGACAAAAACAGAAAATGAAAATGAGTTAAAAATCAAATGATAAATGGAATATTTGAAGTGCAACTGGAATGTTGCCTCACATGGCGAAGTTGCTCATCGCTGGTGAATACTTGGGATCTTTTTTATAATTTTTTGTTTCATTTTTCTATTCTCTATCCTTGCAACTATAAATTCTGGGGGAAATGAGTATATGTTAGTATTTAGTTTATCTCCTGTAAAGTTTTTAGTAAAGTTTTTCTAGTAATTGTTAATAGCATATTACTTCCTCATATTTATTGTCCTTAACATAGAAACTATTTGACGATCTCTGCAGATCATATTCTTTAGATCCAATAATTATAGTGAATACATGAACAATAAATATACATGTTCTCTGGATCTGCAACAATCAATATTATATATGTAATTCAAAACAAGTAATCAATTAAGATATATAAATAAAAGGTACTAGTACTTTGCAAATAGCTTAATATCTGGAGAACGGAAAAATCTCCAAGCTTGTAAATTTGACTGACTACCGACTAGTCAGTCCGATGAGTTGACTCGAGGCATTGACAACTCGACTAGGCCTAGTCGACCATTAATCGTCCAACCTTACTATTTGGATCGATTAGTCACCTTAGCAGGTCGATTATATTTAACACTTCTTGCACCATTGAGGTTTTGGAGACGGGAATATGAAAAAGGGATGTGTGTTTGGCGGTGCTGACGGATCAAAGGTGAGGTACAAGTGGCAGAGAGCTCAAATTCGAGGGCGGGAGTAGAGTTGGGTGAGAGAGGAGCTCCTGAGCTCTAAAGTGTTAGTGGCAAATTGGAGGCCTGCGAGATAATGGTTGTTGGACAATCTCCATAGGATTCCATAGGAATCCATGCCCTGAGAGGTAGAGGGCCTTTGTTCTTCAATAATTAGGGCTCCCCATAGGAACCTATGGAGAAATCGAATAGGATACATTCATAGAGACCCTTGAGCTCTCTTATATAGGAGAAAAGCCCTGGGTAAATTACATTGGAGATACATAGAAAATAAATAATAGGAAAGACTACAGAGAGATATAAATATCTCAACACTCCCCCTCTAGCTGGAGCATATATGTCTATCAGGCTCACCTTGGAACAACATTTCTGAAATGGACCTCGAACGAGTGCTTTGGTGAAAATATCTGCAGTCTGCTCTCCAGTGGTGACATGAGACATGGCAATGAATCCCTTATGGATCATATCTCTAGAGTAGTGACAGTCCACCTCTATATGCTTGGTGCGTTCATGAAATGCAGGACTATTGGCTATAAATAGAGCTGTTTGATTATCGCATACAAGTTGCATGGAAGAGGTACCTCTACGGCAAGATCTGTCAAAATAAATCATACCCACATCATATCTGTGCATCCTTGAGCTATGGCTAGACTCTGTGTTGAATCTGACAACCACAGTCTGCTTCTTGCTCTTCCAAGATACAAGAGAGCACCCAACGAAAATTGCAAAGCATAGGGTAGACTTCCTGTCTGTAGGGCAGCCAACATAATCTACATCTGCACATGCGGTCACCTCAAGGGTTGTACCCCTGTTGAATATAAGTCAAGTACATGGTGAAGTCTTCAGATATCTAAGAATCATGTGTACAACATCTATATATACCTTCATGGGTTGTTGCATGAACTGACTCACTTTGCATACAACAAAGGATATGTCTGGTCTGGTGATCGTAACATACAGGAGCTTCCCAACCAGCTTCTTGTATCTCCTCCGATCTACCTCCTCACTGGTGTCATCATATAGTCCCATGCCTGGATCCATGGGAGTAGTAGCCGGCTTGCACTCAGTCATGCTTGTCTCTAGTAGAAAATTTGATACATACTTTCTCTAGGTCATCACAAGACCACACTGGTTCCTGACGAACTCTAATCCGAGGAAGTAACGTAGATTGCTAAGATCCTTGGTCACAAACTGTTGACCTAAGAATTCCTTAGCAGTCCGAATACCCTGCTCATCATCACCAGTGACTATTATATCGTCAACATATACCAGAATGGCTATTGTACCTCTCTGTGTCTTCTGAACAAAGAGTGAATGGTCGACAATAGACCTCACAAAGCGTTGCTGCTCTATCAACTCTGGTAGCTTCTGAAATCAGGCCATCAGACTCTGCTTCAGACCATAGATCGCCTTATGGAGCCTGCACACCTTCTGAGACTCCCCCTCAACAACAAAACCTGGTGGCTGCAGCATGTATACCTCCTCTTGAAGATCACCATAAAGAAAAGCATTCTTCACATCAAGCGAGTAAAGCGACCAGTCTTTGGACACCGCAATAGATAGAAGAATGCGTAGAGTAGAATGTTGAGCCATCGGTGAAAAGGTGTCATGGTAGTCCACCCCATACATCAAGGTGAAACCCTGTGTAACATCTGGATCCAAATAAACCAAACCTGATCCAATTAAGAGTCCTATTGATCAATTAATATTCAACTAATATTTAATAAACCCAGATCGATGCATTGATCACAGATCAAAACTTGTTCGGTTGTAATCGACCAAAAGTCGATCGCATCGTAAAGTGTGCCATCAAAAAGCCACGATGAAAATTTGGAAACCGCAAGACAAATCAATACCACTAAAAAATCTGATTCAATGAAATAAGACTAATGGAATTGACCGTTCGTCAATCAGAGATCGATTGATAGTTTAAAATCACGAAATTTAACCATAAGCCAAAATCTGAATCTTGACAGGAATTCATATCCGTTCCAAAGTATATGAATATTATACTCATTATGATCGTCATTCAGAGACGGTCGAAACGAGATATTATACAACCAAATCGGAGATTCAAGGTGCGAGCACGGATCACTTTGGGATTTTGCAAAAAAAATGGTGACATCAGCTTGCTCATGTCATCCATGATGTCATATCAAGTAACAAATATCTCCTAGTTTTCTCCAACCAAGACCCCTCCCTTCTTTCTCTCCCATTTTTTCTTTCATTTTCCTCCAGCCAAGAATTATTCCCCCTTCCCCATTCCTTTTTTGGCTGCTGCGACAGAAGCTACCGAGGTTGTTATTGCAGCCACTGTTGCTCCCTCTAGTTCCATTCTTCTTACTAGAATTTCCCTGGAACCCTTCTTGTTGGAAGGTCTCCCATTTTGCTGCAGTAGCCACTGGACAACATTTAAAGCTTCTGCCTGCAAGCTTTGATATAGCCTTCTTCCTCCAAATTGGGGATACTTAGGTATAATCCTATTTTCCCCATCTTTTGCTGCCATATATGTTGATTACCTAATTATGATGCCCTTTTTCTTTGGTAATATGTGGTAGGAAATTGGTTGTGATTTCCCTCTATCTCTTTTTCTGAATTTACATCTTGTGTTGCTTCATTTAGAATAAATGTTTGTTTTGGAATCTGAATTTAAGGGAAGATTTCCCCATAATACTTAAATCTTGCCTTGAGAAAGCTTCTAAAAACTAAACAAATTGGGCCTTATGTTTTGAAATCTGGCCATTTTTTCCTCTAAATTCGGAGACCAACTTTTGAATATCTTCCTTTTCCAATCATTATAGAGGTAGAATGGGAAAGAATAATTAAATCACAAACCCACTACACGTATCCACTAGTAGAGGCTCATTTTCAACATTCTGAATCATCCCAGAATCAACTAATTGGGTCGGATTATGGCTTTACATTACCCCTGATATTGTTTATATTGAAACCTATGTCCACTTATCAACTTCAGATTCAAAGAAATCCTATTCATAATGTACTAACAAAAAAGAAAACCAGAGGTTCTATTCAGTTTTAGAAATTTTCCACTGCCATGCAATAAGCTCTGATTAAAAAAATAGTAGTAGAGAATGTTTCTCTAATTTGAGTGTTATGAATTGAGCATGAGTACTCTCCTGAAATACTTATAATTTCTCTGTTGGTATCCAATACTTATTTTCTGATTCTATATATATATATGGGTTAAATGTGTGTGTGTATATATATATATGCAAATAGTAGTAGAGAATGCTCCTGAATTGAGCATACATGCTTGCACATTATCGAGGCTATCACATTATGCAAATAATATGCTTTTAGTTGATTGCATGTTTCCTGATTAATTAGTGTAGGATATGATTCTTAGGAGATTTATGACAAGAGTTTGGAATGAGAAATTGGTAGTTAGGTGGTACTTTGATTAATTATGGATAGAGACTAGAGCTGGAAGAATTAATGGTAAATCACCTAAATTACATGAGCATGTGGAGCAATCGAGTAGGCAAATCAGAGGACAAACATAAATTAAAGCGACTAATTTGAGGCATAATGTCCTTGTTTTAATTATAATATTTAATTGTACTTCTATACTACAGATCTAACAAGTAACCACTAATCTCATGATCTAAACAAGGAAAGTTTGGAATTTCTATAATTTATTTAAACTCAGATCTATATCCAATGTATGACTATTAGGCTTATGATTGTCTTTAAAATAACAACATATGACTGCAAGGACGGATCATCTTCATGAGTTAATCATTTAGGTATACTTTACTATCTATTGACCATTATTAATAAGATCATCAATAAAAAAACCCAGATCTGTAAGGTCAACCACAAAAAAATTAAGAAAGAGAAGAATCGTAGAGGAAATAAAAATGATGATGAATCAATGGGGAAAATTAATTGTGCTCGTCATCGTGACCTTTACCCCGATCATGCGAGGGCGCGGTGACCCTTAACTTGGCGGGAGATAGGAAGCTCAGTTAGAGCAATGGACGCCAAGTGCGCGTGTCTAGGATCCCAATCCTTTTTATATACGAGCTCACAGTGTTTTTACGCCTCGATGGGATCTCGACTTTTGACTAGTTCTGTTGACCTTCTGTCTTAGAGTACCTAGGCTAGGGGTCCCTCGATTATAGTTTTCTTTACGAGCTCGTTTTCCCATACAGGTCGGACCAATTTCTTGAGTGACTTTTCCGGAGAGCCTCTCTTACCTGTCTTAGTGGCGTAGTTTTGTAGTAGACCTATCCCCTACTGGCGAGACGGATTTGTCTCTTAAGAGACTTCCTCACCACTTGAGTTTTAGTTACTTTTCCGCCAATAGGCTTGGCGATGGTTACATCTAAGATCAATTACAATTGAGTTGGTGAGAACTAAGATCAATTACAATTGAGTTGACTACAATTAAGATTGGTACGAAATCATCATTTATCATCAATCATCAATCGTCAACAACTAATCGAATCTTAGAATTATTACTATGGGTGATAGATTAGTTAGCAGACGTGTTGGGAATTTAGTTAGGATGCATTACACTCCACCACATGCCTATGGAGACACCGCAACCCTAAGGTACTCTTCATGCCTTATAGTCATAGTGTGAGATCATGCTCAGACCAAGATCGCAAACTATCCACTAGACTTGAGAAGTTAGATAGAGTCAAGAATCAGATCAGAACCTCATCTTTCTCATCATCAAGATCCATAAACTCTAAATGACAAAAGAAAATAACATAAACATATGGGTCATCAATTCCTATATGAAATTGTTATAAATATGGAAAATATTGGGGTGATGGGAAATCATTAGGCATACATACAAAGCAGCTTGAAAAACAATTTTTCTCCGCAAGTAATTTGTTAAATTTAAATATCGATGCCTTTCTACTTGCCTTCTTTTAAAATACTAAATTACTTGTTATTATTTAATATGCTAAAATGTACACAACAACCATTGGCGTCCTTTTGTTCCTTGTATGTTTGGCAGGCAAAAAGCCTGCATCGCCGCAGTTGATTGATGATCCCGAGCATCCGCTGCTATACCAGACGGTACATATTTTGTTGTTTATGTGTAGTTGATAATGTATAAATGTTTTTTTTCTTCTGTCTCTTTTGAGAATGCATGTACATGATATAATATTTTCTTTTGTTACATGTAAACTTTATGGAAATCAATGCAATGGAAAGTTGGTAGTATTTCTTGTTGGCTATGTGGTTGTTTATATTGATTTGAATGTCATTGCAAAACACGCAAAATTTTCCCTCAATTTCAGTTGAACTAATGCCATCTATAGTGAATCTAACATTGTGGGTGCCTTGTAAACGGGTACCCGGATCCGAGTGCGTCACACCTCGTGCTACAAGTCTTACCTTGTAGAGATCCACATTGCCATCTGCCTGTATCTTGACTGTAAAAATCCACTTGCATCCGACCACCAAGGCACCTGGAGTGACAGACACAATAGTCTAGGTACCACGAGATTGACGAGCTGCCATCTCTTCCTCCATGGCTAGTCGCCATCTACAATCTTGTATAGCCTCCTGGTATGCTCGTGGGATGGTAACAACAGAGAGTCCCACAACGAACCTCTTGTACTCTTCTGATAGATGATCCAAGGAGACATGAGCAGCTAAAGGATAAGTACCATACATGCGACGTGGCTTTCGCAAAGCGATATGTATATTAAGATCATCATCCCACCTGTTCTCTGAAGATGGTAACTGCTCCTCCTGAATAGTGTCTTGCGGTACAACCATGTCAATAGTGCCATTAGTAGAAACAACATTTTCAGTACATATCGAGGCCGTTGGATGACGGGGAAGGCGTATGAGTAACAGGAAGAGTAAGTGCCCTGCGAGTGTAAATACATTGCAAAAACTGGACATGTGTAGATGGTGGTGATGGGGGTCCACATATAGCAGAATTTTGCTAGCCTAATTCTGCTAAATGGTAGAAAGATGTCAAACTGAAGCTGGATAATTTTGCTCTCATTTTTAGCACGCCCATATATAGTAGCTAGATGGTCCCGTATAGACTTAGCAGTGGGTTGATTAACAATATTGTTGGCAATCGATCTATTGAGTGTCTCGGAGAGCCATACTCGTGTATACACATCATCCTGCTTCCAAGATGCATTCGCCCCCGTCTTGTCCTTCAGTTCTGGATCGGTCAAAATATGCTCCTCATTAATACTTTGCATTAGGGAGAAACTGCATGGACTACAATTCATAATTGATCCCATCCATCTTGACAATAGGAGTCGATCCCTTGAAAGGATGGATGAAGAAAATATATCGCCCTTGTTTTCGAACATGAGGCGAAATACCACACAGAACTGGACATGAGACTGGGGAGTACCAATCTAGATGAGTCTACACAAGCATATAGAGGATTGGTTGTATGTGTAGACTCATACAACCACCCTCAGCATCTTTGGATGGGTGTTAGGGCTTGAAAACATGATTTAGAAATCTGAAATCGTGTTTCACAATAAAAATCACACCTATTTCAGTTCAGATCAGTATTGCATGCCAGAAGGAGATGAAGGCACAAGACTCCTTGCGAGTCCCTCTTGGCGGTGCTGGGAATCCTAGCGAGTTCTCGTGGAAGCGTTGGACTCCCTTGCGGAACTCCTGGCGACGAAGGGGACTCCTTGCGGATCACCTGGCGGTGCAGGACCCCCTTGGGAACCCTAGCGGGTCCTCGTGGAGGTGCTGGACCCCCTTGCGAGACTCCTGGCGACGAAGGGGACCCCTTACGAAATCAGCTGGCGACGCAAGACCCCCTAGCGGGGCCTCCTGCCGACGCCGGGACCCCTTATGGGTCCTCCTTTGACGAAGGGGACCTCTTGCTATGAATCCTCCTGGTTGCACGTTGAGGATTCAAAGGAAGAGGAGGGTTGTGCATGGCTCGAGAGAGAGGTTGGCGGGGGGTGCACGTGCTAGGGCTGGAGGGTGGAGAAAGGGATTAGGTCAGGATCCGGTCCGAGACCGTCTCTCTAATACCATGTGAAGAAAATAGAATAGAATACATTCATAGAGACCCTAGGGCTCTCTTATATAGAAGAAAAGCCTTGGGTAAATTACAAAAGACAAACATAGAGAATAAATAATAGGAAAAGATCTATGATGGATTCTATTAGTCTGCTCCACAAACTTGCTCCTCTCTTGAAGATATGATGGATTCTATTAGTCTGCTCCACAAACTTGCTCCTCTCTTGAAGATAACTCGATTCCATCTGATCTTACGAGTAGATCACCTAATCTCACGAGCATATCTCAAACTCCGAAGAACATGACAACAACCAAAATAAAAATCAAAATCCTCATCACCACTACAAAGTTCCACCGACAAGCAATATTGGACTAAACAAAGAGCAGTATAATTGAATCTTGGAAAGATCTAGTTACACGTCTATCTACGTATTCTAATAAGGATATATGTAAAAGGGTGGCATAGTTAATTTACAACAACAAACCCTTTGTTGGAAATGCGAGCCCACGGCGAGCCATTATGCAATAAATGTTATTGCAAGTATCATTCCCTGATCTGAAATGAAGAATGAATAATTTGCATAATAGGTCCCTTAGTACAATTAGGGTTATGTACCATGGCAATCTTAATAATCATACAACTGTTGATTCAACTATTGAATCATAGAGGCTGGTGCTTGGATGAATATCTAAGGGGTTAGATTGAGGACTCATCAAGCACCGTCAAATGATTGTTAAGAGATGATCTCCAGCCTGAGTAAGAGATGGCAATCCTTATCTCTAAAGGCTGATATCTGACCGACCTCTTAATGCAGGTCCTCTGCATAGGAATAGAGATTCGGAGGTGTCAGATTAGTTAGGTCAAAGAGTTGACCTAACGAGATCGAGATAACCAAAGTCCTATATCGTATGCTGTCATGATATAGGCACGCATCCTCTGACCGGAGACAGATGTGTTACTATATGTCTGAGTATGTACATTTGGCAGACCAATAGGTTGATGACATAACCAAGGTCTATACACCGGCGCGCTGGTGTGCATGTAAGGGCATATGAGTAATACGATCTCTCAAAGGGATCATACAAGTTCACTACTGAATCGGAAGACATGAGCTCACTCATGAGATATTGGGAGGAATCAAATTCCGTGCACGGTCGTCTCGCTTTGGAAGCTCGACTGAATTTGTTGGTTTGATATATACTTTTCGAAAGTATATGATCAAGACCTAGGTATGATATATGCTTTTGGAAAGTATATGATCGATACCAACTCCCAATGATCGAATGAGAAACTTACTGATAAAACCATGAAGTAGACAGTATAAAGTTGATCAAATACTTCAGGTTTAATCTGAGTCTTCCAGTATGCAGGATGTACATATATTGGGAATACCTGAGGGTGATGTGATCATAAACGATTGTATAACCATGACGCTTCCATTCCTAGGGAGTGATGAAACGGGTCTGGATTTTAGTGACTCCTCTCA
Organism: Ottelia alismoides; assembly: GCA_037367405.1. Classification (NCBI taxonomy): domain Eukaryota; kingdom Viridiplantae; phylum Streptophyta; class Magnoliopsida; order Alismatales; family Hydrocharitaceae; genus Ottelia; species Ottelia alismoides. Next base: position 1,232,073 of record JAZKJV010000099.1, read on the forward strand.
GTAGAGAAGTATTCTGATCTCGGTCCAAATGTTGGACATTGATCTGAATGTGATTCAGATTCAATAAGAGATTAGATTTGCGGTCTTGATTTAATCAAGCATCTATGGGAGGCCCGCGATCTGGATTTGAGATATGATCTCAATATCCAAGTCACTATACGTGGAACAATACAATCACCCTGTCCTTATCTCCAAGTATCAGCGGAGAAAGCGCATTATCCTTGAAAGAGTTCATGGATAATTCTATTGTTGATATATGTGTCCGAGCATTGAGAAAATGGATAATTAAATGAGATTTAATTATCATGAGTAATATGAATTTGATTCATATTATAAAGAGAGTTATCTGAGATAATTAAATGTGATTTAATTATCAAAGATGTAAGTAATATGAATGTGATTCATATTATTTGAGAACAAGAGAAATGAGATCCATGATTAAATATGATTTAATTATCATGGATTTGAATAATGTGGATAGCAATATCCATATTAGTCATATATATTATAAATGTGATTTATAATATATAAGAGAGGGCTATTTGAAATTTACCTTTGTTAATTAAATGTTGATGTGAATTGGATTCACATTGGACATTAAATTGAAAATGTAATTTACATTTTATTTTGGGTTGTGAATGTGATTCACAATTTTTCAATGGCAAGATTGCAATATTCACAAAATAATTATGAATTGTTTTGTAGAATAATTTACAACAATTGTTGTTGCAAATATTGGAGATATATGCAATCTTGAAGATTGCATTGGAATCTCCCTTTCCTAATAGGAGAGGGGGGGCGACCACCAATATGGAAGGGAGGAGCCTCCTTTCCATTATCTCCAATGTGGATTGATTTAATTTGGTGATTGAATTATGTTGATTTATCAATATAGATTTAATCTAAATTAAATTAATTGTTGTTGGTTTTTACCAACACAAATCTTAGCCATTAAAAGAAACACAATCAATGTGAACCATTGGATTTGTATTGTCACATGGATTGAGATCCATGGATCCCAAAACCCTATAAAAGGAGAGGCACCCCATTGCTCTTCTTTACACACAAGGACACACATAATGCTTGAGAAGCAAATCTCTCTCTCTCTCTCCCTCTCATGGCCGTCCACCATGGATGCCCTAGAGAGGTTCTCCATCGCCGCGACATCGTCGTTATGCTGCCCGATGGTTTGCTCGTGGATCTCCGTCTCCTTCAGTGTGCCCCGCTCATGAAGAAGACGTCGGATCTCGTGTGTCGAGATCAGGAGATCCGCCGCTTGGATCATCAACATGGATTGCGAGAAGCACGCGGTTCATCCCCGCGCTCGCAAGCGTCTTCCTCGGTCGGATCGGACTTGAGACAGGAGGTCTCTTTGTTGAGAGACTCGATCGCAACCACGCTTCCAGAGGTAACACTAATACTTGTTTGTGGTTTAGACGAAACGATCCGAGAAGTGTTCTTGGATCATGTGGTTTCGTCGCATAAAATTTTTTAATTTCCGTTGCATAGAACCACTAGTGCGACTAGTCATTCTTCGTCGTATCCGATACGACGATCACGCTTCCGTGATGCGCTTGAGGATCTGATCATATCCTTCAAGTGGTATCAGAGCCAGGTTGACGATTTCGAATATGATTCGCAAACCGAGGACGACTTGGGTTCGTTAAGGTCGCGAAAGTTTTTATCGCATTGATTTCGTAGATCTGTTTAGTAAATAATTTCGGCAATGTTTAAAATGTTTAAGCACGAATTATTTCCTTGAATTTTGTTCCCCATTAAATAAGGAAACCATAGGATCTGAGTTTGCGTAAATCGGATTTCGTATGCTCAAGATATGGTTGTTTTAATGAACATGTATGCACTGTTGCGGGAACTGCAGATCTTAACATGATTAAAGAGTTAATTACTGTTATGATCCGCCTCGAAATGCGTGAAACACCACTTGGGTTATGTCCTAAATCAAGTTAGCAATCTTTGAAAATTGATTTTGTCTAATTTGGATTTAAATTGATTGAGATATGTTAATTTTAGTGAGTAGGGGTCACTACTAAAATTACAGTCCTAGTCTAGAACCAAGTGATTGTCAATTAGTGAAATTAATTGTTAATTTCGTGGAATAATCATGAAAAATATTTGTGAAATATTGGAAAATGATTATTTACCTAATTGATTTGGCCTCAACCAATTAATTGATTAGATTTGATCTAAATCTTAATTGGAAACACAATCGTCAAACTTGATGCTTGAATAGTATTGAGAATTTGTGTAGCAAATTTCCTTATAATCAAAAATGTTTTGATTATTACTATATGGTATAATTTCGGTTGAAAAACCGATGATCATCTCAAGTACAAATTGATATATCTGGCATTATGCTTTCCCGAGGTGGATATGGTGTCTAGTCGGAGAGCATTGGGGTTGCGGGTTGCAACGTATGTGGTCCGTCCCACTCTCGTCGGTACTGGCCATGACAGCGAGTAGGGACTGTATAATGCCGGAGAAAATCAAGGTGTATTTTTCTAATTATTAAAATTCAAATTAACACGTATTTTGAGATATTACCATATATATATATATTCAAGTAAAAATGATCAAGTTTGTTGATTGAATTGGATTGATAATTAATTTAATATGATTAAATTGATTATGTCCAATTGAGACATTCTATTATGAATAGAGTTATTATTTCCCTTGGAAGAATTAATTATATGAATGTGATTCATGATAATTAATTAAAATTTGAATATGAGATGGAGGATCACATAAGTGACATCCATGGTCTCCCGTCAAGGCGAAGGGTTCCATTGCCAGATATTGTATGTAGGAGACGCATGTCCGAAGTGACAGCTCCTGCATACGATCCATTTGGATCGGGCTCTTCGCTTCTCGAAAGAGTAAGGACGTATGCGTAGTGACCCCAATATCGGGTCCTCATATTATTGGGGCGATATTAGATTGCACATAGTGAGTTGTATTCCTGTTGACGGTTGGTTCAATTAATGACGGGTCAACATTGCCTTAGGGGTGGTGGGCACGGGTGTTAAAGACCGAATTGAGAGATGCAAGTTGGACTTGCAAGGCGGAATGTGTTCCCGCTTCTTTTTATCCAAGTTGTAGGTTGTCATATTATTGGGATGCAACAAAGATAAGGAAGGAGATCCCAGATCTTGCTGAGATATGTTGGTAAGTATATCTCTTACATTGAAAGTGATTAAGGGAATGAACTTTCAATGTTGACAAGGTAAGACAACTTTGATATAAAAATTCCTGAATCAAAGTAAAATATGTATAAATATAAATATATACATTTATGCAAATTTCTTATTTCAGATAATCCTTCATTAAACCCACTCAATATTATACTCAATGATAACCAGTAAAATATCATGGATTGGACTCATGATCCAGATATTGTACTTGCATTGGACATATAATGTATGTGGTTGCAATGTGCAAGTTTCCTCATAATATTGAGGAATGACAATTAAATAGATAATAGGACTACAACCCTAGGGTTTGTATGTCTCTATAGTCTTGATCTCATCGAATGTACTTTGGAAGTGACATGTCGATGATGATCACAATTGTCAATTAATCCTTATAAAATCTAAGAAGATGTTCTGGCATACATATGTGCTATTGACATTTAACCATGAATGACATGGTTCTCTGCATCGTGTAGAACGGTAGCTCTTTAAGAGATGATGTATTCAAATTGTTTGAATACCTACCTAAACCAATGTTTCAAGAGTCTAGATGGATGTAGGCATGATAAGTGTCATCATTCTACTGTCTATACTCTAGTCATTTATGAAGCTTCATAATATTCATATTGTATGAATTTAATGAGGCTTGTATAAATGTTGAAATACTCTTACATTGAATTCTTTTGAATTTAATATAAGAGATCCTTAGTCTTAAGCAATGGTTGTTTATAGATAAAAGGGAGCGCAGTGGAAGCATGGGTTGGACCCGAGTAAAAAGTATGGTCAAAGAGTTGACTGTACATCTATAACTTCCATATGTCATCCAAAGAGTTGGATGAATGCCAATACTGCAATAAGTTGATGTGTTGATAGTATGACTATCAAGTCTGTCTAGAATCCTTAGAGAAGGACTCGAATAGAGCATCAGAATAATCTACATATAAATCATTGAAATTGACTTGCTTAAAGTCTTGTAATTGTATCTCAATCTTCTACAACACTTGCAATGGGTTGCATATGTTTTAGAAGACTAGAAAATTTGATCTTAAGGCTTATAGTCATCCATATAGTTATTGATGCAATTGGTGCAACAATCTCTATTGGATTGAAAGGCTTCATAATTTCAGTGGGAGAGCCCTTAGTCTTAGAGAATGTCTCTATGACCTAGATATTAGAATACATTCATTGTTTATTTCTAAATGTTGGAAATAAACATAAATTCTGTAATAAATCTATCATAAAGAGTTATGATGGAGATATTTCAGATAGTAATCTAAGATCTAGTGGACTCCACTAAATTAGAAAAATAATGAATGGTTCATTAACATTTCTAAATACTGAAATTAAACTTTAAGATCAATAGGAGGATGACGATCATTTGACAATGATCTAGCATCAAGCCTTGGACATTTGTCTATTGATTTGATCAATAGACAAGAGATGAAACCTTAGAATGTCTAAAATTTCAAAACTTACATACTTATGAATATTGTATTCAAAGTAGAATGTCCAATACACCCTTCTTTGGGAATGGTGTAAGATGTCAAGATATTCAGGATCTCTTACATATTGATGTATGCGGATCATCTATATCATAGTAAACATTATGGATATATGATATCTACTGATGATTATGTATGATATGAGATTTCACTTAGAAACCTTTGAAGTGTTCAAAGATTTCACATAATCTTGGTTTACAACCAAAGTTTGAAGGAAGATAAAATGAATTTGATCTAATCTAGGTAGCCTATACCTGTTAGATGAATTCAAAGGATACCTTATGGAGATATGAATATCATTTCTATCTCAATCCTCCTAACACACCTTAACTCAATAGAGTTATAAGGAGATACAATTGGATCATGTGTGACATGATCTTATCAATGATGATTTTTAGCATAATTATCCCTTAGTTTCCAGGTATATAGTTGTAGTAGAGACTACAATGTATATCCTTAATAAGTAATAAGGTTCCATGCAAGATGGAATCTAGCACTTGAGAGTGCTACTTCATTAGGAAAATAAAGGATGGTATTTGACATCTACTTTATGACCTTGAGATTCTTAAAATATCTCATCTCTGAAAATGTGATTCTTAGAGGTTGAGACACTTGAGAATCAAGATGAAAATGAAGTGTAGGAACTCATTTAATCTTGAAAAGATAATGAGGCTCCTGAAATTGGAAACTAAAAGGACAATTAAAGATGAAACACTAAAACCTCTTCAAATGAGTTCGAGGAAGGATTCCATGTGTCGGAGAAATCTGACAATGATCGAACTTCATGTGATGAAGCTTCTGAAGATCAAAGCATGGATAGATGGATGTTAGCAATAAAAGTCTAATGTAGACTTCATATACAAGTGTTGTATATAGAACCCCGAGGATCCACCTATGTGGGTAAGACCTGTAAAGGTGTAAATGGATCTTCAAGAGAAAGGGAACCTGATGAGATGGTAGAGACCTTCAAAGCACGGTTCGTAGCCATGAGCTACACACCGTAAGAGAAGATATTGCTTGCAATGAGACTTGCTCTTCGGTGACCATGCTTAAAATCATCGGAATATTACTAACCTTGGCTGCACAACTTGACTATTGCATCTTCAAGATGTAAGTCAAGATTGCATTCCTCTATAAATACCTCTCTGAGGATATTCACATGAAGTAGCCCCAGGGCTTCATGGTTGAGGAAAGCAGTGTGTGCAAGCTAAGGAATCCATCTAAGGACTCAAATAAGCTTCTTAAAGTTGGACCATAAGATATGATGAGATTATAAATGTTATAATTTCAGATAGAATCTTGATGAGCCATGTGAAGCTTAGTGGCAGTGCCTTTATGTTCATCGTGCTAAATGTAGATAATATCCTAAAATGATATAAGGATAATAATAAGTGTTTTCTAATCTGGTTGTTCCATAACTTGAGATAAGATCTCAAGGATACCTCTTGGATCTTAGTTCTGAAGGTGTTCAGAAGCAAAGAGAAGAGGGTTTTGGGATTGTCACAATAGTAGTACACCTTGAACATATTCCATTCTTTAGAAAATTTCAAGAAAGGCTTCCGTCCCTTAAGATATGGTTCTGACCTGTCTAAAGGGATAGCACCTCAAAGAGTTGAGGAAGTGAATGCTAGAACTGCTTGCACTTGTGCATCAGTCACGAGAAGCTGAGTGTATGCTAGATGTGTACAAAAGCCAGATATCTGCCTTACAGTGGGAGTAGTAAACTGTTACTGATCCTACTATGTAGAGAAAACACTTGATTGCAGTAATAACTATATCTTCATAGAGGACAAGATTTTTGAGATAATGATCTCAAAGTCTTATCTTCAAAAGCTTAAGACTTTGTAGATAGAGATCTAAAAGGTCTTAACTTTGGATACCTTAAGAGATAGTGATCTCCAGGAATAAGGGTATTCTGATAAGGATTATGGAAATACTGGTTGTGATAAATGTTAAGCTGTAGTGTCAGCGACACTATAACTAACAAGATTGAGTATTGGTTGCATAAGATGCAACATTCGTATTAGATGCGAGCACTGTTACTGGGGATATGCAAGTGCCGTAAAAGGACTTGGCATAGTCTCGCGGGAACAGAGTGATAGATCAGCTTACCTAGCTATTTTCTAAATAGCCTATGATTGTCACATGAGTGTAGGTTTAAATGATTAGCCCATCAATGGCTCTTTGGGCTAGTGGGAGATTGTTGGAAATGCGAGCCCACGGCGAGCCATTATGCAATAAATGTTATTGCAAGTATCATTCCCTGATCTGAAATGAAGAATGAATAATTTGCATAATAGGTCCCTTAGTACAATTAGGGTTATGTACCATGGCCATCTTAATAATCATACAACTGTTGATTCAACTATTGAATCATAGAGGCTGGTGCTTGGATGAATATCTAAGGGGTTAGATTGAGGACTCATCAAGCACCGTCAAATGATTGTTAAGAGATGATCTTCAGCCTGAGTAGGAGATGGAAATCCTTATCTCTAAAGGTTGATATCTGACCAACCTCTTGATGCAGGTCCTCTGCATAGGAATAGAGGTTCGGAGGTGTCAGATTAGTTAGGTCAAAGAGTTGACCTAACGAGATCGAGATAACCAAAGTCCTATATCGTATGTTGTCATGATATAGGCACGCATCCTCTCACCGAAGACAGATGTGTTACTATATGTCTGAGTATGTACATTTGGCAGACCAATAAGTTGATGACCTAACCAAGGTCTATACACCGACGCGCTGGTGTGCATGTAAGGGCATATGAGTAATACGATCTCTCAAAGGGATCATACAAGTTCACTACTGAATCGGAAGACATGAGCTCACTCAAGAGATATTGGGAGGAATCAAATTCCGTGCACGGTCGTCTCGCTTTGGAAGCTGGACTGAATTTGTTGGTTTGATATATACTTTTCGAAAGTATATGATCAAGACCTAGGTATGATATATGCTTTTGGAAAGTATATGATCGATACCAACTCCCAATGATCGAATGAGAAACTTACTGATAAAACCATGAAGTAGACAGTATAAAGTTGATCAAATACTTCAGGTTTAATCTGAGTCTTCCAGTATGCAGGATGTATAGGTATTGGGAATACCTGAGGGTGATGTGATCATAAACGATTGTATAACCATGACGCTTCCATTCCTAGGGAGTGATGAAACGGGTCTGGATTTTAGTGACTCCTCTCAATAGAGAAGTAGTCTGATCTTGGTCCAAATGTTGGACATTGATCAGAATGTGATTCAGATTCAATAAGAGATTAGATTTGCGGTCTTGATTTAATCAAGCATCTATGGGAGGCTCGCGATCTGGATTTGAGATATGATCTCAATATCCAAGTCACTATACGTGGAACAATACAATCGCCCTGTCCTTATCTCCAAATATCTACGGAGAAAGCGCATTATCCTTGAAAGAGTTCATGGATAATTCTATTGTTGATATATGTGTCCGAGCATTGAGAAAATGGATAATTAAATGAGATTTAATTATCATGAGAAATATGAATTTGATTCATATTATAAAAAGAGTTATCAGAGATAATTAAATGTGATTTAATTATCAAAGATGTAAGTAATATGAATGTGATTCATATTATTTGAGAACAAGAGAAATGAGATCCAAGATGATTAAATATGATTTAATTATCATGGATATGAATAATGTGGATAGCAATGTCCATATTAGTCATATATATTATAAATGTGATTTATAATATATAAGAGAGGGCTATTTGAAATTTACATTTGTTAATTAAATGTTGATGTGAATTGGATTCACATTGGACATTAAATTGAAAATGTAATTTACATTTTATTTTGGGTTGTGAATGTGATTCACAATTTTTCAATGGTAAGATTGCAATATTCACAAAATAATTATGAATTATTTTGTAGAATAATTTACAACAATTTTTGTTGCAAATATTGGAGATATATGCAATCTTGGAGATTGCATTGAAATCTCCCTTTCCTAATAGGAGAGGGGGGACGACCACCAATATGGAAGGGAGGAGCCTCATTTCCATTATCTCCAATGTGGATTGATTTAATTTGGTGATTGAATTATGTTGATTTATCAATATAGATTTAATCTAAATTAAATTACTTGTTGTTGGTTTTTACCAATACAAATCTTAGCCATTAAAAGAAACACAATCAATGTGAACCATTGGATTTGTGTTGTCACAAGGATTGAGATCCATGGATCCCAAAACCCTATAAAAGGAGAGGCACCCCATTTCTCTTCTTTACACACAAGGACACACATAATGCTTGAGAAGCAAATCTCTCTCTCTCTCCCTCTCATGGCCGTCCACCATGGATGCCCTAGAGAGGTTCTCCATCGTCGCGGCATCGTCGTTATGCTGCCCGATGGTTTGCTCGTGGATCTCCGTCTCCTTCGGTGCGCCCCGCTCATGAAGAAGACGTCGGATCTCGTGTGTCGAGATCAGGAGATCCGCCGCTTGTATCATCAACATGGATTACGAGAAGTACGCGGTTCATCCCCACGCTCGCAAGCGTCTCCTCCGTCGGATCGGACTTGAAACAAGAGGTCTCTTTGTTTAGAGACTCGATCACAACCACGCTTCAAGAGGTAACCCTAATACGTGTTTGTGGTTTAGACGAAACGATCCGAGAAGTGTTCTTGGATCATGTGGTTTCGTCGCATAAATTTTTTTAATTTCCGCTGCATAGAACAACTAGTGCGACTAGTCGTTCTTCGTCGTATCTGATACGACGATCACGCTTCTGTGATGCGCTTGAGGATCTAACCATATCCTTCAGCCTTTTTCCCACAATTAAGTAAGGTCAGCTACAAGGATTTTTGCCTCCGTTCAGATCTATTTTGGGTCATTCTCGGGCTTAAATCCACATAATTAAGATTCCTTTCAGATAGTCTCATTCCAACACTTCATGGGTCTTCATCACCCTCTTTTAACCAGTCCAACGTTCCAAATCCCGCATCTTCTAACTAGTGTATCAATCGACCTCTTTTGCAAATGGCCAAACCATCTTAAGTGATTTTCTCCCATCTTATCCTCTACCGGAGCTACACTAACTTTCCTTCTGATCGCATCATTATTCAATCTTTTCTTGTATGACCAGACATCCACCTTAGCATTTTCATTTCTGCTATTGTCATTCTCTACACATGTCTATGATTCATAGGCCAACATTTTAATCCATAGAGAATAGCAGGTCTTGCGGCTGTTATGTAATATTTTCCTTTGACTTTCAAAGGATTTTTTTATCACAAAGACCAGTAGAGGTTGTACCCACTTAAATGGTCTATTGGTAGTGCAGTATGCCTACCACCCAAAAGATCACGGTTCAAACCCCCCCTTGTGGGGGTTGCGTTAGATAGTCGACAACCCGCGTAAAAATAGTCGAATCTTTGAACATTGATTTGAGCAAGAATTCATGTAGCCATCCCTACATATAGTGGGGGAAGGTTTCGCCATTAAAGAAATAATAGATGTGTCTTTCCACTTTAGCCAACCATCATTTAATACCTTAAGACAGTCGAATCTTTTCAACATGGCATAGTTAATTCAATTTTAACAAATTACACCGACACTACATTTTAATCGTTCGTCGGTGAAGGAAAATGCATTTCCCGATCCACTATGATTCTTTTCAAGCATGCAAACATTGTCTAAAGGTAAAGTGTAGCATATTTTAACTCAAAGTAATAGATTTGCTACCTACCACATTAGGTAAGTTTCCACATTTTTAATCCTTAGAAAGAAAAGGCATTAGGACTATCCATAAGTACGCAGGTTTGATCATACCCTAAACAACGACACAAAACGAACCAACCACATACAATTGTTCAGGAAGGCGATATGCAGTATTCAGTCGGAGGGGTCACAACATAGAGAGTATGTGATATGTGGGGAGTATGTAGTTTTATGCGATTTAGTATTTTTTTTTAAATTAAAAATATAAATAAAATTTCAATATTATATGAATATCCCATAAATATTATATCTCTTGATTATAATAATAAAGAATTGAAGGTACAAAGAACAAAATTATTGTGATAAAAAGTAATATAGAGTAAAATGAGCAAAAACATCAATTGAAAGAACGTTAAGTCGTGTGTTCGGGTTTGGATTAGGATTTTAAAAAATGTTTATTCGAAAATCGACAGCATATACGGTATACTCGGCCGAGTATGCGACCTGACCCACCTGGATGCCGATTTGATCATACTCGGAGCGTCAAGGCTTCCGAGTACGAGTATGCGGCCGAGTTGTTGAATATGAAATGCAGAAGCGATCAAAGCAAGAACAAGATAAAATGAAGACTTTGATTTTACGTGGAACCCTACTACCTAAGGAGAGGGATGAAACCATGGGAGAACCGTCTCAAAGGGCATATGTTGCATTCAACTTTCTCAAAGGTTACAGTGGGTGTGGGGCTCTTTATATAGCCCCACCAATGTGACCAAAAGCCACCACTCCAAGATGTGAGACTAAACGCAATACACAAAAGACCATTCTTCAACGCACCCCCTCAAGCTAAGCATGCAATGCTGAGCTTGCATAAACAGAAAGAATGCACTCACTCATATACAAAGCACATGACACTACAGACATCAACTCAATGCACGATGTCAGTTGTTGCCGAGGACGTTGCTTCTCATGTCATGCTGGTGAGGAGGAACTAGATACTGGAGTGTGAATAATGATCTGCAACGATATCTGATCAACAAAATGAGTCTTCATCATGGAGTACTCCGCCCTGTAAAGTGTCTTCCCCGAAGACTGCTCCATAACTCTGAAGGGATGACAAGAACATCGTAGGAATATCCATACATAGTGGAGTTCAGGGCCATGAAAACATGCCGTGGGAATATCCACACACAGTGGAGTTCACGATCGCTGAAGGATGGAGCCAACAATGAATTGCCCCTTGGAGAAGTCCACAAAACATAGGTACTCAAATAGAGTGCCTCAAGCAATGAGTCTCCCTCTGGAGAACTCCACAAAACATAGATACTCAAATAGAGTGCCTCAACCAATGGTAGAGCTCAGAAACCTCTACCAAGCACTTCAAACAATGGTAAGGCAATACACCACTACCTAACAATGGTAGAGCAAGAAATACTCTACCCATCACTCCCCTTTCTCCCAAGCTTGTAAAAAATGACAAGTTGGGAGAACAACCAGGAAATTCTTTCCGCTCTTTTTTTCTTTTTTTCCAGTCCTAACACATTTTTTTGGACTGTATTTTTTCCACAAAATATACCGTTTTTTCAATCTCATTTTTGTCACATCTTCGCCTCTTTTTTCATCAAATGCATTGGTCTGGCTCTCCCTTGTTTGTTTTTCAATCTCATTTTTTTCACAATTTTTTTAACCACAACCCCTCAAAATCTCATCTTTTTTCGCAAAACTTTTTTAACATCCTCTCTTTTTCCTATGGTCGTCATCTTTTCTTCAAATAAGAGCCCCCACCCCTACTTTTTTTAGCCTTAGGCCATGCCCCTACTTGGGACTAAAATATCAATCAGATATATGTACTAAGCCTTCTCCCACTACAAGTAGGGTCGGCTACATGGATTCTTGTTCAAATCCATGTTGAAAGATTCGACTATTTTTTACGCTGGCCGTCGACTACCTAACGCAACCACTGCAAGAGTGGGATTTGAACCCTGGTCTTTTGTGTGGTAGACACACTGTACTACCACTAGACCATTAAGATAATTTAAAAAAATAGAAAAGAAGCCATCTACCCCTCCCCCTTTCCTGCACGTCAATAGGGTTCCCAACCCGGGAACCCATCTCAACATCATCGCATGTGATGGGACGATGGGCTCCTGCTGCGTTTGAAGATGGCATCGCTGCTGGGAGGTCTCGCGCCGCCTGGAGATGTGAAATGGCGGTGCGTGTGGGAAGGTTGTCGCGTCGCTTGTGCTGGGATTTGCGTCGCCGCTTGGCCAGGAAAAACCCTAGACGTCGTCATCAATAGGGTCAGGGAGGAAGAAACTCGGGCTGGAGGGGTTCTACGCGCAGGGACCCACCTAGCTTGGGTTGGAGAGGTGCTTCGCGCAGGGGGCCGCCACACGTAGGGGTGTCGAGCAGCGTGAGCAAGGGATTGGAGGTGCACCACGAACGATGGCATATGCTTGGGCTGAAGGCCCGCAAGGGCTTGCACTCAGTACAAGGATCACCTCCCAGTAGGATCCAAGAAACACAAAAAGACAAGCCTCAAGATGGGATGATATTGCAGCACTGGAGTCCTGGAATGCCGTTTGGAAGGCAGTCTTGGCCAACCAAATTTTTATTTTCCAGGGGAATAGAACAGGACATTGATGATCAAATAAACCATAATCTCCATAAAACTCTAAGAACTGATCTAGATCTTCGAAAATACACGAACAATATCATGATTCCGAAGAACATAAATAATCATCAAATTCGGAGAAAAAATAAAGAATGAATCCCCCAAAATCGACTTACTCTGATACCATGTTGAAATATAAAATGCGGAAGCGATCAAAGAAAGAACAAGATAAAATGAAGACTTTGATTTTACGTGGAACCCTACTCCCTAAGGAGTGGGATCAAACCATGGGAGAACCGCCTCAAAGGGCCATATGTTGCATTCAACTTTCTCAAAGGTTACAATGGGTGTGGAGCTCTTTATATAACCCCACCAATGTGACCAAAAGTCACCACTCCAAGATGTGGGACTAAACACAATCCACAAAAGACTATTCTTCAACACGAGTATGCGGTACACTCAGCCTATTTCCCTGAACACTGCCACATACACCAATCGCAGAAGTCGTACCAGCCCAAAATCATGAGTGGCTTTGAAAATCAACTACCTATATAATGTTTTTCTAAAAAAATATTTATATAAAGTTGTATAACTAATAACTGGAATAGAGCACACAAAGCACATGATTAGTAGAATTCTCTGCCCTACCATAAATATCTCAAATTACTCTGTTTTTTTAAATCGTGTAAATGGTGACGCAAGACGAGAGTACGTGAAAGCATTTCCATGCATGGCACCATACACATAATGCAACCCATTTCCCAGATTCCTTCAGAAAATGGAAGAATATTTGTTGCAGAAAGCTTTTAAATCTAGAAAGAACAGGAAGAAGAGACTGGAATAGTATAAAAGCTATCAAGCAACATCCATCAATATATACATAGTACCTAATAAAATATTGTCAGAGACTATTCTTGTAATACATTTATCAGTATACCGGCATTTTCAAATAGATACCTGGACCAAAATTACCTGTGCAATCCTGGCAACATTAAGACCGAAACTCTTATCTGCAAAACCAGGAACAACCTTGTATAAAAAGGTGATGTCATTTTCATCCTCTTCTTCAGTGACCAAAACATTCTCATATTGAGACCGCTTTAGTATTTTCTGGGAAGTGAGATAAGAAACATGATAGACTCCAACTGATGCAGGAAATTTGTGCCGAATCTCCATGATTTCAGGATAATGGGTAACAAAAAGAACCATGCATTTCTTCTGCTCAAGAAGGTAATGCAATGTGGCATAGGCAATTGCAACACCATCATGAGTGCTTGTACCCCGTCCAAGTTCATCAATAATTACCAATGAGTTTGAAGAGCAGTTTTGCAAAATATGTGAGGCCTCACTCAGCTCCCCAAAGAAAGTACTCTTCCCTTGCAGGATACCTTCAGATACACCGATACGTGTGAAAATTCCATCTAGCACATGGAGCTTTGCCGATAATGCAGGAACAAATGAACCGACCTGTACAGATGTTAGTGTACATGTTTTGAAAGTCCTATGTGGAAACAAATTATTGATCAGCATCCACCTGAATAATCTCTGGTAGTTAGTGCATAGTGCTATTTATAGAAGCATAAATAAAAAAGTCTGTCCTGTTCGAAATTTCAAACAAAAGTGATGGATGTAATGCCAATTATTTGGTTTGCTTAGATTTACATCCAGAAACAACTCAGGATCAAAATTTTAAAAAATGTGGGACGGGCCAATTTCCCTGGAATGGAATGAGGCATGACTTGAAGTTGTCGAGGCGTAATCATTTTTCTTCCAAAAAATACTCCAAACATCAAAAGTAGCTAAAAGGTTTTAAGTATTCTTCAAGGTCGAAGATGAAAAAACCATAGATTTGGTGACATTTGATTGCGATTGTGATAAGTCAATGTTTCTACAATATAGAAGGATGTATCTTTGGTATGTGATTGCCTTCAAATTTATGCGGCCACGTCCACTTTTTTCATTATATTTTGAATTTCATCGCCAGTTAAAGTTTTGTGAAAATCGGACTTTATTTGCCCTACCTCTAGATATTTGTCTTCAAAAAATCATTTGCTCTGTCGAACTTTTGCTTGTATGATAAATCTTTTTTTTAATAAAACTGACTTTTATCTCCAAAAATGATCCTTAGATTGAAATATAATTTGGCTCAGGGTAATCCTTGTTGTCTTCATAGAAAAATTGTACATGATACTCCAAAATGTTTGTGAACTTACATCACGAAAATAGAAAAAAGCTGAAATGTGTGACATGATAATGTGCATATTCCTTCATTCGATATTTAAGTTAGAGCATCTACAATGATATTTAAGTTAGAGCATAAACAATTGAAGAAGATAGCTAAACACATTCAATTTGGAGATATTGAGATTTTGGAAGTGACGCTATAGTATAATATTTATAATGTTAAAAAAGTATAGTACAACATAAATAATCAATAACTTTAAAGTACCAAACCTATCAAAAAAAGTTGCAACACTAATGTGGGTTCCTCACACCTCGCCTCATTTCTCAACCGTGTGAGGTGCTCGCCTAGCCATATTAAGTCGAGATGGTAGCCTTAAGGCTAAAAGGCACCTCCTTGCCTCGAGGCATATGCCTTGAATGCCTCGAGACTAGCCTCATCGTACAACACAACATAGTCCATGTCGTTATCTACATTTACTCGGGAAAAAAAGACTTGATTTGGTTTGATTTATAGGTTTCCATTACAGGAAATATTAATTATGGATTTCTTATTTCCTTTCTTTGTAATTTTATATCGGCTATTTTCCCTCTAGGGTTTCTCCTCTGTATAAAGGAACCTTATAACATCAGAATAAACAATGTCATTCGCATGATATCAGAGCATCAGTCTAGGGCCAAAGCACTGATATCTCCTTGATACCTAGATCCCCACACATCGACCTCGGATCTCGTGCCCCCTTCCACCCGACCTCGAGGACCTTATCATGCCAAACAGGGCACCTTCCATCCCAACGCACCTAGGGAGTTGTACACTACTTCCCAAGGGGTTCTTGTGTGTTGCCGAAGAGCTGTCCCGCAACCTTGGAGGGGTCCCGGTGGTCCATGTGAACTCCTTGTGAAGCACATCGCTAAGATATTAATTATCTTTTATCACTTTTATGTATTCTCTTTTCTTTATGTTTACATTATATAATTTACCCAACAAGTTTCTCCTCTACATACGAGAACCCTAGAGCCTCGTTAATAAGCAACTCATTATTTTCTCTCCACATGGTATCAAAACAACGGTCATAAACCAGAGTTCTCGTATCCCAATCCCTAACCCTACCCGTCGCACCTTCTCCTTAAGCGTTGTTGGCCGCCAACTCCAACAAATTCACATATTGCTACAACCCTCCAAAGTTCTGTACGTACTGTTGCAGCCCCAATCGGGGGTCTCGACGTTGTCGTTGGCCTCCTTCAGCCCATCTAGCACTGTCATAGGGCCATCCTGGCCCCTTTTTCAGTGCCACCTAGCCCACCTTTGGGCAAATGTGCCTCCGTCTGTCCCCTAGGACACGCCATAGCCGTCGATAGGCCTCTAGGGGCCCTTCTTATCCTATCTAACGTGCCCAGATTTGCTGAACAATCTGATTTTAACCGGAAATGGTGATTTCAGACCCATAAATCACCTTTTCCCGCACTAGAGCGGATTACATATTGTCGAGGATGGTTGTATGAGTCTACACGTACAATCAATCCTATATATGATCTTGTAGACTCGCTCGGATCGGTCTACTACGCTAGTCGAGTTTCGTTTCAACGCCCTTTTCATCATGTCAGAAAGCAAGTGAGACATCTTCTATTTGTCCGGTGCCTTTCCGGCTCCCATCGTGAAAATGGATGGAACCAACTATGAGCTGTGGCCCATGCAGTTCTCGACCCTCATACAGTGCAACAACAAGGAGCACATTCTGACACAACCCAAGTTGACGGATAAGACTGAGGAGAATGCTTCGTGGAAGCAAGATGACGCATACGCACATATTTGACTCTCTAGTACTTTACCATAGAGATTGCCAATGACATTGTGAACCAGCCCACATATGGCCAAGCTAATAATGAAGCTAAGATTCTTCAGCTATAGTTTGATATCTACAAGACCAAGCAGAATGGTCGTCTTCTGCATATATTCTACTCTTCACTTCGTGGCATGTTCAAGAAGTTTCATAGATTCATGTTTGTTACCACATCTACTGAGCATCATATGGTATATAGAAATCCCACGATGGTTGGAGTTTTCTTGGATGTTCTTGATGCTGAAACAGCACACATACCGCTTCATACAAGTACAACCATTCCTTCCATGGAGGAAGCATACAACCGACTCAATGGGATTATTGTCCCACCTTCAACCACCATACAGACCTCCTCAGAGATGGTTGCCCCTTGAGGAAGGGGAGTGTAGCATCCGGTTTCCAATCAAACCCGAAGTCGTCCGATTTTGGGTCTAATGAACCCAAAAATGTTATCGGTCAATACTAAACAACCTAAAATGACCAATTAGTAGTGAATCAAAAGTTGTTCGGGTGAAATCGACCAAAAATCGGTCACTCCGTAATGCGCGCCGTGAAAAGCCGCGACGCAAATTCGGAAACCGCAAAACGAATCGAGACCGTCATTAGATCCGATTCGACGATACAAGACCAACGGAATCGACCGTTCGTCAATCAGAGGTCATATGATATTTTAAATTACAAAATTTAATCTTAAACAAAAGCCGTATCCGAAAATTTCGGGTATTCGAAATTCGACCGGAAGTATATCAACATTATACTCATTTTGACCGTCATTTTGAGACGATCGAATAGAGATATTGCACGTCAAAATCCGACGCCCGAGTCATGAATACGGTCGATTTTTTTATATAACAAATAAAGATAATGTTGGTTAAAATATAAATAAAAATTTAAAATTCTGCTGCTACAGTAACTGTAGCAGACTTTATTCTGTTGTAAACGTCAAATAGAAATATAAAAGAGAGAATTTTTTTTTATATATATATAAAGTGGAAATGGGAAGTTTCTAGGAAACTTCCTCCCCTCCTCTTTTCTCTATAAAGCCAACGTGGGAACCCTTCTTTTTTTCCCATTTTCCCTTTTCTTTCCATTTCCCCCAAATTCCAATCGTGGTATCCCTTTCTCCATCGCCACTTCTTCTCCAAGAAAGTCTCTCCCTCGATGAACATACAAATTCTACATTTGCATTGTTTATCTCCAATTTCATAATCCCATAGGTGAATGCTACTGGCAGTTGGAATTTCTTCAGCAATTCCTTGATAAATTGGGCCTCTTTGCTGCATGTGATTTGCTCAAAAGATTGGAGAAAAATTCAAGGTACAATCCATCTCTTGTTTTCTCAAAATTTCTTTTCATTCTCCAAACAAGGGGGACATATTTTCCCTATTTTATCTACTGTCCAGCAGCTTTGAGAGTTGTTGCTGCCTTCATTTTGCAAGATCTTGCTACTCCAAGAACAGTCCAAGGACTAGAAACTTTTTTCTTCCTCCTCCTGTTGCTTTCCAGCCACTGTACAAGCACTTGCATGCAAGTTTTAAAGTCAAATTAGGTACAATCCCAAGCCATTTTCTTTGCTGCCATGCCTGCATTTTTGAAACCTTAAATTTCTATCTCCATGCAATTTTCATGATCTAAACAAGTGCAGCATTCTTGCAAACCAACTTTTGTATTTCTTTGCATTTTGCAGCGTCACGTGCATGTATCTTTATATTGTTCATGTATCTTTATTACCAACTAAATTTGGCAAAGCATTTTATAAGTTATCTGTTAAGCTGGATATGTTTGTTCTGTTATAAACATATATATACCAAATTTGTTACAGGAATCTAAGACTATATATATATATATATTCATCAATTGCATGCATGTTGCATGATTCTCTATTATAAGATGAATCACATTTGAGCATGATGTGCTCATCTCAAGAAATCATCCATAATCACCTTTATCCTGGGAATAGGTATAAGATCAAGGTTTAGATAAATTCTTGATTTTTGCAAGGTATAAATAAATTTTCTTTTTGATAACTTCGATTCAGAGAGTTGGTCAATTGCCTCTTCTATGGTTCAAATTATCTTCTGTGATATGTTGGTTATTTGATAAAACAACACTCACAAATAAATTTAGCAGAGGTTTTATTATTGAATCCAAAAGGGCGAACTAGTAGTATTGAAATTGAGAATCAATCCTGAAGAGCACCTTGAACCTTCCTGTAAAAGTTATCAGACCGTGTTTATCACAATAATCTAAGTTGTCATGTCTAACAAACCATATTACATTTTTAGTAACAAGAAAGAGCTAATTCTCATAGTTGTTCATTTTCGTGGAAGGGATCAAAGGTAATAAAATGTTGACAACCTTGGGGACTGTGAGGTTGCCAAGTGGGATAAAATAATGACTTGCTATTGAAATAAATAGAGACTAAAGTATTTTATTCATAAATGATAACTATTTTTGTTATTTAAATTAATACTGAAGAATCATATAAGAAGGGATACGATACAGGTTGACAAAGAACGAGGTAAACTATGTGGGGTCGAGGAAACACAATTTTTTTATATACACCTTGTTTCATATGAGGTGGTGAGAATGAGTAGGAATCAGTGAGAAGGGGGTTTCAATATAAATATTCAAAAAAAAAATTAATGGTTCAGTATAATTGGTCTCTATACATACTAATATATGACTTACACACCCACTTTTCCACTTTCACTATCATCTAAAGATAGCAAGATGTGATTGATTATTCCTTATCAGTGAGATTCCCTCTACACTCCTCGACATTGGATCCATGAGAACCCTATTGCATGGGACAGAAGAAAGTTCTAATAGTTAAAAGATATCATATAAAGGTGTTTCACATAGGACTTTTGGGATTAGAAAGACTTTGAGAAGAGGATTTTATATGTACCTTTGATTAATACATATAACTGAAATAATCGCCTTTGAATTATAATTTATACTGTTGATTTCAGATAGCTGGATGCGACATTACTTTCGGAATGACTATCCTTTAAGACTGAGTTAAGTTTAACTATATGATTGCGTCATCAATGATCCCCTCTAACCATAAAGGTAGATCATCTTTAGAGAATTATCTTTTAAGTATACTCTTCTATCTATGAATCACTATCATAAGATAAATAACCAAGAAATCTAGATCTGTTTGATTAACCACAAAAATAAGTGGGAAAGAGAGGAATTGACAAGCAGTAATAATGATCGTGAATCAGTATCAAATATTAATACTCTTCTTTTATGAAGTTGGTAAATGATTTCCAAGATTGAAGATGAAGAGAGCTAGATCTGTATTACTAATCTCAAAAAGGGAATTGAGAAGGAAAGTAGACAAGCAAAAGAAATTGATTGTGAGTCGGTAATGACTTATAAATTTTATTGCCGGTCATGGTGGCCTTTTACACCGGACCGTGCGAGGGGGCGGTGACCCTCACCTGGGCGGAAGAAAGGAAGCCCAGTTAGGGCAGCGGCCGCCAAGTGCGCGGGTCTAGGATCCCAGTCTTTTACACGGTTTTTACGCGAGCTCGCAGTGTTTTTACGCCTCGTTGGGATCCTGACTTTAGACCAGTTCCGCTGACCCTGTTTTAGGATACCCAGGCGGGGGATCCTTGGTTTTCAGTTTTACGTACGAGCTCGGTTGCCCGTTACCGGTCGGGCTGTTTTTCTAGAGCGACTTCCCGGGAAGTCCCTCTCACCCGTCTCAGTGGCGTAGTTGGGGAGTAGACCTATCCCTCTGTTGGACCGGCCTTCCAACTAGAGGGCGAGACGGAAGAGCCATTTGTAGGCTTCTTCACCGCTTGAGTTTTCTTTCGCCAACAGACGGCGATTCTACATCCAGATCATTCGTATCTACATCTATATCTACATCATTGAGAGTACATCTGAGAGAGTTACAGTGAAGGTTTAGAGGAAATCACAATTAAAATTTAGTTGATTAGAAGTGACTTTAATCTGGTTTAAAAACCCTATAAGTTAGTGGACGTGTTGGGAACTTAGTTAGGATGCATTATACAACACCGCATGCCTACGGAGGCACCCCAACCCTAAGGTACTTTTAAATACCTTAGAGTCATAGTGTGAGGTTACACACAGACCAAGACCACAGACTATCCACTAACTTAGAAGGAGTGAATAGAATTAAGGATCAAATTCATCATCATCATATCATTCCATTATCGAAACCCACGACATGATCTCCAAGACCCAGAATCATGATCTTTATCTACATCATCTGGAGTCATATCTGAAACAATTGAAATTAAGAATTGGATGCCTACCTATTGAACTTGGGAATCAAGTAATCTATAAATATTTCATATTCCATCTTTCACATCGACAAATCCATAGATTTGATATCTGGTCAATATAATAGTAGAGATATATACTTATATGCATACTCCTATATTTATAATTTATCAACATTTGATTACAAAATAAATATGTTAAATATGAAAAGTGTTTGGATAATGAGAGTTTATGAGAAATGCTTACAAGCCTGGCTACCTTTTTACTCACGCAAGTAGATGTAAATAGTGCTTATTCCACCTTTCTACTTGCTCTCTTTTGCACATTAAATTACTTGTTAATTATTTTAAACTACGGGTTTGTATTCACAATTGTGACTCCTTTTCTTCCTTGCACGCATGGCAGGAAAGGAGTCTGTTGTTCAGTAGCTATACAGGGTTCCAAGAGACAAGGTCTATACCAGACGGTATGTTATTCTTTTTGTCTCAGTTTTTGTTCGGTTATTAATGTTATATGCTTCTTTTCTCTTCAGTCAGATTTTGGGATATACTGTATGTACTTTCAGACATTGTACAGGTTGAAAATGAAATGAAAGTTAATGAAATAAATTCTTGGTGACATTTATCTTTATTATCTTGTGGTTGTGAATATGAATGTTGAATATCACTTGCAATTATATTCATTGCAAAAAAAAAAAAAAATTCCCATAAAAACTAAGCTTTTAATGCGATGTCATAAATGGAATTTCGCGAATTGTGTCGTAAACGGGTACCCGGATCCTGAGGGGTTCACAGTTTTGGTATCAGAGCAGTGGTACCCCGATACGCACATTCGTAGTATATCAATTCCGATCGCATTAAGTTCTTGGATAGAGACAGTCTCCCGACTTGTCGTGAGTCCGAGAAGGGAAATATGACATTCGAATTAAATAACCACAAATGTCACCAATTTCATTAATTTTCATAGTATATCCCAAGAAGAGAAAAAGCATTTTCGGGCAGTACCCGCTCTTCTCCATCAACTACATTAGGAGAAGCACTTGTCGGACGTGGCACAGATTCCGCTCGACCATCTGGGTCGCAGCGAGCAGACACGATCACTCCATCTACTTGACCAATCAGATGTTACCGATGTCACGAATGGGGACATTACCGATCAGTGTCTTGCTTCGAGGTTACTTGCTTCGTTAGGTAGAGTCTCGGAGACTCTCTCTTCCCCATATCACATACAAGAGCCAGGTGGCCAGTTGTCTATCATTTCCCTGATAGTCAGGCAATTGCCCGTACTGATTGGTAGACACGAGATGATCACATATTGTCCACTTCTGTAGCTTGATGAGTTTGACTTGATTTTAGGTATGGATTGGCTATCCGCTCATCATGCACTTGTTGATTGCTTTAGGAAGACCGTTGGCTTCAGGATTCCAGATCTACCCGAGTTCACTTTTGAGGGTACTACACATGAATCCACCATGGAGTACATTTCGGTATTGCGAGCCCAGCTACTTGTTGACCAGGGTTGCGATTCATATCTTGCTTTTGTTCGGGAGGTGTCTGATCAGGAGCCGATGATACAGGATATCCGAGTAGTCTCAGAATACCCTGACATATTTCCTGATGAGCTACCAGGACTACCTCCTGAGAGAGAGATCAAGTTCGAGATCACATTGTTGCTAGATACACAACCGATCTCTATGGCACCATATCGTCTGGCACCAGCCGAGTTGAGGGAGCTGAAGGTACAGTTGCAGGAGTTACTTGACTTGGGATTCGTGAGGCCGAGCACTTCACCTTGGGGTGTTCCGGTTCTATTTGTCAAGAAGAAGGATGGATCCATGAGACTGTGCATCGATTACAGGCAGCTGAACAAAAGAACGGTGAAAAACCGTTATCCTTTGACCGCGCATCGATGATTTGTTCGACCAGCTCCAGGGATCTTCGGTTTTCTCGAAGATCGATCTTCGCTCAGGCTACCATCAGCTGAGGATTCGCGAGTCGGACATTCCAAAGACAGCCTTCAGGACTCGCTATGGACACTACGAGTATGTGGTGATGCCGTTTGGGCTCACCAATGCACCTGCGGCTTTCATGGATATGATGAACCGTATCTTCTGTCCATACTTGGACAAGTTTGTAGTAGTGTTCATCGATGATGTGCTCATCTATTCGCGGAATGAATGGGATCATGCGAATGATCTACGGATTGTTTTGGACACATTGCGACAGCACAAGCTATATGCCAAGTTGAGCAAATGTGAGTTCTGGTTATCCCAGGTCTCATTTCTCGGGCATATCATTTCTGGAACAGGCATTGCAGTTAATCCTGCGAAGATAGATGCAGTTATGTCTTGGAAATAGCCCAAGACAGTTACACAGATTCGGAGCTTCCTCGGATTAGCGGGCTATTACAGATGCTTTGTCAGCGGATTTTCACGCATTGTTCGTCCTCTGACACAACTAACGCAGAAGGGAGTTCCATTTATTTGGGACGATTCATGTGAGCCTGAAGTACATATTTGATCAGAAAGAGCTGAATATGAGGCAACGCAGATGGCTCGAGCTACTGAAGGATTATGATTGCACGATTTCTTACCATCCCGGTAAGGGAAACGTGGTAGCTGATGCACTTAGCAGGAGAGCGCATCCATTTCTACCGTTGTGCCTCCACGATACAACAGTCTTTGGGATCGTATCGTCGAAGGCCGGAAGACAGATCCTTGGATTCATGATAGATACATGCGCGCCATCAAAGATGAAGTTGATGATTTTATCGTGGCAGAGTCTATTTTATGGAAGGCAGGACGGGTCGTTGTACCCAATGACGAGCAAATTCGCAGAGACATACTTGATGAGGCACACAGTTCACGGTTATCTATCCATCCAGGCAGCACGAAAATGTACCGTGATCTGTGTCGACATTTCTGGTGGGATGGAAGGAAGCGCGATGTGGCCCAGCATGTCAATAGATGCATGGCCTGTCATATAGTCAAGGCCGAGCACAGGAGACCACCAGGATTACTGTAGTCTCTCCCAATTCCCGAGTAGAAGTGGGAAAGCATTTCTATGGATTTTGTCACATGTATGCCGAAGACACCAGGTGGCCATGATTCCATATGGGTCGTTGTTGATAGGTTGACCAAGTCAGCCCATTTCATACCTGTCAACACGACTTACACTCCGTCCAGGTTGGCCAAGCTCTATGTGCAGAACATCATCAGACTGCATGGTATACCATGAGAGGTGGTGTCTGATAGGGATTCGAGATTTACATCTCATTATTGGCATCAGTTCATGTCTGCACTACAGACAGAGCTGAAGATGAGTTCTGCATATCATCCAAAGACTGACGGTCAGAGTGAGCGCACTATTCAGACACTAGAGGATTTGCTTCGCGCTTGCACTTTGGAGTGGAAAGGGTCCTGGAAGGACCATTTACCTTTAGTGGAATTCGCGTACAACAACAGCTATCACTCCAGTATTGGTATGGCACCATTCGAAGCCCTATACGGGCGGAGATGCCTCACACCTCTCAGTTGGCATGAGGTAGGTGATCATGCTTTGTATTCCGTAGATCTCTTGGAGGAGACCGCGAGAGCTGTTGATCTTGTGAGACGGAGGCTTCTGACGGCACAAAGCCGCCAGAAGAGCTATGCATACCGTCGGAGAAGAGATTTGGAATTTCAGGTATCCAATTTTCTTCTCTTCCTTTATTACAAATTAACTTAACCTCATATTAATGACATTCCTATAAATTATAGGTTGGAGATTGGGTGTTTTTGCGAGTATCTTCCATGAAGGGAGTGCGGAGATTCGGTGTTCTTGACAAGTTGGCACCGCGATATGTTGGACCTTTTGAGATTCTGGCTAGAGTGGGGAAAGTGGCATACTGAATAGCCATTCCTCCACATCTTTCTGCTATTCACGATGTCTTCCATATATCCAACTTGAGGAAGTATGTCCACGACCCTCGACACATTATCAGTTACGAGAACCTCGATGTAGAGCCAGATCTGACTTATGAGGAGAAGCCTGTCCAGATACTTGACCGTGCTGTGAAGAAGCTTCGCAGCAAGGAGATTCCATTGGTCAAGGTGTTGTGGCACCGACACGGCGTCAAGGAAGCGACATGGGAGACTGAAGCCGACATGCGGGCACGATATCCGCAGCTATTCTGATGTAATCATCAAAACAAGCTTTTGTAATTTGATACATTATAAATATATGGCTTGTTTTCCCTTTGAGGTTTTTATGGGTTCAAAACCCTTTGAGGTTTTTATGGACATATGAAATTCAAACAAGTCACCGAATAGCCTTAACTCGAGTCTCGAGGACGAGACTCCCTTTGAGGTTTTTATATTTGTAGCATCCGGTTTCCAATCAAACCCGAAGTCGTCCGATTTTGGGTCTAATGAACCCAAAAATGTTATCAGTCAATACTAAACAACCTAAAATGACCAATTAGTAGTGAATCAAAAGTTGTTCGGGTGAAATCGACCAAAAATCGGTCACTCCGTAATGCGCGCCGTGAAAAGCCGCGACGCAAATTCGGAAACCGCAAAACGAATCGAGACCGTAATTAGATCCGATTCGACGATACAAGACCAACGGAATCGACCGTTCGTCAATCAGAGGTCATATGATATTTTAAATTACAAAATTTAATCTTAAACAAAAGCCGTATCCGAAAATTTCGGGTATTCGAAATTCGACCGGAAGTATATCAACATTATACTCATTTTGACCGTCATTTTGAGACGATCGAATAGAGATATTGCACGTCAAAATCCGACGCCCGAGTCATGAATACGGTCGATTTTTTTATATAACAAATAAAGATAATGTTGGTTAAAATATAAATAAAAATTTAAAATTCTGCTGCTACAGTAACTGTAGCAGACTTTATTCTGTTGTAAACGTCAAATAGAAATATAAAAGAGAGAATTTTTTTTTATATATATATAAAGTGGAAATGGGAAGTTTCTAGGAAACTTCCTCCCCTCCTCTTTTCTCTATAAAGCCAACGTGGGAACCCTTCTTTTTTTCCCATTTTCCCTTTTCTTTCCATTTCCCCCAAATTCCAATCGTGGTATCCCTTTCTCCATCGCCACTTCTTCTCCAAGAAAGTCTCTCCCTCGATGAACATACAAATTCTACATTTGCATTGTTTATCTCCAATTTCATAATCCCATAGGTGAATGCTACTGGCAGTTGGAATTTCTTCAGCAATTCCTTGATAAATTGGGCCTCTTTGCTGCATGTGATTTGCTCAAAAGATTGGAGAAAAATTCAAGGTACAATCCATCTCTTGTTTTCTCAAAATTTCTTTTCATTCTCCAAACAAGGGGGACATATTTTCCCTATTTTATCTACTGTCCAGCAGCTTTGAGAGCTGTTGCTGCCTTCATTTTGCAAGATCTTGCTACTCCAAGAACAGTCCAAGGACTAGAAACTTTTTTCTTCCTCCTCCTGTTGCTTTCCAGCCACTGTACAAGCACTTGCATGCAAGTTTTAAAGTCAAATTAGGTACAATCCCAAGCCATTTTCTTTGCTGCCATGCCTGCATTTTTGAAACCTTAAATTTCTATCTCCATGCAATTTTCATGATCTAAACAAGTGCAGCATTCTTGCAAACCAACTTTTGTATTTCTTTGCATTTTGCAGCGTCACGTGCATGTATCTTTATACTGTTCATGTATCTTTATTACCAACTAAATTTGGCAAAGCATTTTATAAGTTATCTGTTAAGCTGGATATGTTTGTTCTGTTATAAACATATATATACCAAATTTGTTACAGGAATCTAAGACTATATATATATATATTCATCAATTGCATGCATGTTGCATGATTCTCTATTATAAGATGAATCACATTTGAGCATGATGTGCTCATCTCAAGAAATCATCCATAATCACCTTTATCCTGGGAATAGGTATAAGATCAAGGTTTAGATAAATTCTTGATTTTTGCAAGGTATAAATAAATTTTCTTTTTGATAACTTCGATTCAGAGAGTTGGTCAATTGCCTCTTCTATGGTTCAAATTATCTTCTGTGATATGTTGGTTATTTGATAAAACAACACTCACAAATAAATTTAGCAGAGGTTTTATTATTGAATCCAAAAGGGCGAACTAGTAGTATTGAAATTGAGAATCAATCCTGAAGAGCACCTTGAACCTTCCTGTAAAAGTTATCAGACCGTGTTTATCACAATAATCTAAGTTGTCATGTCTAACAAACCATATTACATTTTTAGTAACAAGAAAGAGCTAATTCTCATAGTTGTTCATTTTCGTGGAAGGGATCAAAGGTAATAAAATGTTGACAACCTTGGGGACTGTGAGGTTGCCAAGTGGGATAAAATAATGACTTGCTATTGAAATAAATAGAGACTAAAGTATTTTATTCATAAATGATAACTATTTTTGTTATTTAAATTAATACTGAAGAATCATATAAGAAGGGATACGATACAGGTTGACAAAGAACGAGGTAAACTATGTGGGGTCGAGGAAACACAATTTTTTTATATACACCTTGTTTCATATGAGGTGGTGAGAATGAGTAGGAATCAGTGAGAAGGGGGTTTCAATATAAATATTCAAAAAAAAAATTAATGGTTCAGTATAATTGGTCTCTATACATACTAATATATGACTTACACACCCACTTTTCCACTTTCACTATCATCTAAAGATAGCAAGATGTGATTGATTATTCCTTATCAGTGAGATTCCCTCTACACTCCTCGACATTGGATCCATGAGAACCCTATTGCATGGGACAGAAGAAAGTTCTAATAGTTAAAAGATATCATATAAAGGTGTTTCACATAGGACTTTTGGGATTAGAAAGACTTTGAGAAGAGGATTTTATATGTACCTTTGATTAATACATATAACTGAAATAATCGCCTTTGAATTATAATTTATACTGTTGATTTCAGATAGCTGGATGCGACATTACTTTCGGAATGACTATCCTTTAAGACTGAGTTAAGTTTAACTATATGATTGCGTCATCAATGATCCCCTCTAACCATAAAGGTAGATCATCTTTAGAGAATTATCTTTTAAGTATACTCTTCTATCTATGAATCACTATCATAAAGATAAATAACCAAGAGATCTAGATCTGTTTGATTAACCACAAAAATAAGTGGGAAAGAGAGGAATTGACAAGCAGTAATAATGATCGTGAATCAGTATCAAATATTAATACTCTTCTTTTATGAAGTTGGTAAATGATTTCCAAGATTGAAGATGAAGAGAGCTAGATCTGTATTACTAATCTCAAAAAGGGAATTGAGAAGGAAAGTAGACAAGCAAAAGAAATTGATTGTGAGTCGGTAATGACTTATAAATTTTATTGCCGGTCATGGTGGCCTTTTACACCGGACCGTGCGAGGGGGCGGTGACCCTCACCTGGGCGGAAGAAAGGAAGCCCAGTTAGGGCAGCGGCCGCCAAGTGCGCGGGTCTAGGATCCCAGTCTTTTACACGGTTTTTACGCGAGCTCGCAGTGTTTTTACGCCTCGTTGGGATCCTGACTTTAGACCAGTTCCGCTGACCCTGTTTTAGGATACCCAGGCGGGGGATCCTTGGTTTTCAGTTTTACGTACGAGCTCGGTTGCCCGTTACCGGTCGGGCTGTTTTTCTAGAGCGACTTCCCGGGAAGTCCCTCTCACCCGTCTCAGTGGCGTAGTTGGGGAGTAGACCTATCCCTCTGTTGGACCGGCCTTCCAACTAGAGGGCGAGACGGAAGAGCCATTTGTAGGCTTCTTCACCGCTTGAGTTTTCTTTCGCCAACAGACGGCGATTCTACATCCAGATCATTCGTATCTACATCTATATCTACATCATTGAGAGTACATCTGAGAGAGTTACAGTGAAGGTTTAGAGGAAATCACAATTAAAATTTAGTTGATTAGAAGTGACTTTAATCTGGTTTAAAAACCCTATAAGTTAGTGGACGTGTTGGGAACTTAGTTAGGATGCATTATACAACACCGCATGCCTACGGAGGCACCCCAACCCTAAGGTACTTTTAAATACCTTAGAGTCATAGTGTGAGGTTACACACAGACCAAGACCACAGACTATCCACTAACTTAGAAGGAGTGAATAGAATTAAGGATCAAATTCATCATCATCATATCATTCCATTATCGAAACCCACGACATGATCTCCAAGACCCAGAATCATGATCTTTATCTACATCATCTGGAGTCATATCTGAAACAATTGAAATTAAGAATTGGATGCCTACCTATTGAACTTGGGAATCAAGTAATCTATAAATATTTCATATTCCATCTTTCACATCGACAAATCCATAGATTTGATATCTGGTCAATATAATAGTAGAGATATATACTTATATGCATACTCCTATATTTATAATTTATCAACATTTGATTACAAAATAAATATGTTAAATATGAAAAGTGTTTGGATAATGAGAGTTTATGAGAAATGCTTACAAGCCTGGCTACCTTTTTACTCACGCAAGTAGATGTAAATAGTGCTTATTCCACCTTTCTACTTGCTCTCTTTTGCACATTAAATTACTTGTTAATTATTTTAAACTACGGGTTTGTATTCACAATTGTGACTCCTTTTCTTCCTTGCACGCATGGCAGGAAAGGAGTCTGTTGTTCAGTAGCTATACAGGGTTCCAAGAGACAAGGTCTATACCAGACGGTATGTTATTCTTTTTGTCTCAGTTTTTGTTCGGTTATTAATGTTATATGCTTCTTTTCTCTTCAGTCAGATTTTGGGATATACTGTATGTACTTTCAGACATTGTACAGGTTGAAAATGAAATGAAAGTTAATGAAATAAATTCTTGGTGACATTTATCTTTATTATCTTGTGGTTGTGAATATGAATGTTGAATATCACTTGCAATTATATTCATTGCAAAAAAAAAAAAAATTCCCATAAAAACTAAGCTTTTAATGCGATGTCATAAATGGAATTTCGCGAATTGTGTCGTAAACGGGTACCCGGATCCTGAGGGGTTCACAGGGAGACTCTTCTCAGTTCCAAGGGTATGCTCCCCGTGGCAGAGGAGGCAGATGTCAGCATGGTCCTTGCACCTATTGACGTCGCCCGAGTCATTATGAGGATATATGCTATCAAAACCATGGATATCCCGCATCCACTCGTGTGGCCAAGCAAATTGAGCCTTCTGATATTGCAGTCGCTGCTAGATCTTCTTCGAGCTCCTCAAGTATAGCCTATACTTTTACCAGTTGTAGCATGACAGATATGACAAAGTGGATTATGGACTCTGGTGCTTCCCACCATCTATATGGAGATAGAGCACAGTTCAGTTCATACAGATCTATACCCTACGGTAGATTCCTCATCATTGTGAATGTGGTTTATTTATTGACAACATCCATGCACCTGCAGAATGCGTTATATGCACATGATTTTCAGATGAATTTACTTCGACATCTTCGTTTTGACCACCCTCCTTTGTTGAAGTTGTATCATGTCCTCTCATAGATTTCCAAGCACACTAGCTTCCAGTGCGAGGCTTGCCAGATTGGGAAGAATCATCGTGCTTCTTTCCTTGGTCGTCTGAATCGTAGCATTAGTCATTTATTTAAATTTTTTCATTTAGATATTAGGGGTCCCAGTTATGTTCCAGATCACTAGGGACACCGTTTTTATCTAGTTGTTATGGATGATTATTCTAAACTTTCTTGGATTTTTTTCTTGGATTTTTATATTGGAAAACAAGTCTGAAGTTGGGCCTATCATTAAATCTTTTGATAAACAAAGAATAGTTTCTCTTCTACTGTCAAGTTTATTCGCTCTGGCAATGCCTTAGAGCTCTGCATGTTACAACTATCTGAGTTCTTTAGGTCTCTTGACATCATACATCAGACCTCGTGTGCTTATACTTCTCCGTAGAACGATGTTGATGAACGCAAAAACTATTACTTAGTTGATATGACCATGACACTTTTGATCCAGAATCGTGCTCCACAATCTTTCTGGGGTGATGCGGTCCTTACTACTTGCTACTTGGTGAACCACAAGCCATCTTTTGTTTTAGGAGAGAAGGACCCTTTTTCGATTGTGTTTCTCGAGAAGGAATTGTTCTCCATTACACTCAGTGTGTTTGTCTGTGTTGCCTTTATTCACCATCCAATGCCTGGTCGTGACAAGCTCTCCCCCTGAGCTGTCAAGTGTCTTTACATGCTACTCCCGTACCCAGAAGGGATATCGATGCTTCGATCTAGTTCGACGGAAGTACTATGCTAGAGTTGATGCCACCTTCTTTAAGTATGTTATGTAATTGTCTCATGGCCTCAAATTTTAGTGAAATTCGATCGATTTTCTGTCGAATATCGATATTCTGTCGAAATCGAAATTCGACCCAAATTACCGAAATATGGGGGCGCCAGCACAAAAAATGACCAAAATGATCAAAATTTCGTTCGAAATTTGATTAAAATTCCGTTTTGTACTAGGTGTCAAAAAATGACTAAAATGACCGATCAAAATGTCACAAGGTAGCTCGAAATTTCAGTTATTTCGATCATTTTTTGTACTAGGACCCCCATATTTCGGTCATTTCGGTCGAATTTCGATTTCGACTGGATATCAATATTCGACAGAAATTCGACCGAATTTCGCTGAAATTTGAGGCCATGCATGTGACATGATGACTGTGTCTAACTCTGGAGAGGAAGTATATGAACCTCCTCCTCATATGGCACAACCACCTCCACCATCGCCACCTCCAATACCTACACTTGCTCTACTAGCTACCCCTATACCATCACCCGATACTTTGTCCCAACTGTTGCCACATTTCTATGTTCATAGGCCTCACTCAGCCCCCCTGCTCATGGAGCTTCCCCATCGTCAAGCACGCCCCAAGTATGCACTAGGCACATTATTTCTATTGAGGACACTAGTGATTTGTTCATGAAACATGATTCTTTACAGGATGAGCATGAGCCCTCTCAGGAGGGTGGTTTACAGCTTGAGAAGGAGGCAGGTGATCTTGACGTGCTTTTTGCTCCGTGCAAGCAGAGATGCACTTGTGTTGTGTATCCTCTTGCAACCCATGTTTATTTGGGGCGCCTTTCTAAGGATTTCATGAGGTTTGTCGTGAAACTGTTGGCCGTAGATATAACAAAAACATATTAGGAGGCGATACATGACAATTAGTGACGTCTTGCCATGGAAAAGAAGATGGCTACGTTATAGTCATGTGGCACATTGAGCATTGTTACAGCTCCTACATGAGCATATGTGGTGGGATGCAAATGGATGTTCATAGTGATGCATCACGTAGAAGGCATCGTGAATCTCTACAAGGCGAGGCTTGTGGCTCGTGGGTTCACCTAAACATATGTGTGGACTATCATGATACTTTCTCTCTAGTGGCTCGACATTCTACAATATGGATCCTTCTCTCTGTTACAGTGACACTGGACTGGCCCCTATATCAGCTTGATGTGAAGAATGTGTTCCTCTATAGTCACAAGAGGAAGTCTACATGCAGCAATGTAACATCCGGTTTCCAATCAACCCGAACTCGACCCGGCTTGGGTTCGATTAACCCAATAAAGTTATTGGTCAATGCCAAACAACCTAAAACGATCAATTTATTCTGAATCAAAAGTCGTTCGGGCAAAATCGATCAAAAATTGGTCGCTTCGTAATGCGCGCCACGAAAAAGCCGCGACGCAAATTCGGAAACCGCAAAACGAACCGAGACAGTCATTAGATCCGATTCGACGATACCAGACCAACAGAATCGATTGTTCGTCAATCGAAGGTTGTTTGATATTTTTAAATCACAAAATTTAATCTTAAACAAAAACCGTATCAAAAGTCATTCGAGGGTTCAACAAGCAACCACCTAGGTTCGTTGCTAGGAGGTGTCAAAAGGTTTGCAGATATCATAAGGCTAAGAGATATTTACACCCATAACCCTGAGTAGTTTCTTAATTACATTCAAAACCCTCGATAATTCAAAATTACACCGTAGACCCTGAATAAGTGCTTTGTTTTACACCCATAACCATCCGTTTGTTTTGTCCATTACCCAACCAAGCCACTGAGTTAATCAAACCTATCCTCGATCCAACAATTGCAATTAACCAAAAAGATGAAAAAAGGAAAAATAAAAAATACCCCACCCCTCCTCATTCCTCCTTTATCCCCTCCCCCTTCCTCCGCCGACCACCCCCACCCCTCTAGCTCCCTCCCCCTTCCTCCACCGACCACCTTCCCCTTCCTACTCCAACCCCTCCCCCTTCCTCCACTGACCACCTCCTTCCTCAAGTAGCTCCATCGGGTCGAACTCTTCCTCCCCCTTCCCCATTTTACAGAAGAAAAGTAAATATTAGCAGATATTTCCATTGCAAAGATTGAAATCCCAAATATAACCACGAACGTTCTATCCCTCTCCTTTCGGCCATTCCACAAACCACAATCTCGATTCCTGACTCCAAATCTCGTGACATGCAATTGCTAGGGGAATCGAGGACGTGCATGGAAATGAGGACCGAATGGAGAGGGAAATCATGCGAGAGGCATCGCAAGAGAAGAGAATGTGGCGGCAGCGATGGAGGTAGTCGAGATCAGCTATGGCTTCGTTAGGGTCGAAACCTCCCCAGAAGCGGCGGAGGACGCGATCCCACCAAGAGGGGTGGGGTGCGGTGAAAATGAGGAGGAGGATGAGGATGGAGGGGTGGAGGCGATGACGGTGAGGATGTCGGTGAGGTTATATGCAAGGGGAGCTAGATGTTGAGAGGCTATACGAAGGGTGCCATCTTCAACAGTTGATCCGTCAGGTGGAACCCTCCCTCTGCCTCCCCTCCTCCCGCACGAGCAGCAACAACTGCTCCTCTATTGACCCTCCTCCCATACGAGCTGCAGTTACTACGTTGTCGCCCGCCACCTCCCTCTCTACTAGGGTTTCCCTTGCCCCAAACCTCCATAGTCCATACAAAGAAGAAGGGCGAGTCCATGGCAGAGGGCAGCAACTTAGCACAAGCAAGCCCGATCCTACTACCCCTCCCAGACACATGTACAGCAAGCCTATCCATGTCGTCCCCAACAGCTCCTTGTCCGATCTCGCCACCGTTGACGACCACGAGCGTGCCTACCTCCTCAAACCCGTTCACAGAGGAGAGCTTGAGGAGGACTTGGTAGAAAGGGAAGGGGACGAGGAGGGGGGAGTGGTCTCATTTGTAAATAATGACTTTAAGGGTAGAAAATGTAAATATTTAACGAATTATGTCACAATTAACGAGAAAAATGGATGGAAGTTAACACAGTGATATTTAAGAGTTAAACACTATTCAGGGTCTAGGGTGTAATTATGAATTATCGAAAGTTCTGGATATAATTACGAAACCACTATGGGTTATAATTACGAAACCACTCTGAATTATAGATGTAAATATCCCTAAGGCTATCTAAGGTCTTAAGCAGAGTCCAAGAGCATGGTTTTAGAAGCTCTCAAATTTGTTAGAACGACATGAGCTCATGATATCGACTGCAGATCATTTACTATTTGTTCAGACGTTTCCAAGAGGTACAGTTTCTATACTGATTTATGTTGTCGATATCATTGTTACAGGGGATGATGTGCAGGGCATCCAAGCAACTAAGGATATCCGTGGTAAGCAGCTTCTAACCAAGGACCTTGGCAGTCTACGTTACTTCCTTGGACTGGAGTTAGCCAGGAACCACCAAGGCCTTGTGATGACCAAGAGAACGTAAATTACATATCTTCTCTCTGAGATAGGCATGTCAGATTGCAAGCATGCCCCTACTCTCAGGGACCCAAGCATGAAGTTATATGATGACACTGAGGAGGTAGACAAGAGGAGGTACTGGGAGCTCATTCGGAAGCTCATACATGTGACCGTAATCGGGTCATAGATATATCCTTTGTAGTGAGCAGAGTGAGTCGGTTCATGGAAAAGCCTATACATGCACATATGGATGTAGTCCATATGATTTTGAGGTATCTGAAGATCTCACTTGGCACTAGTCTTTTATTTAGCAGAGGTACATCCCTTGTCGCTACAGCTTGCACATATGCAAATTATGTAGGGTACCCCGAGGACAGGAAGTCTACCTCTGGCTTTGCAGTGTTCATATGGAGTACATTGGTGTCATGGAACAGCAAGAAGCAGACTGTGGTGGTTAGACCTAGTGCAGAATCGGAGTACAGGGCCATGAAACAAGGAAGTAGAAAGATGACGTGGGCCAGATCTGTTCTTACCGACCTAGCAGTTGAGGTTAGGCTGCTTTTTTCATTGCCAACAACTTAGCCTTCCATTAGTGGTAGGGCATCCAATGAAAAGGGAGACGAAACCGCAATTAGAGTTCCAACATCATGGCGCGTCTTTGTGGATTACAGACGTCTTAACTCAGCAACCAAGAAAAACCATTTTCCACTCCCCGTCATCGACCAGATAGTCGAAAAACCGGCCGCGAAGGAATATCCAGGTAACTAAGGATTTCCTTGGTCAGTAATTTGTAACCAAGGACCTTGGCAGTCTACAAAACTTCCTTGGAATGGAGTTCGCCATGAACCATCAAGGTCTTGTGATGACCAGAGAAAGTACGCTATATATCTTCTCTCTGAGACATGCATGATAGATTGTAAGCGTGTCACTACTCTCATGGATCCAAGCATGAAGTTATATGATGACACTGAGGAGGTAGACAAGAGAAGGTACACAAAGCTCATTCGGAAGCTCCTATACATGACTATCACTGGGCCAAATATATCCTTCGTAGTGAGCATAATGAGTCATTTCATGAAAAGTCTAGACAGATACATATGGATGCAGTCCATAGGATTCTGTGGTATCTAAGGACCTTACCTGGCACTAGTCTTTTATTTAAAAGAGGTACATCCCATACTGTTACAGCTTTGCGCAAATGCATATTATGCAGGGTGCCCCAAGGACAGGAAGTCTACCTCTAGCTTTGCAATATTCATAGGGAGTTCTTTGGTGTCATGGAAGAGCAAGACGCAGACTTTGATCATCATATCTAGTGTAGAATCAGAGTACTGAGCCATGACACAGGAGAGTAGAAAGATGATATGGGTCAGATCTGTTCTTACTAACCTAGCGATTGAGGTACCTCTTCTCATACACCTTTAATGCGACAATATGGTTGCTCTTTTCATTGATAACGACTCAGCCTTCCATGAGTAGATCAAGCCAATATCGAGTTAGACTATCACTACACTCGAGACATGATTCAAAAGGATTTAATCTACACCTATCATGTCAGCTCAGTAGATCAGACAGCGAACGTTCACTAAGACCCTAGCTAGAGGGCCATTCCAGAGATGTTCCAAGAAGAGCATGATTGATATCTATGCTCCAGCTTGAGAGGGGATTGAGATATTAGTTAT
The DNA here is from genome assembly GCA_037367405.1 of Ottelia alismoides. Classification (NCBI taxonomy): domain Eukaryota; kingdom Viridiplantae; phylum Streptophyta; class Magnoliopsida; order Alismatales; family Hydrocharitaceae; genus Ottelia; species Ottelia alismoides. Next base: position 1,268,790 of record JAZKJV010000099.1, read on the forward strand.
CTTTTATCACTTTTATGTATTCTCTTTTCTTTTCGTCTATAGTATGTAATTTGCCCAACAGGTTTCTACTCTGTATAAGAGAACTCTAGGACCTTATGAATAAGCAACTCATTATTTTCTCTCCATACATGTAGGTCACCATTAGTACCCTTGTGCCCAATGTGTCTCCTCGAGTCCACGTGCAACCTGTCTCATACGATGATTTTCGTGCAATCTAGGTCCATTTTAGACATATAAATCCATTCAGCATGTCCTAAAATGTGTATGATTTTGATGGAAAAGGTTGTGCTCTAAGTATGTACACACAACCTATTCCCTAAATGATTGTTAAACAAAAATCGGATCATCCTACTCCCCGATTGCATCCTCCCCGGTCTCCTTCATTCGTCATGGTAGAAAACAAGGTTGATAGGCATCCATTTCCATTGTCTGGGGCATTCAAAGGCCGCATACCACTCGTCAAGATGGATGGACCGACAACGAACTATGGGTAATGCAGTTCATGATCATTATTGAGAGCAACAAGGAAACTTATCGATTAACTTGAGTTGACCGATAAGATTGGAGCAAACGCTTCAATAAAGAAAGACAATGCATAGGCACGTCTTTGTCTCTCTGGTACTTCGACAATGGAGATCACCAACGATATTTTACTTTTAGCACACTACCAAGGCAATGTAGGACATACTCACCACAACCTACTCCTAGGTGGAGAATGAGATGAAAATCCTCTAGCTATAGTATAACATATTCACAATGAAGCAGGATGGTTGCCCTCTTCATGCTTTCTGCTCCAGGCTGCGAGGCATGCTCAAGAAGATTCGTACAAATATGCTCCTAAGCAATAGTCATGAGCAATTGACGGCCTACATAAACACCACAATGGTGGGTGTTTTTTTGTGGCTCTTAATCCTTAGTGATGGGAGAAAAGAAATCGATGCTTTAGACGTACCCGAGGGCTCTCTTATATAGGAGAATAGCCATGGGTTAATTACATGATAAGTACACTGAGAAAGAAGAAATTGGAATAAGACATACATAGTACGATATTTTATCTTAACACTCCCCCTCAAGCTGAAACATATATATCTACCATGTTCAGCTTGGACCAACACTTCTGAAAAGGACTTCGTGATAGAGCTTTGGTGAAGATATCTGCTGTCTGATCTCCCATAGACACGTGAGCTGTAGATATGAGCCCCTTTTGGATCAGATCTCGAGTGTAATGACAATCTACCTCAATATGCTTCGTTCGTTCATGGAAAGTGGGATTATTTGCAATGAATAATGCGCCTTGATTATCACATAATAGCTGCATAGGAAGAGGAACATCTATAGAAAAATCAGTCAACACCGATCTAACCCACATCATCTTTGTACTCCCTTGAGCCATGGCTCTGTATTCTGATTCTGGACTTGATCTGGCAACTACAGTCTGCTTCTTGCTTTTCCATGAGACAAGTGAGTGACCAACAAAAACAACAAATCCTGAAGTAGACTTTCTGTCTGTGGGGCATCCTGCATAGTCAGCGTCTACACACGCTGTTACCTCCAATGAACTGCCCCTACTGAATAGGAGTCCTGAACCAGGTGAGTTCTTCAGATATCTCAAGATCATATAGATAGCATCAATATGAGTCTTTTTGGGGCACTCCATAAATTGGCTAACCTTTCTTACTGCAAACATAATATCAGGTCCGGTGATAGTCACATATAGGAGTTTCCCCACAAGCTCCCTGTACCTCCTGCTATCTACTTCTTCAGTGTCATCATCATACAATTTCACATTTGGATCCATAGGCATCATGGCTGGCTTGCACCCAGTCATACATGTCTCAGATAGGAGATGCATGAAAAACTTCCTTTGGGTCATTACTAGACCCCGATGATTCCTAGCAAATTCTAACCCCAGGAAGTAACGAAGGGTGCCAAGATCCTTGGTCACAAATTATTTGCCTAGGAACTTCTTGGAAACCTGAATGCCTTGAGCATCATCTCCTGTTACAATAATATCATCTACATAGACAAGAATGGCAATTGTACCTAGCTGTGTCTTCTGAACAAATAGAGAGTGGTCCGCAGTGGACCTCTTGAATCCCTGTTGCTCAATCAATTTTAATAGCTTTTGATACCAAGCTCTAGGACTTTGCTTATGTCCATATATGGCCTTATGTAGTCAGCATACCTTCTGTGACTCCTCCTCAGCAGTAAACCCAGGTGGCTGCTGCATGTAAACTTCCTCGTGAAGATCCTCATATAGAAATGCATTCTTCACATTGAGCTGGAATAACGGCCAATCACGTGAAACAACAACTGCTAGTAGAATGTGGAGCGTCGAGTGTCTCGCCACTGGAGAGAACGTGTCCTGATAATCTACCCCATATGTCTGGGTGAAGCCACGAGCCACCAACCTTGCCTTGTAGCGATCCACGGTCCCATCCGCATTAAGCTTAATGGAAAATATCCATTTACAGCTTACTATGGAAGCACCCTGTGGAGGAGAAATAATAGACCATGTCGCACGAGATGTTAAGGCTACCATTTCCTCTTCCATCGCCTGACGCCACCTGTTGTCCTGTAATGCCTCCATATATATTCTGGGTATAGTAGCCACGGAAAGGCCAACAACAAACTTCTTGTACTCATCTGAAAGATGATCCAAAGAGACATGCGCTGCAATTGGATATTTAGCACATTGACGACGTGCCTTCCTCAGCGCAATAGGAATATCCACATCGTCCTCCACAGTGTCCTCTATAGCAGAGTCATCCTGTAAAACTCCAGGGCCATCGGTAGAAAGCGTGTTATCATGACATACCTCAGGTGTGCTGGACGATATGGATGGCTGATGAGCAGAAGTGCTAGTAGAAGACCTGCGCATGTAAACTATTAGTAAAAATTTCAACTGAGGTGGTGGTAGTGATGGCGGTGGTATTAGTAGTTGAGTTTGATTTTCTGGGTTGGCTGATGAGGTAGATGGAGGTGGAGGAACAACAATATCGTTTGCATTGTCAGTGGATAGCTTGTCACCTGTAGGAGAAAAATACATGATAGACTCAAAGAAAGTGACGTCTGCACTCACATAGTATCTCCTATTTGTCGGATCATAACAACGATACCCTTTTTGAGTACGAGAGTACCCAACAAACACACATTTGATAGCCCTTGGAGAGAGCTTATCACGACCAGGAGTACAATTATGCACAAACGCAACAGACCCAAAGACACAAGGTGTGAGAGAGAAAAGATCCTTCTTGGGAAACGCAATCAAGAAGGGGACCTTTTCTCCTAGAACAGTAGACGGCATACGATTCACCAAGTCGCATGCAGTGAGAACCGCATCCCCCCAAAAGGAGTGAGGGGCACGACTATGGATCAGCAGACTCCGGGTGACATCAAGAAGGTGATGATGCTTGCGTCCGCCACACCATTTTGTTGCGACGTGTAACTACAGGAGGTTTGATGAATGATTCCCTATGAGCTGAGGAAATCGGACAAATGCAGTATTGAAAACTCTAAAGCATTATCTGTTCGAATGACTTTGATATTGGTAGAAAAAATGTTATTCACTTCCAGAATGACTTTTAGAATAATAGCTCCTGCTTCAGACTTTTATTTTAACAAGAATACCCAAGATAATCTAGAAAAATCATCAACTGCAACCATATAATACCGATGTCCATGAATATCAGGTACACGACTCGGACCCCAAATATCAAAGTGAAATAGTTCAAAGGACCGAATACTGTGACGATTCAGACGAACATGAAATGAAGATCTATGGTGATTCCCAAGCTGACAGGCTTCACAATCCAATGCAGTACGGGTAGATATCTGTGGCAAGACATGACACATCTTCTGCAGAGGCAGATGGCCAAATCGGAGATGCCAAAGGAATGGAGAAGTGGATCCTGAGGGAATAGTAACAGCGCTAGTACATGATGACACAACAAGCTTGTACAAGCCTTTCTGCTCACGGCCACCAACAATAATCCTGCCAGTCAGTATGTCCTGAAACACAAAAGTAGAGGAGTCAAAGATGGCACGGCAGTGTAAATCTTTTGTAAGTTGGCTAATTGATTTTTTTTTGAAGTCCAAAAAAGGGGGAGACACTCGTTGGTGTTCGCCCCAGAATTATATTATTATGAAGGTATAGAAAGAGATACTTACAGGGTTAAGGGGGGATGAAGGAGGGAGAGTGAAGAGCCAAATTAAAAAAAATACAATACAAATGCGACAACCAGACCCCGTGGCCCAACTACATAGACCAATCAGAAATTAGGCTGATAGCTGCAGAAGTCACATTCTCCTCGTAGAAACACGAGCCCGAGAAAATGGAGTCATTGCGAGCCCTCCAAATAGCCCACAGGCGCGCAATGGGACCCAGCAGATCAGAACGGGATCTCCTTCTGTTGGTCCAAAGGATATCACAGAAGTCCTCAGTATTGGCCGCACGAGCCCAAGCAACATCGTCCCAAATCCGAGTAACCGACAAACAAAGGAAGAAAAGGTGGTCGGCCGATTCATCAGACACCCCACAGAGCTGGCAAAGGACGTTCGGAGTGTGAAGGAAAGAGGCGCAACGGTCGCGAGTCATCAGCCTTCGATGACGAAAAACCCAAAAGAATAAAGAGATCCGCGCGCGCAAGCGAAGCCCCCATAAGAAGGCGCAGTCACGAACCAAGGTAGCAGCTAGAGGAGGAGGAGGAGGAAGCAGAGCACAGAAGGCCTTGCGAGAGGAAAAAGTTCCGTCCCTCCAAGCCCAGTGATCCCTCCCAGCAGAAGGGCAAGCGGAAGAGGAAAGAGCCTCCAGCAGGGAGGCGAGGTCGTTGGCGCGTTGGTCCGAGAGAATGCCCGAGAAAGAGGGGCACCAGCCGTCGTTGATCTAATAGTCGGCAACCGAGGCCAACCGATTAGCCGCCAGGGCGAAAAGCTGCGGGAAGCGAATCTGGAAGGCGCCGCCCCCCGTCCAGTCGTCCTGCCAGAACAAGAAGACGGAGCCCGACCCCAGCACCGGGGAGAACAAAGAGCAGTTCCTTTGGTAAGCATCAAAAACGTAACGCCAAAAGGGTGAAGAGTGAGCAGGGCAAATTCCGCGCATGAAGGTATTCCAAGCCTCGCCCAATATCGCCCGCAGCACGTTTCCAAAGAAGGAATCATCCTTGCCCCAAATCTTATGCACCCATTTCAGGAGCAGAGCCTCATTGACACGAGCCAAGGGACGAACGCCAAGCCCCCCCAACCTCTTAGGCTGGGTCACCATATCCCAAGCAACCAAGTGAATCCCCCGGCCATTGCCGTCCGAACGCCCCCACAGGAATCTTCGCATGCACTTTTCCAGTCGAACGCGAACACCCACCGACATTTTCCGAACCGAAAGGAAGTAGATCGGAATGGCAGAGAGAACCGAGGTAAGAAGAACAAGACGACCGCCCCGGGATAGCAAGGAAGCCTTCCAGCCCGCCAAGCGCGAGTCCACCCGTTCCAAAATAGTCCTCCAGTCATTAGAGCGGTTCCGGCCAATCGAAAGAGGGACACCAAGGTAAGGGAGAGGGAGCTCCCCAATCTGAGAGCCGAGAATACGGCTGCACTCAATTTCCTCCGCCGCAGTCATCCCAAAGGGCACCATACAACATTTAGCCAAGTTAGTCGTCATTCCCGATAGCTCACAGAAAATAGAAATTGTATGCGCCATCCCAGCCACCGCGTCAGAGCCCCCCTCAATGAAACAAATCGTGTCGTCCGCGAACTGAATAATAGGCACGCATAAGCCTCCCTTCTGAAAACCTGAAGTGAGGCCAGCATCAATGACGCCGTGCACCATCCGAGACAAGACATCCGAGGCAAGAACGAAGAGCATAGGGGCCAAAGGGCCACCCTGGCGAATGCCCCTACGCGGTTGAAAGGACCCGCCCACCGGACGACCGTTGATAAGCACGGAGAGAGAGACCGTGGAGACACATCTACGCATCCACGAAATCCAAAGACTCGGGAATCCCCGCCGATGAAGAGCCGACCAAAGGAAGCGCCAATCAATCGAATCGTAGGCTTTAGCAAAGTCGATCTTCCATAAAGTTCCTTTCTTCTTCTCCCTCCTCCAATCAGCCACAATTTCCGACGCCACAAGGATACAATCCGCAATATGTCTACCTTTAATAACCGCACCTTGGACCGGCGAAATAAGCCCGTGTAATAGTCGTGATAAGCGGTTGGCCAAGGTTTTAGCCACAATAAGATAAATAAGTTGGCTAATTGATAACAGGTTCATCTGAAAATCTGGTGCATGTAAGACATTCTGAAGACTCAACGAAGATGTCAGGGTGATCTCCCCCTGACCAATGATGGGTAATCGAACCCCATTGGCAATGACCACAGATCGTCCTGGGGTAAGTGCTCTGTAGGTAGTAAACTACCGTCTGTCGCCGCACATATGATGAGAGGCTCCGGAATCCACAATCCAGTCTGTCAGGTCTGAGCAAGTAGTACTGGTAAGTGCATAAGGGGTACCTGATGAGCTAGAAGATGCTCTGGCCGAAGCTGCCGCATCCGTTGAACCTGGAGACGAAGGCGAGGATGTAACGATCATATCTCGAAGGCGTGAGATGAGATCATCAAAGCGAGCTGCTGGAAGAGGTGCAGGTGTAGTCTCAGTCTGCTCTGCCACCCGTGCAGTGGCGGGATACCAATGTTTGTGAAAGCACGTCTCCTCAGAGTGGCCTGGTCGATGGCAGTGAGTACAGGGGCCACGGTGTCTGCCTCCCCCTCTACCACGAGGTCCACGACCTCGAAAATGTGATGCTCCTCCTCTACCACGAGTGGCAGCCATAGTTGTAGGAGTAGGCTGGGTTGTAGACGCCGATGTAGTAGGAATCCTACTCAATCTCTTATATACCTCCTCCATTGGTGAGATAGACTCGCCAGTCAGAAGTTGAGTACGTGCAACATCGTACTTTGAATCAAGGGAAGATAGAAATACTCCAGTCATCTTAGCATTTGTGTAGGCCCGTTATTGCTCCGTACTGGTAGTGATCGGCATGAAGCTATGCAGTCTCTCGAACATGCCCCGTAGATGAGAGAAATGTGCATGTAATGGCTTCCCATTCTGTTTCGTAGAAAAGATGTCGAACTGTAACTGGAGAATTTTGCTCTCATTCTTGGACAGCTCATATGTCGCAGCCAGGATATCCCACACACCCTTCGTTGTGGGTTAGTTCACAATATCATTTGCAATCTCCGTAGTCAGCGTCCCAGATAGCCAGATATGGGCATATGCATCATCTTGCTTCCATGTCACATTTGTGCCAGTCTTGTCCTCCGGCTCAGATTCAGTCAAAATGTGATTCTTGTTGTGGCATTGCATAAGGGTGCAAAACTGCATGGACCATAGTTCATAGTTGGTCCCATCCATCTTGATAATAGGGGCTGGGCCTTTAAAGGCACCCGAGGATGTAAACATGTTACCCTTGTTGTCTGACATGATTGATGAAGAGCCTAGGACCGACGTAGAGAACGAAGTAAATGGTCTACAGAATCATATAAGGGGAAGGTTGTATGTGTAGACTTATACAACCATCCTGAGGCCGTGTTGAGGCGCCGACCTGAGTTATGAACCTCCGGGAGGGGTCGGCTAGACCCGCAGTGGCTGAGAAGACACCGAGACCTCTCCGGAGTTCAAGACGGTGACGCTAGGGCCGCAGGGAGTTGTTGTACGGGCCCTTCAGGGGTGCACGTTGCCGCCTGAAGCATTGCGGAGCCGCTAGGGCAGTGTGGAGCCGCCTGGGGAGGCGGGCTGCAATTGGAGAGGCCCTGGACTGGCGGGAAAGGCGGGCTGGCGGTGCCTAAATCAGCGCAAGAGGCCTCATGGGAAGGCGGGGCACCCTTGGCGCGCTGCGGGATCGCTGAGTGAGGCGAAGGGGCGGTGCGGAATCGCCGAGAGAGGCCTGAGGCAATAGAAATCGTCGAGAGAGGTCTGCGGCGTTGCAGGGTCGCCGAAAGACCGTCTGGGGCGGTGCAGAAGAGAGCCCTGGCTCTGGGGGTGCACCGCCTGTGCGCCTGGGCAGTGGGAGTTAGGCGCTGGGGCGCGAGCGACGGCGGGCGGGGGGGGGGGGGGGGTTAGGGTTAGGGTCCGGTCTAGGACCGTTGCTCCGATACCACGATGGGAGAAAAGAAATCGATGCTTTAGATGTACCCGAGGGCTCTCTTATATAGGAGAATAGCCCTGGATTAATTACATGATAAGTACACTGAGAAAGAAGAAATTGGAATAAGACATACATAGTACGATATTTTATCTTAACACTTAGTATGATGTTGTTGCCCATACATAACAAGCTTCTTACAAGTGCTTCTATCCCTCCCATGAGGGAGGGCTATAGTCATCTGAGCAGGATTATGTTCCATCTTGCTTCTACTACTTTGACCTATTCTATATAAGTATCTGACAGTAGAGAAGGTTCGACACATTTCAGAGGGCGTGGTGGTGGTGACAGAGGATGTTGTCACACTCGTCTGCAGTGTACGAACTACAATTGTATGGGGCACTCTAAGGACAAGAACATGGCCTCCCTGTATCTCGTTGTGGTGATGAGCAATTTAATCACACTACTACTCTTGTTGATCAGAAGCATGATGATTGTCTCCCATCTGAGGGAGATCATGGGCCTGTAAGATGTCACTACTAGTACTCCTCCAACGTCATCTGAAATTGTTGCCTCCACCAGTCCCTCAAGTATAAATTATGCTCTAACACAATGTCACGGTGCTAATATTTTGGATACTACAATAGAATGGATCATGGACTCTGGTGCATCTCATCATCTCTGCGGTAACGGAGAACGGTTCACATCATAGTGTTGTTTATCTTGATCGATTTGTAGTCATTACCGATGGGAGGTATTCTCCTATTAGAGGACATGCAAAGATTCTTGACCCCTCTTCACATGTGTTTCACGATATACTCACTAGTAGTGCGATTGGATGGATGTGAGCAAGGGGATCTCTATAGATTGGTCGACTCTCCATATGTTGCCAGATCTTTAGTTCATACTGGACTAGTCTCTCTGTACCTATGGCATGAACATGTGACACCTTTCATTCAATCATCTTCCTCTGCAAAAAATATAGAGTTCTTACTCGGATATCTCTCAGTTCAGTTTCCAATGTGTAGGTTGCCAACTTAAGAAGCATCATCATACCAGTTTTCCCAATCACTAGAGATGTAGTAATAATTATCTATTTAAGTTGTTGCATTTTGATATTAGGGATCCAGCCTTGTTCCTTATCACCATGGGTGCATGTTCTTTCTTGTTGTTGTTTATTTTTTCAAACTTTCTTGAGTCTTTCAATAAAAATAAGTCAGCAGCTAGTTCTATCATGCAAGCTTTTATCGTTGAAATAAAGAATTTTTTCTTCTACAGTTAAATATGTTCGCACTAACAATGCTTTGGAATTTTGTACTAGTCAGCTATCTTAATTCTTCATGTTTCTTGGGATTCTCTATCAGACTTTGCATGCCTAAACTTCCCAACAAAGCGATATCGCCAAGCGGTGAGTGCGAATACCGTCATCTTTGAGATGTTACCATGCCTCTCCTAATACGAAGTCAAGCTCCTCATTCTCGTTCGGGAGATGTTGTTCTTACTGTTTGTTATCTCATCAAGTGTATACCATCTTTCATGTTAGAAGAAAATGTTCAATATTCGATTGTGTTTCCCCGAAATGACCACTTCTCTCTAACACCTCGCATCTTTAATAGTGTGGCCTTTGTCCATCACCTGACTCCAGGTTGTTTTTATGTTCTCTCCCAGATCTATCAAATGCTCCTTTGATGGCTACGTCCGAGCACAAAAAGGCTACCGGTGTTTTGATCATGCCAGATGAAAGTACTATGTCAATGCTAACATCACATTCGTTGGGTATGTTATGTACTTTTCTCCTACAAGTAATTGTATGACACTTTTTGAGTCTGATGATGAAGTTTCAATTCCTACTCCACCTTTGTCTCCTACTCCTATCACACCTCATGTGGTTTAGGCTTTGCTTCGTGTATATATTCGTAGACCTACTACTAGACCCCATGCTCATGTGCCTTCCCCATCATCTGTACGCACAAGTAAATTCTGAACACACGGTTTCCGCTCATGGTATTGTATCTATAGAGCAGAAGACTTTATATGATGAGAGTGCAACTACCCAAGAGATTGGCATACATAAGATGGATCATTTAGAGAATCTTGACCAGCCCATTGCACCTTTAAAGAGGTATACATGTGTTGTGTACCCTCTTTCAGGACATGTTTTACTGGAGTGTATACTGAAGGGCTTCAAGAAGTTTCTTTGGGCTTGTCAGATGTTACAATCTCGAACACATATCATAAGGCTATGCAGGATAGTCTTACTATGTCAATGGATCTTTACAGTGAAGAATGGGGCGGATGACAATGTTGACCTCTACAAGGCCAAAGTTGTGGCACGTAGATTCACTCAGATATATGGAGCAGACTATCAGGACGTTACGAGATATTGTCACGATCCTAGTATATGTTGATGACATTATTAATACTAGATATGATTTACAAGGGATCGATGAGGCTAAGGTGTTCCTTGAACTATAGTTTGTCACCAAGGACGTTGGAGAACAATGATACTTTTTGAGCTTGAATTTATCGAGTATCAAAGAGGACTTGTTATGTCTCAAACGAAAGACATTATTGATCTCCTTCCAGAGACTGGGATGGCATATTACAGGTCTACTACCACTTCTATGGATCCTGGCATAAAGCTCTATGATAGTGATTCACCAGGACATACATCTCGTTAACATTGAGTAAAGTTTGCTAGTTTATGGAGCAACCACATCAGGCTCATATGGAAACAGTCTCCAGGATCCTAAGGTACATGAAGTCTTCTTAGGTACATGGTTACTCTTCAAAAGGTCATCTCTTGAGATCATGTCCAGTGCATATGTTGACTATGTGGGATGACCAAAAGATAGGAAGTCCATCATTGTATTTCGAGTGTTTATTGGGAGCTCACTAGACTCATGGAAAAGTAATAAGCAAAGTGTTGTCTCTAGGTTGTGTCGAATACAAATACAAAGCCATGACACAAGGAAGTAAGGATAAAATTCGGATTGGCTAATTCAAGAGAAAGAAAGACCAAAGATCTTTCTCAAGTGAGATGTATCAAGGAAGAGGAAGGACATGTGCTTGTTACTCAAAAGGATATAGAGACTAGATGGAAGTAATATTTCCATAAGCTTTTCAATGGGGAAGGGAATAAAGAGATTACTTCGAGAGATCTTGCTGGTAGTGAATGTTACATGAATCGTGCAAGCTATAGACAGATGCAAAGGAAGGGAGTGGAGAAGGCTTTAAAGGTTATGAAACCTGGGAAAGGAGTAGGACCTGTTGGCATTCCAATGGAAGTTTAGAGAGTTCTAGATGAACAAGATTTAACTATTTTTGAAGAGTGAAATGGGTGAGGTCCCGGAAATTGGGATTCACCACTAAGTATATAAACTATAAAATAAAAATATACAAAGTATTACGAACTCCACATTTGACTGGACTCACAAATTTATTCAATGTTATTAGGTGTGTTGAAAGGGAAAAGAGAGATATCTATTATCAAACCCTACAACTGTCTTATATAGGAGAAAAGCTTTATGGGTAAATTACAAAGACGGGACAATAAAAAATAAACAAGATAGAAAGCATGCGATAACACAAATATCTTAACACTCCCCCTCAAGCTGGAGCATGTATATCTATCATGCTCAGCTTGGAACAACAGTGATGAAAAGGACCTCTAGCCAGAGCCTTAGTAAACATGTCTACAATCTGATCTCCTGACGCAACATAAGATGTTGAGATAAGCCCCTTTTGGATTAAATCACGAGTGCAGTGACAATCTACCTCGATGTGCTTTGTCCTTTCATGAAATGTTGGATTATTAGCTATAAATAAAGCTGCTTGATTATCACATTTAAGCTGCATAGGAAGAGGCACTTCAATCATTAAATCGATTAGGACAGATTTGACCCATATCATCTCAGTCCTACCTTGGGCCATAGCCCTATATTCTGATTATGCACTGGATTGAGCAACAACGGTTTCTTTCTTACTCTTCCATGAGACTAATGAGATGCCAACAAAAACAATAAAACCTGAAGTAGACTTCCTGTCATTAGGACATCCAGCATAGTCTGCATCTGCAAATCCTGTAACTGAGAGACGTACCTCTCCTAAACAGAAGACCTGCACCTGGAGATGACTTCAAGTATCTCAGAATCATGAATACTGCATCCATGTGCGCTTGCCTGGGTTGCTCAATGAACTGACTTACTTTACTCAGAACAAAAGATATATCAGACCTGGTAATAGTGACATACAATAATTTCCCTACCAGATCTCTGTAGCGTCTTTTGTCCACCTCCTCAGATCCGTCATCATGAAGCTTCATATTAGGATCCATCGGTGTAGTAGCTGGTCTACATTCTGTCATTCCTGTCTCAGATAGAAGATCAGTAATATATTTCCTTTGTGTCATAACCATACCCTGTTGATTTCGTGCAAATTCCAGTCCAAGGAAGTAACGAAGCGTACCTAAGTCCTTGGTAACAAACTGATGTCCAAGGAAAACCTTTGTTGCCTGAATTCTCTGTGCATCACTGCCAGTGATAACAATGTCATCAACATAAACCAAGATGACCACAATACCTCGCTGGTCTCTCTTTACAAAGAGAGTGATCTGCAGTAGATCTGACAAACCCCTTCTGTTCAATCAATTCTGAGAGCTTCTGAAACCAAGCCCTTGGACTCTCCTTAAGGCCATATATAGCCTTATGAAGACGGCATACCATACTGGACTCCCCCTCAGCAACAAACCCAGGTGGCTGCTGCATGTAGACCTCTTCCAGCAAATCACCATACAAGAAAGCATTCTTGACATCCAACTAGAAAACTGGCCAATCTCTGACCACAACAATGAAAATGAGAATCCGCAAGGTAGAATGACGCGCCACAAGAGAAAACGTATCATGATAGTTTATCCCATATGTTTGGATGAACCCACGAGTAACCAACCTGACCTTGTATCGGTCCACTTTACCATCAGCGCGATGTTTCACAGTAAAAACCCATTTGCTACCAACAAAAGACGCACCTGGTGGAGGGTTGACGACACTCGACGTACCTCGCGATTGTAATGCCGCCATCTCTTCCTCCATAGCTAAACGCCACTGACTGCTCTGCAAGGCCTCCTGATACGACCGAGGTACCTGTACAGTTGACAAGCCCACAACAAAATGCTGACAAGCCATTAGAAAAACTCAAATGATCAAGACATACCTCGAGCGTGCTAGATGATGGAGGAGGCGCATGAGCCTGATGCCTTCGCTGGTAGACCTGTGGAAAGAAAGTAGGAGACGGTGGTGGTGGTGGCGGTAATGATGGAGATAGAGTAGAACATGGCAATGACGGAGGAGAATGCATATAGATATCTTCGTCATCCTTTGAAGGAGCAAGCCTGTCACCTGTGGGAGAAAAATACATAATAGACTCAAAGAAGGTGACATCAGCACTGACATAGTACCTTCGTCGAACAGGGTCAAAACAACGATAGCCTTTTTGGATTTTGGAATACCCAACAAATACACATTTGACAAATCTGGGAGAAATCTTATCAAGACCAGGAGAGAATTGATGAACAAACGCAACCAATCCAAAGACACGAGGCGTAAGCGAGAAAAGATCCTTCTCGGGAAACGCAATCAAGAACGGGATCTTTTCCCCTAACACCGAAGAAGGCATATGATTCACCAGATAACAAGCACTTAGAACCGCATCTCCCCAATAGGAATGAGAAGTACGACTTTGAATCAAGGGGTTATGGTAACGTCCAAAAGATGACGGTGTTTCCTTTCAGCCACCCCATTCTATTGGGAGGTATATGGACACGATGTCTGATGCACAGTGCCATGAGATTTAAGAAACTGAGATAGTTGAGTACTGCAGAATTCTAAAGCATTGTCTGAACGTATGTACTTGATCCTGGCAGAAAAAATGTTCTTCACTTCATTAATTAAAGATTGAATAACAGGACCAGCATCATATTTGTTCTTAAGAAGGAAAACCCAACATAACCTAGAAAACTCATCAATAGCCACAAGATAAAATCTGTGCCTCTGATGATCTGGGACCCGACTAGGACCCCAAATATCGAAATGAAACAACTCAAAAAGACTATGACTACTCGAACCTTGACGACTCTGGAAAGAGGACCGATGATGCTTCCCAAGCTGGCAGGCCCCTCCTCACATTTTGTTCTAGATATACCTGACAAGATTTTAATTTACCCAACGAGATATCATCTTATGCTAGGATGGCCTGATGAGCCCTCAAGGTCTTCCGTGCTCCTCCCAACAACAGTCCTCAGTGTGGCCCATGCGGTCACAAAAAGTGCATTGGGGCTTTCCACGTCCGAAATCACGACCACATCTCCCACCTTTAAAGAAAGTCTCTCGTCCTTTGCCTGAGGTTACGACCATAGCTGATGGGGTCCACATGAGTCTCTGTTGGAAGAGATATAAGTAACCTGCTAAGTATGTTCAAGGCTTCTTCCATAGATGGAATCTTAGATGTAATTATCATTTGCGCTCTAGCGTCTTCATATATAATGACTAACCCTCCATGAAAGAGTCCGACCATCAATTGATTCCTGAAGGTAATTTGCTTTGGAGAGGTGCAAATGGACATATAAGAGTTCTGAAACCTTAAATTCAGTGTCGAATAGAATTGGGTAAGGGGATGATAATTTTGCTTCTGTTGAAATATATCAACATATGCCTGAAGGATCTTGGCATAATTCATCTCTTCTAAGTACGTCTTGCGAAGATTGTCCCGCATGCATTTGGCTATCAGGTAATGCACAATGTCATTTGCGATGTGCAAGATGCAACATCTCATAATCCACTCCTTGACCATAGCATTATCCTTCTTCCATGTTGCATTCGTGTCGATCTTCTCGGTTGGTTCCTCTTTGGTAATGATTTGCTCCTTGGCGTGACGTTCTATTACATTCAGAAGAGACTAGTACCCCAACATATAATCTGTACCATCCAACTTGGTAATAGTACCAAAGAAGGGATTCTTCATTTCCCCTTCGCGAGTAGACGAATTTACTACCTCGAAGATATTCCGCATCATAGGGTCCTTGCTTTCGGGTACCCAATCGGGTATTCCTTTTTGTTTTACCTACTTATCTCTTCTGTAAAATCTCTTTACATTTTGTTTATAATATATTGGGGTGAACACCGTCGAGTGTATCCCCCCTTTTTTTTAGCGTCAAAAAAAAAGATATTCCGCATCATATCAAAGGACCAACTCGACAATTATACCAGAAGCAGCCAGATTAAATCACAATAACAAAAGAATCTCAAATCATGTACTCTAGGTTATGATAATATCTTCAAGCATCAACCGCGACCATAACAACAAAGCCTTTTCCTATAATTAAGTTCGGCTACATGGATTCTTTGCCTCCTTTCAGATCTGTTGGGTCGTTTTTGGGCTTAAATCCAAATAACTAAGATCCTTTCGGATAGTCTTATTCCAAAACTTCTTGGGCCTTCCTCATCCTCTCTTAACCGACTCAACATCCTAAATCTTGCATCTTCTAACTGGTGCACCAACTTACCTCCTTTGCAAATGGTCAAACCATCTTAAGCAGTTTTCTCTCATCTTATCCTCTATTGGTGATACACCAACTATCCTTCTTATCACATCATTCTGAATCCGATCTTTCGTGTATGACTACACATCCACCTTAGCATTTTCATTCCTGCTATTGTCCTTTTCTGATACCATAGCATTTGTTCATCTCTCAAGTATCTGTGCATGCAAAAGTTCATCTAGTTCTTCTGACTGTTAGGTAGACTCAGGTGCATAACGCTACATTAGCGGCAGCAAGAATCAATTCACTACATTTCAAGAGGTTAAACCAAGTCGTACCATTGTGGTGGCAGAGGGCAGACTATCCCCCATTGCTAGACAAGGCGAGGTTAAAGTGGCTCCAAATACTCGGTTAAAAAATGTTCTTCTAGCTCCTGAATTACCTATGAGTCTTATTTATATCCAGAATTACTAACGAGCTTAATTATCGAATGATTTTTGATACAATGTCTCTTGTCTTTCAGGATACATAGACCGACCAGGTGATTGGTTGTGGTGGTTAAGAAGAGGGTGTGTACCACTTGACACGGTCTCCTTTTGTGGTTCATGTTTCTACATCTACTGGGCAATCGTCTTCCTACACGTGGCACTTGTGTCGTGGTCATTTGCCTCTACCAAAATTAAGAAGAATCATACCTCAACTTCTTGCGTTCACATCATTCCAGTGTGAATCAAGTCAACTTGGAAAGTATCATAGGAGTTCCTTTCCAAGTCATCCTAGTCGTGTTAGCAAGTCTGTTTTTTATTTATTACATTTTGATGTGCGGGGGCCTCGTCAGGTTTTGGATCGCTCAGGACATAGATTCTATCTAGTTGTTGTTGATGACTTTACCCGAGTTTTGTGGGTCTTTCTTTTGAAATCAAAATCTGTTATGAAAATTTTCTTTATGGAAATGAGAAACATATTTGGTTATCATGTCAAGACTACTTGTACTGATAATGCTCTTTATTTTTGCAATCAATATCTTCGCTTTTTTCTGAATGAGCATGGGATCATCCACCAAACATCATGCCTATATACATCCCAACAGACTGGTGTGGCCTAGATGAAGCACCGCAATATCCTTGATGTGACTCGTACCTTGCTTGTTCAAAGAGCGACCCCTCTAACCATTTGGAGTGATGTTCTCATGGCCACATACCTAATAAATCGTATGTCGTCCGCCATATTGGAAGAGCAAATATCGTATTTTCTACTCTTCCCTGACAAGAACCTATTTGGTATTCCACCTAAAATATTTTGGTGCACATCTTTTGTCCACATTCATTCTGCTCGTCGTGACAAACTCTCTCCCCATGCTGTGAAATGTGTATTTGTAGGCTACTCAAGAACCCATAAGGGGTATCAACGTTATGATCCGGTACATCATCGTTACCATGTTAGAGCGGATGTGACCTTTGAGTCTACATATTATTCCACCTCATGTTCTCGGGTTGTGTCTCTTGATAATGTAGAAATTGGCAATCTCCCTATGCCATCATCGTAAAGCGGGTCTTCGTCTCAGGACACTCATGTCACTGATAATCAACCGTTTCGGTTAGTGTATACTCATCGGATGGCACCCCCTCTTATCACACCATTAATTGATCCCAAGGTATGTCAAGAAAAGAACACTTATGAGATTATGTTTGAGGAAAATACAAATACATGCGAGCAGGTTGCTAAGGAGGAGATTCAAGACTCCCAAGATCATTTTGATAAGCTCATAGCTCTTCAAGAATATGTGTGTATACACTGCATCCCATCTCCAACCATGTGTCCACAAGGAGACTGTCTGTGCGGTACGAGACTTTTCCGGTTGGGTTATTGACAGTTATAATACATTCCACTTATTAGCATGCATTATTAGTTCCTGAGTGGAACACGACCATGAAAGAAGAAATGCAGAACCTTTTGTACAAGGGTACGTGTCAACTAATTGATCCTCCAAAGGATGCAACTATAATTGGCAGCATGTGGGTATTTACCACCAAACATCTTCTAGATGGTTATGTAGAACGTTATAATGCTCGAGTGGTAGCAAAAGGGGTACACCCAAACCTATGCCCTAGATTATCTTGACACCTTTTCACCGATAGCTCACCTCCCTATGATGTAGAATCTTATTTCCATTGTAGTCCGACTCTCCTAGCCATTGTACTAGCTGTATGTAAAAAATGTATTTTTTATATGGTGATTTGCATAAAGAAGTACATATGCAAAAACCACCTGATTTTGAGATCAGGGAGTATCAGAAGGTGTGTAGACTCTACAAAGCAATATATGATCTTAAACAAAGCCCCATAGCGTGGTTTTAAAAACTATTTGACATTGTGTCCAAGGCTGCTTTCATTCGGGTCTACAACAGATTATTCTCCATTTGTCACAAAAACAAAGAAAGGGACAGGTGCTATACTGGTATATGTTGATGATATAATTCTAACTACCGATGCTAATAGTGGCATAACATATACTAATAGGTAACTTGCGGTAGATTTTGTCACCATAGAATTAGGAGAGATTCATTATTTCTAGGGCATCGAAGTCGCAAAGAATACTGGTGGAACGATTCTCTCACATAGAAAATATGTTATGAACCTTCTACATGAGACGGGAATGTTAGGAGCTAAGCCAACATCTATTCCTATGAACTCCAATACATAAATGTATGGAGACTCGGCTGTGTGGTGCCCGATGGGAAAGCTCTTGTATGTTACCACTAGTAGGCCTGAAATCTCATTTGTCCAGGCTAGCCAATTCATAGCCAAACTGTGTCAGTGCACTAGAGGCACTTTTGATGATCCTGAGATACTTGAAATCTGCTCCACGAAAAGGTATGTTATGTATTTGTAGAAAAACACTCGATATTATGGCTTATTATGATGCTAACTATGCAGAGTGTCCTAATGACAAAATCTACTACCGGTTACTGCACCTTTTTTTAGTGCTAAGTTGATAACCTTGTCCCATAGAGAAGTAAGGAGCAAGTTGTAGTCATTGGATCCAGTGCAGAATCAGAATACAGAGCAAGGCCCAAGCCACCACTGAACTAATACGAATCAAGTCAGTTCTCAAGGATTTACGCTTATCATATCCTAGAACTATGATAATGTGTTGTGACAATGCTATTGCAATGTTCATTGCAAACAATCCTACCTTCCATGATCGCACCAAACATGTGGAGGTCGACTGCCATTATACAAGGGATATGATTAAACAAGGAAACATCAAGACACAATCAATTACTTCAAAAGAACAACCGTTGATGTTTTCACCAAGCCGCTCACTTGGTCCCTATTCACCAGATGTGTCTCTAAGATGATCATGATGGACATCTATGCTCCAGGTCGAGGGGGAGTATTGAAGTATTTAGGCATACAGACATTATTTTTTAATATGAGAGCAAGCATGTAATTGTTTGAATAAACCCTAGACTTTCTTCTATATAAGAGACTTCTATTCAATGAGAAACATGTTATTTTTATCATTATCCTACCTTCCATGATCGCACCAAACATGTGGAGGTCGACTGCCATTATACAAGGGATATGATTAAACAAGGAAACATCAAGACAGAATCAATTACTTCAAAAGAACAACCTTTGATGTTTTCACCAAGCCGCTCACTTGGTCCCTATCCACCAGATGTGTCTCCAAGATGATCATGATGGACATCTATGCTCCAGGTTGAGGGGGAGTATTGAAGTATTTAGGCATACGAACATTATTTTTTAATATGAGAGCATGCATGTAATTGTTTCAATAAACCCTAGACTCTCTTCTATATAAGAGAGTTCTATTCAATGAGAAACATGTTATTTTTATCATTATCCCATTTTCTAAGAACTTCACCAACTTAATGTCAAGAATGCCTTCCTATATAGAGATCCGACTGAAGAGGTGTATATGCAACAACCTCCTGGTTTCCAAAGCAAAAGGGAGTATCTAAAGGTTTGTAACCTTCACAAAGCAATTTATGATTTCAAACAAAGCCCAAGATCTTGGGCTCAAAAATTATTAGATATCGTGTCAACAATATGCCTTAACCAATAGGTTGTAGACCATTCCCTCTTTGTGAAGAAAAGAGAAAAGGAAACTATTACTATGCTAGTGTATGCCAATAAATCTGACGACATAAGAAGAATATCATAGGTCAAGGAGTACTTTGCCCAATATTTTGTTGCAAAGGACTTAGTTGAACTTCGTTATTTTCTTGGCATTGAAATGGCCAGCGACACTAGTGGCACAATTCTTTCACAAAGAAAATATATTACATATCAACTATAAGAGACTGGAATGTTATGGACCGAACCGGCATCTTCCAATGGATCCAAATGCATCTTTCTATGAAGACTCGTATGAATATATTGATGCAAGACAATATAGGTCTTGTTGTAAAGCTTCTATATGTCACTATTATTCGTCCTGGTATTTCCTTTTGCAGTAAACAAGGTGAGTCCATTTATGGCTAAACCTCGCCAAGTGCATCGAGATGCAATACTGATGATCCTGAGATACTTGAGTTTACACAAACAAAAGGACTCCTCTTCACATGTCGTAAGCATCTTGATGTTTTGACCCACTCAAATGTTGACTACTTTGGATGTCCAAATGACAAAAAAACCACCACTGATTTTTCCACATAAATTGGTGAGAATCTAGTTATCCGTAGAAGCAAGCCGTTGCAGTTCGATTTATTGTCGAATTTGAATACAAGGCAATGGCCCCATTCACTAAAGAACTAGTGTGGAATAAAATCGTTTTGAATGAACTTCACTTAGCGAAACCAAGTCCCATGATAAAGAAATGCGACAACTCCACCGTTATGTTTATTGCAATTAATCCAACCTTCAATGTGTGTATCAAATACGTAGAATCGGAGTGTCATAACAATCGGGATATAATCCAAAGTGGGCACATTAAAACTGAGCCAGTTAGGTCAGAACACTAGACTACTGATTTTTTTACAAAACCCTTTAGCAGGTCTCTCCTCAACCAACACACTTCCAAGCTGAGCAACATGGACATCTATGCTCCAACATGAGGAGTATTAACATTTGTAATATCATTTTGCTCTAGCGTTTTACATTTTTCTAAGGATGTACTTATAATTTTCCCCACCCATCTATATATGTAAGAGACCTACAACTTAAAGAAATTAATTGAATACTTTCCACATTCATTTTCACTCAAGAACACTTAACCAAAACTTCAAGCTTCCCATTTTGTGAACAGTTTATTTAAGAAAGATGCCTCCGATAAGTCGAAGTGCAGTCATCACTTTCTAATATTCAAAAGTCATACGTTGGCCCAACCCTGGTTACTATTCACAAGGGTACTTCCTCCTCACAGATTACTATTCACCCAGCCCAACCCAGCCCAACCCAACCCTGCAACCAAACAGGCCCAAAGTGAATGCATATAGGTGTCATTAGGAACAAAGTTGTCTCCAAGTACCTGACCACATGTCGTTGCCATTGAACCACCACCAAAATCAAAGAGCCATCATGCCACCCACCACAACCGACATTACGTCCCAATGCCCAATGCATGACCCTCCGTAGCAATGAGGTCATGACAGTCCCATCACATCTCCTTCAAAGGGGTATCACCAATCCATGCTCGGTTGAACTCAAATGTCACCATAACCAACACCAACGAACGAGTAAAGGGCTTCCTTATCATCCACATTAAGGAGATGTCTCCCTCCTCAACCCACTCCGCATGTCCCTCCTTGCATGGAAGTTTAACCCTCTCCAAGCAAGAAACTTTCCTCCTCTGATAACCACAATATTCCAATTATCATGACCAACTCCCTAATAGCGAAATCATGCCATTATATTCCCAACAAACCTATGCCAAATGACCCACCCCTCAAAATTGTAGGAAGGACATTTCGTGATGCAAGGTCATTGTTATGGAAATGATATCAATTTACTTAGAACCCATGCAGTCGTGTGACCCTAACCATTCCGTCAATAATATATAATCAAGGTGATTTTACATGCATATCTTTGGAAACCAATATATTTCATTTTTATTTACAATTTATAAAACTAGGACATATTTTATTTCTCTGGAGCCAGTTCAATTTAAATCCAATATTTTGGGGATTTCTCTGGAACTTATATATTTATTTACATTTGATATAAATTTAAATCCTATAAGAAAGATGCTTCCGATAATTTGCAGTGCAGTCATTTCTTTTTATATACAAAAAGCCATACCTGAGCCATTATAACAATGAGAGCAACCTGACGAATATAGCAGCTTTTCCCACCCATGTTTGGTCCAGTAATAATCTGACAATGCTCCTCAAGTGAATGCAAATAGGTGTCGTTGGGAACAAAGTTGTCTCCAAGTATACCCTCAAGGACCTGAAGAAATGAAGACGGCCCCACAGCGGCCGATACATGGACATGAGTCTAAATAGAAATAGTCATATATAATCAACCAATATGTTTCAAACATCAAATTGCTTCACCTAGCCATAGCTTCGGTGCAAGATGCACGTTAACATATACAGTAATTTCTTTTCCAAGAGTGCATCATAAAAACATGAACAAGTTGGCAAATACTATTATGGGTCAACAGGTTAACCAGTAAATTCTTGAAAAGGATAGATTCAAACTCTTAACACCTTCAATACCTTGAACACAATGCATCTAATTATTTTCACAGAGCATGTTTCACCATGCTAGAAACCACGTAACATATCAATCCACAAGAAATTTTCATTTACTGATCATTGGTACACCCTCATTTAAAACAGATATTTTAGTTCCAACCTGATGACCGTTTAACTTTTCTTTTAAGCATCATGTCAAGTATTCGTGTACATCATTGATTAATACCTATACTTATTACTGTTTCTTCAATCTTCCTATATTTCTTGAGAACTGACTGGGACAACCTTTTAAAATACAGGTTTGTTTTTGTTGAAGTCACGAGGTGGTTCAAGGCACCCTAAGCCCTAGGGGTACAAAAACGCCGAAATGACGTGGTGTCTTTCATCACATCCGTTTATTTTGAATAATGAGGCTAAAATTAAAGGCATGTAAATATTTCTTATTTTATTAGCCGGAAACGCATTTTAATCTGTAAAAGATGGGTAATTGGATCTCTCCAAGATCCAACTATCATGTCTCTTGTTTAGTCCACATCATCTATAAGTGGGACTCCGATATGTCTGTGGGGATATATAAAAAGCCATGCACCCCCAATACTCATTAAGTGATTTGCAATAGAAGATCTGATCCTAGAGGCATTCTCCAATGGTTTCATCACGCTTCTTATGGAGTAGGGTTCCATAAATCTTGAGCGTTAGAGTTCCAAAAATCTTGAGCATTATTCTTCTCTATTTTTATGTTCTTCATATTATTGCTTATGCATTATCTATTTCAACATGGTACCATAACAGTTTGATTCTACGATTCAATTATTGGAATTTTGATTCTAGGGCTTATTCTTGAATATCTTTTATTATGTTTATTTTCATTGGTTTGTTCAAATTCAAGAAAATTCTAGGGTTTTCGATGAAATCATAATTCAAGCGGCAACCAGCAAAGAACAACAAAAGCTCAATTTTCTTCTGAAAATCCATCAAGTCATCTCCAAGAACCCTAATTCCCCTAAGTGTGCTTACAATCTTCGAATCGGGAGCACACATAAATTACACACAGCACGATCTACAAGCATGCCTCATTCTTGGAACCCTAGATCTCCAGGTTGCTTCTCTGCGCACGATTTCTATGTATATAGCACCACAAAACCCGAAACATTCTCCAGGTGATCCAACGTACGTAACAATTCCAATAACAAAGATGGGTTTTGAAACCCCTAAAAGTCCAATAGAGATTGATCTCTTGGGAACTGTATGGCCCAGGCAAAGCCCCTCTTCTCCATCATATGGGCAACAATACTTGGCGATAGCACAACCCAATTGGCAAAAGATGGTGCTATTTTTTAGCGAGTGTGCAGAGGAACCCTATCTCACGGTAGTAACAACGTGATTAGATGTACCAACTACTACCCCAGAATCCCACTCCAGCATGAAATAACACTACACACCTCCAATCCCCAAGCATGCGGCAAATCTCCACATTGCACATGAGACCTTGTTCATGGCGGTGCCGCCATCTCCCATGATAGGACCCTCCCCCATCGACCTTCAGGCCATGATCTCACAAAAGACACAATGTAATGCCCCATCGATCAGCGACCCCCCTTCCCTCCAGTAAATCCTCCAGCAGGTGACGATCTCCATTAGCAAAGACATGAGAAGGGCTTTGGCAGCGTGAACGGGATGAGTTCCCATCGAGAGATGGGGAACCCAAAATAGGAGTTGCTTTCTTATTTTTTGAAAAATTGTAATGGCAAGGGTAATTGGATCTCTCCAAGATCCCACTACCATGTCTCTTGTTTAGTCTCGCATCCAGTGTTGCAGAAGTCGGTATTCGGTATTCAGTGGGAGAGGTCACTAAATAAAAAATAATCGGCATGCGGGAAAATATTCGAAATTATTTGAATATACATATTTTATAATTTTAAATAGTGTTCATGAAATCAGACACGTGGGCGGCATATGCAGCCGCTTATGCTCGTGCGACATGCAGACCGAACCGCTTTCATGAATCAGTGCATTATGCGCCTTCCCCGCATATACGGCAAGCATATGCACCACATATGCCCCGCATATCCCACATATGCCCTGCATATTGCTCCAGCATCTCCAACTTCCCAATCCTCTCATTCATGAGCTTAATTCAGTAGATCTGCTTCTTTTCCATTCAAGTATAAGAATATGACATGCATTTGTATACAATTGTAATGCATTATACCAATATATATAGAGAGGAAAATGGGGCTGCCCCCATGGGGGAGCTAACTTAGCTCCCCCCGCCCTATTTTCTTCAAAAATTTTTATTTTTTTTGAAAATTCTTTCCGTGAATATTCATCACTATATCCCTATATCATGTTATAAAAATTTCGTGTCAAACAGAGACTCCTATGACCTCCATCCAGACAGTCATTTTTTTAACGGTAACAGGATTTTTTAAATCGACCCCGTTTGGATGGAGGTCGTACGAGTCTCTGTTTCGCATGAAATTTGAATGACATAAGATAGGGATTTATTAATGAATTTACACGGTTTTAGATTTCAAAAAAAATAAAAAAATTTTGTGAAAAAATGGCGAGGGGAGCTAAGTTAGCTCCCCCTAGGGGGCATACACATTTTACCCATATATATATGCAATATTTTATGTTTATCACATGTATTATTTTCATGAGTATATGCAACGTATCGTCAAATATTTAATATATTTCAATTGAGGTTTTGTTCATGTAGTGCATGTATGTGTAATGAAATTTTGTTATTACGAATCGTCTAATACGTGAAGCTTTTATGGCTAAATATGTGATTAAATGATATGCAATTAAAAGCATATACTCAATCATCGAACATGAACCATTTTTCTTAGATCTTCTTTAACTCCACTTAGATACATAAATTTAGTAGTAGTGTTATTCATAGATATTTATTTATTTTTAAATTAAAAATTAAAAAATCGCATAGAATCGTACATAAACCGCATATGCACTGACATACCGCTTATTCAGTATTCAGTGGCATGTCCGAACGTATACACACACCGTTTTCGTGAACCATGATTTTAAATATATAAATGATTATTTTTAAGAAAACCTATTCCTAAAATACAAAGGATATGGCATAATATTTAAGTTGTAATTTTAAAAGATAAAATTGAGTATAAAACTAAACAAGAATCATATAAATATAACAGGAATAAGTAATTTCAACTGACTAAAGCTTAAGAAACAAATGTTTGTAACATTGAACATAAGAAAATGTTTAAAGCACGCATATGAGAATGCGAAGAGGAATTGATGAGAAAGGAGACTATAGAATGAAATCATACATAAGAACGATGTAATAAACCATAGAGTGGCAAAGGAGGGACCAAGTTAGAGCTACAACAAAGAATGAGGGCCCAGATCCTCGCTCCAGATCAGCGTGGAGCCACTCTGATGTGCAAGCAGATGGTGATGTAGTGCAAAGCAGCCTGAAGCTCGAGATGGTGGTGCGACGCAAAGCAGCCCGAAGCCCCTCCTATGTACTGCAAAGCGATGGCAGCGTGGCGCAAAGCGTCCTGTAGTTCCCGATGTCACCGTATCGAGGTAGGGTTAGGGAAAAAATGGGAATCTGGAGGGTTTCGTAAGGCTTTACGAGTATTAGGATTGTCAGTGAACTCGGGTCCGATCTTGAGTGGACCCGACCAAGAAACGATGAAATAAGTAAGCTCATTCAGCCGACTATTCAACCGAATACCCGTTTATTCGGCGCGAATAGTCGATTTAGTTAAATAGTGCCCAAATATCTCTATTCTAAACAATCGCCACCCCCTCCGAACCGACTATTCGACTGAATATTGCAACAATGCTCACATCATCTATAAATGGGACATCAGTCCGTCTGTGGGGTTATATACGAAGCCACAGACCCCATGTATTCATTGAGAAATTCACAATCGAAGATCCACCTTACCTTCCCGTGTGGTTTCATCCCCATCCTTATAGAGTAGGGTTCCACGTAACGTATAATGTCATTCTTGTATATTGTTATTTGCTTCGTATTATCTCTTCCGCGTTATTTATTTCAACATAATCATTTTGACATTTCTGAATATGGTTAATAACTTCCCTCAAATATTCTCAGACTGTTGGAAATGCGAGCCCACAGCGAGCCATTATGCAAATGTTATTGCAATTCACTCCTTAATCTGAAATGAAGAATACATAATTTGCATAATAGGTCCCTTAGTACAATTAGGGTTATGTACCATGGCCATCTTAACGATCATACAGCTGTTGATTCAATTATTGAATCATAGAGGCTGGTGCTTAGATGAATATCTAAAGAGTTAGATTGAGGACTCATCAAGCACCGTCAGATGATTGTTAAGAGATGATCTCCAGCCTGAGTAGGAGATGGCAATCCTTATCTCTGAAGGCTGATATCTGACCGACCTCTTGATGTAGGTCCTCTGCATAGGAATAGAGATTCGGAGGTGTCAGATTAGTTAGGTCAAAGAGTTGACTTAACGAGATCGAGATAACCAAAGCCCTATATCGTATGCTGTCATGATATAGGCACGCATCCTCTGAACGGAAACAGATGTGTTGCTATATGTCTAAGTATGTACATTTGGCAGACCAATAGGTTGATGACCTAATCAAGGTCTACACACCGGCGCGCTGGTGTGCATATAAGGGCATATGAGTAATACGATCTCTCAAAGGGATCATACAGGTTCAGTTACTGAACCGGAAGACATGAGCTCACTCATGAGATATTGGGAAGAATCAAATTCCGTGCGCACGGTCGTCTCGCTTTGGAAGCTTGACTGAATTTGTAGGTTTGATATATATACTTTTGGAAAGTATATGATCAAGACCTAGGTGTGATATATGCTTTTGGAAAGTATATAATCGATACCGACTCCCAATGATCGAATGAGAAACTTACTGATAAAACCATGAAGTAGACAGCATAAAGTTGATCGAATACTTCAGGTTTAGTCTGAGTCTTCCAGTATGCAGGATGTACAGGTATTGGGAATACCTGAGGGTGATGTGATCATAAACGATTGTATAACCATGACGCTTCCATTCCTAGGGAGTGATGAAACGGGTCTGGATTTTAGTGACTCCTCTCAGTAGAGAAGTGATCTGATCTTGGTCCAAGTATTGGACATTGATCTGAATGTGATTCAGATACAATGAGAAGATTAGATTTACGGTCTTGATTTAATCAAGCATCTATGGGAGGCCCGCGATCTGGATTTGAGATACGATCTCAATATCCATGTCACTATACGTGGAACAATACAATCGCCCTGTCCTTATCTCCAAGTATCTGCGGAGAAAGCGCATTATCCTTGAAGGAGTTTATGGATAATTCTATTGTTGATTTATGTATCCGAGCATTGAGAAAATGGATAATTAAATGTGATTTAATTATCATGAGTAATATGAATTTGATTCATATTATAAAAGAGTTATCTGAGATAATTAAATGTGATTTGATTATCAAAGATGTAAGTAATATGAATATGATTCATATTATTTGGACACAAGAGAATAGAGATCCAAGATGATTAAATATGATTTAATTATCATGGATATGAATAATATGGATAGCAATATCCATATTAGTCATATATATTATAAATGTGATTTATAATATATAAGAGAGAGCTATTTGTAATTTACATTTGTTAATTAAATGTTAATGTGAATTGGATTCACATTGGACATCAAATTGAAAATGTAATTTACATTTTGTTTTGGGTTGTGAATGTGATTCACAATTTTTCAATGGCATGATTGCAATGTTCACAAAATAAATTGGATTTATTTTTGGTGAAATAATTTGCAACAAAAGTTGTTGCAAATAATGGAGATTACATAAAAGGTGAAATAGCCACCTTCCTAATGGAGGAGGGTGGACGGCCACCACTCCCATTAGGAAAGGGAGGCCGTCCCCCCTCTCCACATGGAAGGAGGCTTTCTCTCCTTTCATTATCTACATGTATTGATGATTTAATTTTGTAATTAAATTGTGTTGATTTATCAACATATATTTAATTTAAATTAAATTAATTGTTGTTGTGTTTTTAGCAACAAAATCATGACCATTGAAAGAAACACAAATTAATGTGGACCATTGGATTTGTGTTGACACATGGATTGAGATCCATGGATCCCAAAACCCTATATAAGGAGAGGCACCCCATTGCTCTTCTTTATAGAGACACAAGTTGAGGCAACAAATCTCTCTCTCTCTCTCATTCTCTCTACACGTCCTCTCTCTCTCTCTCATGTGGCCGTCCACCATGGATGCCCTAGAGAGGTTCTCCATCGCTGCGGCATCGTCGTTATGCTGCCCGATGGTTTGTTCGAGGATCTCCGTCTCCTTCGGTGCGCCCCGCTCGTGAAGAAGACATCGGATCTCGTGTGTCGAGATCAGGAGATCCGCCGCTTGGATCATCAACATGGATTGCGAGAAGCACGCGGTTCATCCCCGCGCTCGCAAGCGTCTCCTCCGTCGGATCGGACTTGAGACAGGAGGTCTCTTTGTTTAGAGACTCGATCGCAACCACGCTTCAAGAGGTAAACCTAATACTTGTTTGTGGTTTAGACGAAACGATCCGAGAAGTGTTCTTGGATCATGTGGTTTCGTCGCAAGAAAATTTTTTAATTTCCGCTGCATAGAACAACTAGTGCGACTAGTCGTTCTTCGTCGTATTCGATGCGACGCTCACGCTTCCGTGATGCGCTTGAGGATCTAACCATATCCTTCAAGTGGTATCAGAGCCTTAGGTCGGTGTTTTTGGATACGATCCATAAACCGACGACGACTTGGGTTCATTAGGGTTTGCGGAAGTTTTCTTGCATTTCATTTTCGCATCTCTGTTTTGATATTATTTTCGGCACTGTTTAAATTGTTTAAACACGAAAATAATATTTGGATTTTATTCCCCATTAAATAAGGAAACCGTAGGATCTGAGTTTGCGTGATTTCGATTCCGTTTGCTCTAGATATGCTCATTTTAGTGAACATGTATCCACTGTTTCGGGGACTGCGGATCATGACGTAATTAAGATGTTAATTGCGGATTTGAAACGCCTTGAAATGCGTGCAAATCTCTTGGGTTCTGTTGTAAATCAAGTTAGCAAACTTTAGAAATTTATTTTGCTTAATTTGGATTTAAATTGATTTAGATATGGTATTTTTAGTAAGTGAGGGTCACTGCTGAAAATACTTTCCTAATCAAGAACCTAGTGATTGTCATTTAACTAATTAGTGAAATTAAATTGTTTAATTTCCTGGAATAATTATGCATAAATATTTGTGAAATATTTAATGATAATTATGTCCTTAAATGACTTTGCCCTAACCAACAAATGATTAGATGTGATCTAGATCAAGATTGGTTACATGATCTACATGATCAACATTCCAACAAACATGTTGCTTGAATAGGACTTGCGATTTGTTTAGCAAATCTCATTATAATGTTAATCAAAAATGTTTTGATTATTACTATATGGTACAATTTCGGTTGAAGAACCGATGATCATCTCAAGTACAAATTAATCAATTTGGCATTATCCTTTCCCGAGGCGGATATGGTGCCTAGTCGGAGAGCATTGGGGTTGCGGGTTGCAACGTATGTGGTCCGTCCCACTCTCGTCGGTACTGGCCATGACAGCGGGTAGGGCCGGGATAATGTCCGAGGGATTAAGATGTATTTTTCTAATTATTAAAATTCGAAATAATATGTATTTGAGATAATAACATTATTCAAGTAACTATTAAAATGTTTGTTGGATATTAATTGGATCATTAATTTAATATGATTAGATTAATTGGAATCCAATTAAGATTGAAATACTCTAATATTATTAGAGTTAATAATTCCCTTGGAAGAATTAATTATGTGAATGTGATTCACGATAATTAATTAAAATTTGAATATGAGGTGGAGGATCACATAAGTGACATCCATGGTCTCCCGTCACGGCGAAGGGTTCCGTCGCCAGGGATTGTATGTGGGAGACGCCTGTCCGAAGTGACAGCTCCTGTATGCAAGCGCATCTGGATCGGACTCTTTGCTTCTCGAAAGAGTAAGGCCGTATACGTAGTGACCCCAATATCGGATCCTCATATTATTGGGGCGATATTGGATTGCGTATAGCGAGTACTATTCCTGTTGACGGTTGGTTCAATTAACGACGGGTCAACATCGCCTTAGGGGTGGTGGGCTCGGGTGTTAAAGACCGAATTGGGAAATGCAAGTTGGACTTGCAAAGCGGAATGTGTTCCCGCTTCTTTTTATCCGAGTTGCAGATTCTCATATTATTGGGATGTAACAAAGATAAGGAAGGAGATCCCAGATCTTGTTGAGATATAATGGTAAGTATATCTCTTACATTGAAAGTGATTAAGGGAATGAGCTTTCAGTGTTGACAAGACAAGACAACTTTGATATAAAAATCCTAAATCAAAGTAAAATATATATATTTATATATTTATGCAAATTTCTTATTTCAGATAATCCTTCATTAAAACCCACTCAATGATATACTCAATAATAACCAGTAAAATATCATGGATTGGACTCATGATCCAGATATTGTACTTGCAATTGGACACATAATGTATGTGGTTACAATGTGCAAGTTTCCTCATAATATTGAGGAAGGACAATTAAATAGATAATAGGACTACAACCCTAGGGTTTGTGTGTCTCTATAGTCTTGATCTCTCATCGGATGTACTTTGGAAGTGACCTGTCGATGATGATCGTAATTGTCAAATAATCCTTATAAAATTAATGAAGATATTCTGGCATACATATGTGCTCTTGACATTTAACATGAATGAGATGGTTCACTGCATCATGCAGAATGGTGGCTCTATAAGAGATGATGCATTCAAATTGTTTGAGTACCTACCTGAACCTATGTTTTAAGAGTTTAGATGGATGTAGATGATGAGTGTCATTATTCTACTATCTATACTCTGGTCATTCATGAAGCTTCATAATATTCATATTGTACGAATTTAATGAAGCATGTATAAATGTTGAAATGCTCTTACATAAGAGATCCTTAGTCTTAAGCAATGGTTGCTTATAGATAAAGGGAGCGCAGTGGAAGCATGGGTTGGACCCGAATAAGAAGTATGGTCAAAGAGTTGACAATACATCTATAACTTCCATGTGTCATCCGAAGAGTTGGATGAATGCCAATACTGCAATAAGTTGATGTGTTGATAGTATGACTATCAAGTCTATCTAGAATCCTTAGAGAAGGACTCGGATGGAGCATCAGATTAATCTACATAAATCATTGATAAGATAAAGTCAAATAATTGTATCTCAATCTTCTGATGACATTTGCAATAGGTTGCATATGTTTTAGAAGACTGAAAAATTTGATCTTAAAGGTTTATAGTTATCCACATGGATATTGATGCAATTGTTGCAACAATCTCTGTTGGATTGATAGACTTGTTAATTTCAGTGGGAGAGTCCTTAGTCTTAGAGAATGTCTCTATGACCTAGATATAAGAATACACTCATTGTTTGTTTCTAAATGTTAGAAATAAACATGAATCTGAGATAGAACTATCATAAAGAGTTATGATGTATATATTTCAGATAGTAATCTAATAATCTAGTGGACTTCACTAAATTAGAAGGTTAATGAATGGTTCATTAACATTTCTAAATACTAAAATTAAACCTTAAGATCAATAGGAGGATGAAGATCATTTGACAATGATCTAGCATCAAGCCTTGGACATTTGTCTATTGATTTGATCAATAGACTAGTAAGAGATGAAACTTTAGAATGTCTAAAAATTTCAAAACTTACATACTTATGAATATTGTATTCAAAGAAAAATGTCCAATACACCCTTCTTAGAGAAAGGTGTAAGATGTCAAGGTATTCAGGATCTCATACGTATTGATGTATGTAGATCATCTATATCATAGTAAACATTATGGATATGTGATATCTGTTGATGATTATGTATGATATGAGATTTCTTCTCTTCACCTAAGAAACCTTTGAAATGTTCAAAGATTTCATTATTTTTGGTTTAAAACCAAAAGTTTGAAGGAAGATAAAATGAATTTGATCTAATCTAGGTAGCAAGTACATGTTAGATAAATTCAAAGAATACCTTATAGAGATATGAATATCATTTCTATCTCAATCCTCCTAACACACCTTAACTCAATAGAGTTATAGGCAGATACAAATGGATCATGTGTGACATGATCTTATCAATGATGAATTTTAGCATAATTATCCCTTAGTTTCCAGGTATATATGTGTAGTAGAGACTACAATGTATATCCTTAATAAGGTTCCATGCAAGATGGAATCTAGCACTTGAGAGTGCTGCTTCATTAGGAAAATAAAGGATGGTATTGGATACCTACTTTATGATCTTGAGATTCTTGAAATATCTCATCTCTGAGAATGTGATTCTTGGAGGTTGAGACTCTTGAGAATCAAGATAAAAAATGAAGTGTAGGAACTCATTTAATCTTGAAAAGATAATGAGGCTCCTAAAATTGGAAACTAAAAGGATAATTGAAGATGAAACACTAAAACCTCTTCAAATAAGTTTGAGGATGGATTCCATGTGTCAGAGAAATCTGACAATGATCGAACTTCATGTGATGAAGCTTCTGAAGATCATAGCATGGATAGATGGATGTTAGCAATAAAAGTCTAATGTAGACTTCATGTACAAGTGTTGTATATGGACCCTCGAGGATCCACCTATATGGGTAAGACCCGTAAAGGTGTAAATGGATCTTCAAGAGAAAGGGAACCTGATGAGAAGGTAGAGACCTTCAAAGCACGGTTCGTAGCCATGAGCCACACACCGGAAGAGAAGACATTGCTTGCAATGAGACTTGCTCTTCGGTGACCATGCTTAAAATCATCAAAATGTTGCTAACCTTAGCTACACAACTTGACTATTGCATCTTCAAGATGTAAGTCAATATTGCATTCCTCTACGAATACCTCTTTGAGGATATTCACATGAAGTAGCCCCAGGGCTTCATGGTTGAGGAAAGCAAGGTGTGCAAACTAAGGAATCCATCTATGGACTCAAATAAGCTTCTTGAAGTTGGACCATAAGATTTGATGGAATTATAATTGTTATGATTTCAGATAGAATCTTGATGAGCCATGTGAAGCTTAGTGGGAGTGCCTTTGTGTTCATCTTGCTGAATGTAGATGATATCCTAATCATTTAGAATGATGTAAGGATAATAATAAGTGTTTTATTCTCTGGTTATTCCATATCTTGAAATACGATTTCAAAGATACCTCTTAGATCTTAGTTCTGAAGTTGTTCAGAAGCCAAGAGAAGAGGATAATTGGACTGTCACATTTGTAGTATACCTTGGACATATTCTATTCATAGAAATTCCAAGAAAGGCTTCTAACCCTTAAGATATGGTACTGACCTATCTTAAGGGATAACACCTCAAAGAGTTGAGGAAGTAAATGCTACAACTACTTGCACTTGTGCATTAGTTACGAGAAGCTGAGTGTATGCTAGAGTGTACAAATACCAGATGTCTGTCACGCAGTGGGAGTAGTAAATTGTTACTAATCCTACTGTAGAGATAAAACACTTGATTGCAGTAATAACAAAATCTTCATAGACGAGGAGATTTTTGAGATAGTAATCTCAAAGTCTTATCTTCAAAAGTTTAAGACCATGTAGATAGTGATCTATAAAGGTCTAAACTTTAGATACCTTAGGAGATAGAGATCTCCGGGAATGAAGGTATTCTAATAAGGATTATGGGGATACTGGTTATGATGTCAGGGACAATGTAACCAACTAGATTGAGTATTGGTTGCATGAGATGCAACATTCGCATTAGATGCGAGCACTGTTACTGGGGATATGCAAGTGCCGTAAAAGGACTTGGCATAGTCTCGCGGGAACAGAGTGACTGATCAGCTTACCTAGCTATTTTCTAAATAGCCTATGATTGTCACATGAGTGCGGGTTTAAATGATTAGCCCATTAATGGCTCTTTGGGCTAGTGGGAGATTGTTGGAAATGCGAGCCCACAGCGAGCCATTATGCAAATGTTATTGCAATTCACTCCTTAATCTGAAATGAAGAATACATAATTTGCATAATAGGTCCCTTAGTACAATTAGGGTTATGTACCATGGCCATCTTAACGATCATACAGCTGTTGATTCAATTATTGAATCATAGAGGCTGGTGCTTAGATGAATATCTAAAGAGTTAGATTGAGGACTCATCAAGCACCGTCAGATGATTGTTAAGAGATGATCTCCAGCCTGAGTAGGAGATGGCAATCCTTATCCCTGAAGGCTGATATCTGACCGACCTCTTGATGTAGGTCCTCTGCATAGGAATAGAGATTCGGAGGTGTCAGATTAGTTAGGTCAAAGAGTTGACTTAACGAGATCGAGATAACCAAAGCCTTATATCGTATGCTGTCATGATATAGGCACGCATCCTCTGACCGGAAACAGATGTGTTGCTATATGTCTAAGTATGTACATTTGGCAGACCAATAGGTTGATGACCTAATCAAGGTCTACACACCGGCGCGTTGGTGTGCATATAAGGGCATATGAGTAATACGATCTCTCAAAGGGATCATACAGGTTCAGTTACTGAACCGGAAGACATGAGCTCACTCATGAGATATTGGGAAGAATCAAATTCCGTGCGCACGGTCGTCTCGCTTTGGAAGCTTGACTGAATTTGTAGGTTTGATATATATACTTTTGGAAAGTATATGATCAAGACCTAGGTGTGATATATGCTTTTGGAAAGTATATAATCGATACCGACTCCCAATGATCGAATGAGAAACTTACTGATAAAACCATGAAGTAGACAGCATAAAGTTGATCGAATACTTCAGGTTTAGTCTGAGTCTTCCAGTATGCAGGATGTACAGGTATTGGGAATACCTGAGGGTGATGTGATCATAAACGATTGTATAACCATGACGCTTCCATTCCTAGGGAGTGATGAAACGGGTCTGGATTTTAGTGACTCCTCTCAGTAGAGAAGTGATCTGATCTTGGTCCAAGTATTGGACATTGATCTGAATGTGATTCAGATACAATGAGAAGATTAGATTTACGGTCTTGATTTAATCAAGCATCTATGGGAGGCCCGCGATCTGGATTTGAGATACGATCTCAATATCCATGTCACTATACGTGGAACAATACAATCGCCCTGTCCTTATCTCCAAGTATCTGCGGAGAAAGCGCATTATCCTTGAAGGAGTTCATGGATAATTCTATTGTTGATTTATGTATCCGAGCATTGAGAAAATGGATAATTAAATGTGATTTAATTATCATGAGTAATATGAATTTGATTCATATTATAAAGAGAGTTATCTGAGATAATTAAATGTGATTTGATTATCAAAGATGTAAGTAATATGAATATGATTCATATTATTTGGACACAAGAGAATAGAGATCCAAGATGATTAAATATGATTTAATTATCATGGATATGAATAATATGGATAGCAATATCCATATTAGTCATATATATTATAAATGTGATTTATAATATATAAGAGAGAGCTATTTGTAATTTACATTTGTTAATTAAATGTTAATGTGAATTGGATTCACATTGGACATCAAATTGAAAATGTAATTTACATTTTGTTTTGGGTTGTGAATGTGATTCACAATTTTTCAATGGCATGATTGCAATGTTCACAAAATAAATTGGATTTATTTTTGGTGAAATAATTTGCAACAAAAGTTGTTGCAAATAATGGAGATTACATAAAAGGTGAAATAGCCACCTTCCTAATGGAGGAGGGTGGACGGTCACCACTCCCATTAGGAAAGGGAGGCCGTCCCCCCTCTCCACATGGAAGGAGGCTTTCTCTCCTTTCATTATCTCCATGTATTGATGATTTAATTTTGTAATTAAATTGTGTTGATTTATCAACATATATTTAATTTAAATTAAATTAATTGTTGTGTTTTTAGCAACAAAATCATGACCATTGAAAGAAACACAAATTAATGTGGACCATTGGATTTGTGTTGACACATGGATTGAGATCCATGGATCCCAAAACCCTATATAAGGAGAGGCACCCCATTGCTCTTCTTTATAGAGACACAAGTTGAGGCAACAAATCTCTCTCTCTCTCTCATTCTCTCTACACGTCCTCTCTCTCTCTCTCATGTGGCCGTCCACCATGGATGCCCTAGAGAGGTTCTCCATCGCTGCGGCATCGTCGTTATGCTGCCCGATGGTTTGTTCGAGGATCTCCGTCTCCTTCGGTGCGCCCCGCTCGTGAAGAAGACATCGGATCTCGTGTGTCGAGATCAGGAGATCCGCCGCTTGGATCATCAACATGGATTGCGAGAAGCACGCGGTTCATCCCCGCGCTCGCAAGCGTCTCCTCCGTCGGATCGGACTTGAGACAGGAGGTCTCTTTGTTTAGAGACTCGATCGCAACCACGCTTCAAGAGGTAAACCTAATACTTGTTTGTGGTTTAGACGAAACGATCCGAGAAGTGTTCTTGGATCATGTGGTTTCGTCGCAAGAAAATTTTTTAATTTCCGCTGCATAGAACAACTAGTGCGACTAGTCGTTCTTCGTCGTATTCGATGCGACGCTCACGCTTCCGTGATGCGCTTGAGGATCTAACCATATCCTTCACAGACATTGGCATCTCCTTCTACAACTCAGCCATGGCCGGTCCCAAGCCCCAATAAATTAGGAGTTGCGATAGATAGTGGGCAACCAACGTAAATCGGTAGGAGACGAATTCCTAAGTAAAAAAATGGTGAAGCCTTCTCCCAATATAAGTAGGGTCGATTAAATGGATTCTTGCTCCAATCCATTTTAAAAGATTTGACTATTTTTTACGATGATTGTCGACTACCTAATGTAACCTCTACAAGGGAGGATTTAAACCCTGAGTGTAGTGTTAAAAAACACTATTAAGTCCAATAAAAAACACTATTTAAGAATTTACCTCAAGACAGTCAAATCTTTTTAGCATGAATTTAAGAAAATATTTAGATTCCGTTGGGGTGTTCCCTACTAGAGACGTGTTGCATCGCTCGAATGCAATGAGAAATTGGCAAGGATCTATACAGCGTTGCATGGATGTAGTTCAAATTTCGCAAGGATTCTCTCAAGAGGAACGTATGTGAGTAAATAAGTGAGTTTTGGTGCATTCTCATCTGGATGCAGTCCAAAATTTGCACGGGTTCTTGCATGATGAACGGGTGTGAGTAAAGAAGTTAGTCCAAAAGAGGTTGCAAAAGAAGTCGGGATAGGTAGTTGGAATATAGAAACTTCGACTTGCAAATAAATGGAGATAGTAGATACGATGGAAAGAATGAAGATTCATATACTATCTCCAAGAAACAAAATGAATTGGAAAGAAAGCAAGGGAGATCGAGGAGACATGCGTAAAACTATGATATTCAGGTAAAGAGAACGGTAGAAATGGTATTGGAATGGTTATCCATAAGAATTTAAAGGATAGTGTGGTCGAGTTGCAAAGATTTGGGGAACGTATTATTTTTCTAAAATTGGTACTGGAAGAAGTCATGAATATGCATCGCAAGTTGTTTTAGAGGAAAGGATTAAACAAAATTATTGGGACGATTTAAAAAAGATTATGCAAGGAATACCACAAAGAGGGATGCTTTGCCTAGTGGAGATCTTAATGCACATGTGGAAAGGATGCTTCAGGATATGTTAGTGTTCATGGATGCCACTGTTTTATAGATAGAAATGACGAGGGAAGTCATTTTCGAATTTGTAACGGCTAATGACCTTTTTTAATAGATGCGAGAAAATCGCTTAAGATGGTTTGGCCATTTGCAAAGATCAGCTGATGCACGAGTTAGGAGATGCAAGTGTTGGGATGTTGAGCCGCTAAGAGAGGGTGAGGACAGCCCAAGAAGTGTTGGAAAGAGACTATACAAAGGGATCTTAATTTTTGGATATAAGCCCGAGATTGACCCAATAGATCTGAATGGAGGCAAAGAATCCATGTAGCCAACCCTACTTAACTGTGGGAAAAGGCTTTGTTGTTGTTATAACCTTTTAATAACAAATGCTATCTTCAAGAAGAGGGAGGAGCATTTAGTTACTTATAAGAGTGGACCGACTAAAATACAGATAGATTACTATGCGATGAGAAGAGATTGGTTGTGTTACACAAGCAGCAAAGTTACCCCAGAAGAGAGCTTGACATCTCAATATTCCTTGAAGAGGATGGTTCCCAAGAACATTAAAACTAAATGGTAGTATCTTCAATGGAAGCATCAAGGAGATGGTTTTAGAAGACTTATCTTGGGATTGTAATGGGAGATGGTTTTAGAAGACTTATCTTGGGATTGTAATGGAAGTGCGAACAAGATGTGGAAGACGATAGCATCTTGTATCCGAAGAGTAGACAAAGAGATGCTAGGTAAGGGAGGAGTTCCATGATAAAAGGCGGCTTGGCTGTGGAGTGAAAGGGTGTAAGAGAAGCTTTACTTTAAAAGAGATCGCTTTAAATCTATATATAAGGATAGAACTGAGGAAACTATCACAAACTACAAAATAGCGAAGAATGATGCAAAAAAAGTTATAAGTGAAGCTAAGTCCAAAGCTTATGAAGTTTTATACAAGAAACTTAACCCAAAGGAGGGCTAGAAGGATATATTTAGATAGGCCTAAGCAAGAAAAAGAAAGACAAAAATCTTTTTCAAGTGAGATGAATCAAGCGTGAGGAAGGACGTGTGCATGTTACTCAAAAGGACATAAAGATTAGATGGAAGAAATATTTCCATAAGCTTTTCATTGGGCAAGAGAATAAAGAGATTTTTGGAGTATGTTTAGTATGCTTCACTTATGTAGATGGGTAAATGGATATATCACATCCAATTGTTTAGTCCTGCATCTACCAGTTGTGTCATGTGGAGACTCAGTGAAAGTTATATAAGAAGCCTCACACCCTCTATATTCAGTGAGCAAGTTCAGTGAACGATCAGCCCTTTGAGGTATTCTCTCGTGGTTTCATCCCGCTCCTTATGGAGTAGGGTTCCACGTTAAAATCTTGTATTCTTCAGTTCTTTATTCTTTTCTCTGATATTTGCTTCCGTGTTATATTTCCTAACATAGTATCAGAGCACGTCAATTCTCGAGGAGTATATGTTCATTATTTTTATTCATGATTAAATTGTAATGTTGTTCATTCTTGATGATTATGTATTCATATATGGTTCAAGTTTTTGGTTCAAAATCTCCCTGTGTTCTTTGAAACCCTAGATCCACAGTCCATGTCTTGCTCAAGATCCAGATTTGGTTCCTTGTAAAATCTCGTGTTTATATTGTTCATATTTTATTTCTCTGATACGATTCCGCATTCATATTTTCTAACATGATATCTGAGTGAGTTCGATTCTCGAGGGGTTTTTTTGTATTCATAATTTTGTTTAAGATTCAAGATTTAGTTCTAGGGTATTGTTAAAATCTTAATTTCATGAAGATTGGAGAAGCAGTTCATATTCTTCGATTTCTGTTTGAAGAGTATTTCTGCATTCAGGGATTTGAGATTCAATCTAGAGTTTTCCAAAATCCTAGATCTATAGTTCGAGAAGATCACGCGCCCTATCGTTCAAGCCTTCCGATAATACTACTCCAATCATGTTGCTCGGCCCCGGATCCAGGAGCGTCTAATCTCCTTGCCACAATTATGGAGCCAAAGCCCACATCATTCTCACACAACAAGGCCTCGTGTGTTCCAGCAGCCCTGCTCCATCGACGAAGATTAACAGCAGGTCCTCCTCCATCGCCTTTCCAATCCTCCATGTCCAGGCAACGTGTCTACTCCAGTTGGCAACAAAGCCCTCGTGCAAGTGCACCAACAACAGTCCAGGCCTTGCTCAAGATCCAGATCTGGTAGGGAGGCACCTTCTTCCATCTAGCAGTACCTACGCTCGTCGCCAACAACACCTTTGGCCCCGATCAAGCCATCTGCATGGCGGTGCGATGATCAGCGAATCCACATCGAGCCTCATCTCTAGAAAGTCTAGGAGGATCCTTCTAGGCGGTTCTCCGTCCACAGACTCGCGGGAAGGGTTCCATGCGATGGAACCCTAGATGGAACAACAAGCAGCGAGTCTTCTTCTCCAACCCTCCTCTCCAAGCTGCATGCATAGACCACCTTCATCCGCTTCAGGCGATCCATGTGGCTGCAGTAGAATCTCCTCCGTTCCATCGACAAAAACGGAGCCGCTCCGATGCTCCAACAATGGCGCATAACCGCGTGGCTCGAGGTTGTAACCTCGATCTCGCGCAGGCGGCACGAGACCTCCTCCCAAGGGCAGACCTATGTACATGTGACGCCTCCAGATAGCGTCATGCCCCTGCAACAACCCAAGTGATGGCCCCCAGGCCAAGTCCTTCTCCGGTCAAACGGAGCTCTCCCTCGCAGGCCATGCCCCTAGTCTTTAGAAAAAAGAAAAAAGGGCATCTCTTCCAGTCGAAGAGACCTCCAGGCAACGCAACACCATCAAATGTTGCCCCTTCCGATCACGAGCTCTAAAAGGTGTGAAACCTCCAGGCAGCACATCCTTTGGGGACCCCCCCCCCCCCCCGTAGTCCTTCGATGATTAGCAGCAGGCGAGGCGAGGCGATGCTAGGCGGTTCCTGTGAGGGTTCCCACGTGGGGCACCCTAATTTCTAATGGTGCGAAAGAAAAAAGATTTGATGGCCCCTTTATTTAAAAAATTTGAGATTCCAATCGCGAGTTTAAAAAATGCAGGCTGCTGCAAGACGGGACCGAGTAGGTTGTGCTTCAAAAAAGGGAGAAAAAACCTTTTGAAAAAGGTGCGTACGAAAAAACCGTACGCGAAAAAAATGCAAAAAAAAGGAAAGCTATTAAAAATGCAAAAAATGTTTCGAAAAATGTGAGAAGAAAAATCGACTTATTCATGTTGTCTCCCCATTTTATTGTCTTCTCTCAACTTTGTCGATGTCGCTATTTTCCGCAAGTATGGGAAAAAGAGGGAGTATGGTGTAGAGTCACAGATCTGTTCCAGATTCAGATGTCAGATTCCAGACCAGCCATATTTTTCAGACTCTACAAATGTTCAAACTCGACGATCAGATTCTGAGTCTTCAGTTCAGACACGTACATGTATGTGGTCTTGTGTTTGATGTGCACATATTTGCCATCACTTTCTCAGTGGTCTCCATCTTTTGTGTTTCGGCCAGGATTTTCATGTGATCCATAAGGACTCAAGAGATCCCATTCCCTATGTCATGTGAGAAAGGGTTTTCATGTGGTTTCATAGGGCTCCGGAGTAGAGATCTCATTCTCTGAACCAGTATGGGAGAGACTCGGTTCTCCGACAAGGAGACTTTTCTGACTCCATTCTCCAGTGATCATGAACTCCAGTACGAGATCCTTCCAAGATTTCTAAGAGAGAGAACCCACTTTGAGGTCCCTATGAGAGAGACTCATCTTCAGAGATCTACATATGGATAATTAGCTACGTTCTTTATTCGGTCATTTTAGAGATGGAGCAGTTGTCCACATGTTGTGGCGGGCCAAAGTTCTCCAATATAGAGACTCATTCTTCAGTTGCAGTGACTCTGACAGGCGCATTACAGAGCATATGCTCTCCGACGAGGAGATTCAGTTTGACTCATACTCTATCCTGTTCATTCTCCTCACCCGCATGGCATGAGAAGCAACGTCCTCAATAGCAGCTGATAGTTATGCACATTGAGTTGATATTGTCCATAGTCTCTTGTATTGAGAGTTGAAATTTTCTTTCTGTTAGTCGAAGATGAGCATTGCATGCTCCAACTTAAGGGAGAGTGTTAGAGTATGTTTAGTATGTGTCACTTATGTGGGAGATAGATAAATGGATCCCTCCAGGATCCATTTACCACATCTAGTTGTTTAGTCCTACATCTACCAGTTAGGGGATGTGGAGACTCAGCGAGGCTATATAACAAGCCCCACACCCTCTATATTAAGTGAGTTCAATGAAAGATCAACCCTTTGAGGCGTTCTCCCGTGGTTTCATCCTGCTCCATAGGGAATATGATTCCCACGTTAAAATCCCACGTTCTTCAGTTCTTTATTCTTTTCTCTGATATTTGCTTCCACATTATATCTTCTAACAATATTACTTTGAGAGATCTTGCTGCTAGTGAATGTTACCTGAATCGTACAAGCTAGAAGCCGATACAAAGAAGGAAGTATACAAAGCTTTAAAGGTTATGAAACCTAGGAAAGGGGTAGAACCTATTGACATTTCTATACAAGTTTGGAGAGTTCAAGGTGAACGGGGTTAGACTAAGCTCACAAATTTCTTTAATGTTATTTGGCAAAGCAAGAAAATGCATGCACAATGAAGGAGAAACATTATGGTGCCTCTTTATAAGAATAAAGGAGAGATTCAAAATTGTTCGAATTATAGAGGTATCAAACTTATAAGTCATACTATGAAAATTTGTACACGTGTGGTCGAAAGAAGGCTAATGTAAGTTTCTAAAGTAACTGAAAACCAATTCAGATCCATGTCAGGTCACTCAACTATTGAAGCTATCCACTTGTTGAGGAAAACAATGGAGATTTACAGATCTAAAAAGAACTTTCATATGATTTTTATTGATCTGGAGAAGACTTATGGTTCAATCCCAAGGGAGATATTGTGGAGAGTTTTGGTGAAGAGACAAGTTCATGTCCTATACATTAACCAAGGCCCTAAATGTCGGTTTCGGTCACCATTTCGGTATCGACCAAAACATAATTTCGATGGAATTTCGGTGAAATTTCGACTGGAATTTCGGTCATTTTTTGTACTAGGACCCCCATATTTCGGTCATTTCGATCGAATTTCGATTTCGACTGGATA
This sequence comes from Ottelia alismoides, assembly GCA_037367405.1. Classification (NCBI taxonomy): domain Eukaryota; kingdom Viridiplantae; phylum Streptophyta; class Magnoliopsida; order Alismatales; family Hydrocharitaceae; genus Ottelia; species Ottelia alismoides. Next base: position 1,312,049 of record JAZKJV010000099.1, read on the forward strand.
TCGATATTCGACAGAAATTCGACCGAATAAAGCTAAAATTTGAGGCCATGGCATTAACCTTATAAAGGATATGCAGCTTCATCTTGTGTACGGATCCAGTCTGGGAAAACTGACTATTTTGACATCAGCACCGATCTATATCAAGGTTCAGCTTTGAGTCCATTCCTTTTTACTTTGATTATAGACGAGTTGACTAGTCACATACATGATGATATCCATTGATGTATGTTGTTCGTTGATGATATTGTGTTGATTGATGAGACAAGAGATGGTGTAAAAGAGAAGCTGAAGGTTTGGTGACATGCCTTAGAGAGTAAATGATTTTGTATAAGAAGCAAGGTTCGAAATCTCGTTTCGATTTCGTTTCGGTCACCTCAAATACCAAAATTTCGCCGATATTTTAGGAAATTTCAACGATTTCGGTGGAAATTTCGGAAATGGCTCAAAAAGTCATTTTTCGACCAATTTTTTTTGCAGATTAAGATCTTTCAAGTTATTTACAACAATAAATAGCTCACATATACACAATTTTATCAAACATATTGCTCATATATGCCCCTTATATCGCACATATTGGTCATATCGGTCATATCGATCATTTCGTTGTTAGGGCTGATTATTGATGGATACATATTGGAAATGGATTCATTAAATCCAAGTTCTTAAAACAACAATAGCTAACAAATGCGTACTTATATCACACATATCTCTCATCCATATGCCTTACATCACACATATCGGTCATATCGGTCATTTCGTTGTTAAGGATGATTATTGATTGGTACATATTGGAAATTATATCATATTGGAAATGGATATCATTAAATCCAAGTTCTTAAAACAACAATAGCTAATAAATGCACACCTATATCTCACATATCTCTCATCCATATGCCTTATATCACACATATCGGCCATATCGGTCATTTCGTTGTTAAGGATGATTATTGATTGATACATATTGGAAATGGATATCATTAAATTCAAGTTCTAAAAACAATAATAGCTAACAAATGCACACCTATATCACACATCTCTCATCCATATGCCTTATATCGCACATATCGGGGCATATCATTGAGCTAACTGATAGATATTGGAATCGAAATTAAAATAACTAAGTTAAAAATACTTATAAAATGTCTTTTTGTTCAGAAAAATAGATGAGTATTTTTATTCTAAAATGTAGATAATTATTAATAAGACAGTGTTTAGTTCATAGAAATAACTGTCATAGACGCAGTTCTAGTGAATTACATATATAATTATATACTTAGAGCAAAGATGATATTTTTTACAAAGATAAAAGTCAAAAGGAATGAAGCAAAGAAGCAATAGCGGATCTCTAGAATCTATAGAGTTGTGTTCATCTCTATTTGCAAAGGGAGGTGAAGCTCCTTACGTTGCAGAAACACTGTATGCATCCCCCCTGTTGCACCATACCCTACCAGAACGGGGGTCTCGCTGCCCGGTCAGCGAGCCTGGGGGGCCCAGGTTGGCCCCCCCTTGCGGGGGTGCAGGGGCAGCGCCCCCGACCTAAAACAAAATATATAAATCATGATGTGTTTTGATATAGAGAATTGGTAAATACTAAATAGTTAATAAAATGATTAATATCGTTGATTTACATAGGTATCGGCGAAATTTTGCCCATATCGGGCGAAATCCGAGAAATTTTGAACTAAAAACGTGAATTTCGACCGATATGGGTCGAAATGTCAAAATATCACCGATTTCTCGACCCATTTCGGTCGAAATCCGGGAAATCGATATATATAGGTGTTTCGAGAGACCCTCCCTGCCAAAATCGAAATTTCGACGAAATTTCGCGAAATTTAAGACCATGATAAGAAGGGCTAAGACCGAATATATGGAGTGCACATTTAATGGAAACAACGGTGAGGAACTCGAGTTGAAGATTGAAGATGATAACATTTTAGATATTAACGATCTATTTTTAAAACAAGATGGGAAAATTGATAGGGATGCTACTCATAGAATAAATGAAGATTGGTTAAAGTGGACATAAGCATCTATTGTTCTTTATGATAAGAAAATCCCTTTGAATGTCAAAGGAATGTATTACAAAGCAACCGGGAGACTTGCTATGCTTTATGGATCATAATGTTGGAATGTAAACATATACATGTGCAGAGAATGACAGTAGCAGAAATGAAAATGCCATAGTGGATGTATAGTCATATACAAAAAGATCGGATTCAAAATGATGCGATCAGAAGGAAAGTTGGTGTAGCTCTGATAGAGGATAAGATGAGCGAAAACAACTTAAGATGATTGAGTTTTGCAAAGGAGGTCGATTGATATACCAGTTAGAAGATATGAGATTTAGGATGTTGAGCCGGTTAAGAGAAGGCGAGGAAGGCCCAAGAAGGCTTGGAATGAGATTATTCAAAGGAATCTCAGTTATTTGGATTTAAGCCTGAGAATGACCTAAAATAGATCTGATTGGAAGCAGCAAATCTATATAGCTGATCCTACTTAATTATAGAAAAGGCTTTGTTGTTGTTTTTGATTGTCAACTCCTGCAAATCACCATATCCATTGAACAAAGTGGAAGTCTGGGGCAGCATACAACGCATAGAGGGTAGTAGTGGGCGGAGTGTTCATGTGCATGGAGGCGGACAATATCAACACCAAAAATTGTAAACGACGAATCAAGGTAGAGAAAACCAATGTCGTCAGCATCAACATGACCGCCATCACCAACATGTTATGTGCGCCATCACCAACACCATTGTAACTAGCATTGTTGTAATCACCAATATGATCCCCCTCCACTACCTTTTCCCCCTTGTCACGTCGTCGTTGATGCTGCCCTCCCCCATTTATCAACATCATCATATAATAAAAATATCTATTTTAAATAATTGACTGGTACTTTACACAATTAGCTGCTGATTTTACAAAATTCTAATTTATTTTTACATGTTACCATTCTAAAATGAATGGTGTAACGTTAATCGACTGTCTTTTGCAGAGAACCACACATAATTCACAAATGATTATCGAAATTGGAAAAAATCATTGAAGTTTACATTTGATATTTGCAAACAATATTTGCTACAAACATAAAAAATTTGATATATTGCGAATCAACTTATTATTTTACCGTGTAAAATCTAAAAAGAGAATATGGATTTTACATAAAATCATTGGAGCTTGCAAACTTCTATCCATATTTATGTTAGCTAAATCAACTATTTAAAAAAAACTATTAACACAAATACTAATTTTAGATAAGCAAAAAATAATAAATTGAAATAAGAGTTTCAAAAAAAAATAAATTGAAATAATTAGATGAAATTCAAAATTAAATTGAAAAAAAATATTTTGAACAAATGCACTAACATCGGATAATTAAGATTTCCGCAATAACATTTTCCTTTATTTATTTCCTAATATCTGCATCATTTCAAAACATTCAACCAAATCCCCTCTATATCCAATGTCGGGGTCCTTTACCGTAGATGCCTATGGATGCTAGTAGAAGTTGCAAATGCTACCACGAATGCATGAGATGGTTAGATCTATTACCGTGGATGCTCATGATGATCAGAGCCGCTACCATGAATTCATGTAGAGAGCAATAATGATTGTTGTGTATGTCCGTGTTGTGAATACTCATGACCTGGACAACCAGTGGCAGCTTCCTTCGTGAATAGGTGCAAATGCATGGAGTTGTGCAAATGGATGCGAACATCCATTATGGATTTAGAGCATTATAAAATGGGCGCATATGCACCACCCATTGGAAATAATTGAAATGGTTAATGTATGACTGGAAATGGTGCAGCAACTACCACTAATGTGAAAAGGCACAATGTCGTGGCGTGAAGTATGAAGAGGCATCAATGCCTTTGGTGCCAACGCGAGAAAATGTAGCTCTTGGCTGGAGAATAGCCATGTATATTGTATAAATACCACATAAGACTAAGGGACTTGGTCATCGAGATCCTACTCCACACCCTCAGCTACCGACCCCAAGCTGTCGTCTCACCCAGTCGCCGTTGCTGGAGCCATGCGCCATCGGTCCCAGCAGCCCCCACTTTTCTGTTGTTCGATCGTTTTATCATGTCAGATAATAAAGATGATATATTTTCTTTGTTTGATGCCTTCAAGGGCACGTCTTCCATCGCAAAGATGGATGGGACAAACTATGAGTTGTGGTCTGGCAGGTTCTCACCCTCATCAGTGCAACAACAAAGAGCACATCCTGACAAATCCAGAGCCAACGGATAAGACCGAGGCCAATACTTCTTGGAAGCAAGATGATGCATATGCACGTGTTTGGTTGTGTGGGACGCTCTACGAGGATAGCCAGTGATTCTGGATCAGCCCACCGCCAAGACGATGTGGGACACTTTGGTATCCACCTATGCTCAAGCAAAGAATGAGGCCAAGATTCTTCAGCTACAGTTCGATATCTACTAAGCCAAGCAGAATAGCCGGCCTCTACACGTGTACTACACTTCCCTCCGTGGAATGTTCGAGAAGCTTCATAGCTATATGCCTATTACAACATCTATGGACCAGTAGAGGGCATATAGGAACTCCACGATGGTTGGAGTTTTCTTGGTCGACCTTGATACAGAGTATGATGCAGCGCATACATAGCTTCTCATCGAATCTACCATACCTCCCATAGAGGAGGCCTATAGCCATCTCAGCCGGATTATCATGCCTTCTATGGCCACCCCTCCACACTCTTCAGCGATGTCTACGTCTTGTGGCCGAGGAGGGACGGCCCAATCCAGAGGATGCACTCCTCATAGCAGAGGCAGTAGACATCAGCATGGCCTTTGCACCTACTGTTGACGACCAGGACATGCAGAGGATACATGCTATCATAAGCACGGATATCTTGTTCCTGGTCGCATGGCAGAATAGATTGAGTCTTAAGAAACTCTAGCTTCCAGGGTCAATCCTTGCCTGGATGGTATTATTTCTCGTATTCGAGAGATCAAGACTCATGTTGTAGGCACCACCACTACAGAAACTGCAATCGCATCCATAGCCTCCTCGAGCTCCTCAGGTATCGTTTACGCTTTTACTGGTAGTAGGGGTGTAGATATGACAGAGTGGATTATGAACTAGGCTGCTTCCCACCATCTATGTGGGACAAAGCGCAGTTGAGGTCCTACAGGACCATACCTCCTGGTAGATGGGTTGTCATTGCTAGTGGAGATACCTATTACAGAGCAGGGGGAGGTGTATTTGACGCCATCCATGCACCTTCTAGAATATTTTATATGCTCCTGGTTTTCAGATGAATTTACTTTCCATTAGTCAGATTAGTAAGGATCTGCATTGTCGTGACATTTTTTATCCTTCATCTTTTGTGTTTCAAGACATACTCACGGGCAGGATGATTAGATGTGGCCGTGAGCAGCGGTGGCTCTACAGACTGCTCCAACCTCCTCATGCTAATGTTTCTACTACATCTACTAGAGCAGTTTCACCATATCTGTGGCACCTTCGTTTTAGCCACCTTCCTCTACAGAAGTTGTGTCATGTTCTCCCTCATATTTCCACGAGATCCTCCTTCCAGTGTGAGCCATTCTAGCTTAGGAAGTATCACCGTTCCTCCTTTCCATCACATCAGAATCAGAGCAATTCTCATATATTTGAGCTCCTTTATTTAGATATTTGGGGTCTAAGTTGTGTCCCTAATCACCAGGACACCGTTTTTATCTGATCGTTGTTGATGATTTTGTAGACTTTCCTGGGTCTTTTCATTGAGGAATAAGTTTGATGTTGGATTTGTTATCAAATCTTTTATTAATGAGATAACGAATATTTTTTCTGTCAATGCCAAATATCATCGTTCCGATAAGGCCTTAGAGTTTTGCACCTGGCAACTTTATGACTTTCTTAGATCTATTGGCATTGTTCACCAATACTCATGTGCTCATACATCCCAACATAATGGTATTACCACAAACACCATCACTTACTTGATGCGATCAGAACCTTGTTTTTTTTAAACCAAAAATGGGGGAAACACTCGAAGGTGTACGCCCCATGAAACTTAATTAAATAAAAACGAAATTGTAAACTTCGGCAACTACGTAATCCATGACTTAAGAACACCCCTAGAGTGGATACATACATTTTCACAATAGAATCTTTGACCAGAAAAAAGAGGTGTTTCTAGCATGCCAGATAGACTAGACGAGTGCCAGGGGCTTAAGTAACTCCTTCATCACGTGTTGTTAAGCCAACAACAAAGAAGCCAAAAAGGAGTCCAGGCTCCAATGCAAACCCAACCAAGGTTTAAATCTCCCCAAAAAAGGAACTAGGCAAAGACAGTGGAAGAAAAGATGTTCTAGAGATTCAATTTCACCCCCACAAAGAATGCATATGTCCGAAACCTCCCCGAAAAATATTGCACAAATGTCTCTCATCATTAATCTCTTTCGCCTAAGAAGTCACAAGAAAAAATAGATCCTCTCCGCAAGTCCAAGCGACCAGATAAACCTGCAGTCTCTAACCAAATCACCTGTCCCCGATGGAGGAGGTCTATAAATCACCCCATACGCCTTCTTGATGGAAAAGGAACTCCCAATCCAAACCCAATGGTCACATCCATCAGATGACTCCCAAAATGCCGCAGAGAATCTAACAGAAGTAGGAACTCTTCCATATGTTGATCGGAAAAGTTTGCTGAAAATAAGGGCATCCAATTTCCATCACTCCAACAATTAGCAACCCGCACCTATCGATCCGCCGCCAAAACAAAAAGTCATGAAAAACAATTGCATAATGGACCATCACCTCTCCAGTCATCACTCCAGAACGCAAAGGACTCACCATTCCCCAAGATGGGCAGAAGAGCTCATAAAAGTGTAACAGAACCTTCAGAATCCCCCTCCAGAAAGCAGAAGGTTGCAAGCACGAAAAGGTAGCCAGCATCGACAGATGAGACCTGTCATAAGTGTGTCTGATGATAGTACAACATATATCTTCTTCCCTCCCCCAAAGCCTGCCAACCCACTTTCATCAGCAAAGCTTCATTCATCACATCCAGACGCTTCACTCCCAGACCACCATATGCCTTCGTAAGAGTAACCGACTCCCAGTCAGCTAGGTGCATCCCACCACCCATCAGGTCAGACTTGCTCCATAAGAATCTGCGCATGAGCCTCTCAAGGCGCTTCCTAACCCCAACAGGTAAGAGGCAAGAGGACATAAAATAAACCGGAATTGCAGACAACACCGCCTTCACCAACACAAGCCGACCCCCTTTGGAGAGGATAGAAGCCTTCCAAGTCGTAAGTCTCCTTTCCAACTTCTCAATCACAACCACTCTGCCATCTTGATTCTGCCCGACGTCAGAGGAAGACCCAGATAACGGATAGGGAGGGACCGACATTCCGGGTTTAGCTTGTTGCTACAAAGTCGCATCTCCTCATCCGAAAGCGCGAAAGGAATCACCGTGGACTTGCCAAGATTTAAAGTCATCTCGGACATCTCCCCAAATATCTCCAAAGTGTTTGTCATACCATTGGCTTCCTCCTTCCCCCCTCAACGAAAAGGATCGTGATATCAGCATATTGAAGCAGCGGGATAACTAAATCACCAGATGAAAACCCCTTTGTGACCCCAACGGCCTGGACCCGGCCAACAATGCAAGCGAGGATGTCAGAAGCAATGACAAACAACAAAGGTGCAAGAGGCCAGATCCGCCTGACACCCCTTTGATGCTGAAAGAAACCTCCCTCCTGGCAGCCATTGAAAAGGACCGTCAAGGGGGCAGTGGTGACACAACGCTTCATCCAAGTCACCTAAATATCTGGAAAACCTCTCTGTGCAGAGCCGACCAAAGAAACTGCCAGTCCAACGTGTCATATGCTTTGGCAAAGTCTACCTTCTAGAGCAGAGCCTTCGTCCCTCTTCTCTTCCAATCAGCAATGATCTCCGAGGCCAAGACCAAGCTGTCAGGAATCAATCTTCCTGGGATGAAAGCCAACTGAAAAGGGGAGATAATGGGCTCGAGAACCCTATTCAACCCAACAACAAACACCTTCACCACAACCAAGTGGATTGCATTTGAAAGGGAAATTGACATGAAATCCTCTATTCTTTCCGTCGCCACTCGCTTCGGAATGAGGAAAATAAGAGCCTTACTTAGCCTATCAAAACCAACGTTGCATCGACAACACTCCTTCACAACTTGCAGCATCTCAGCACCCACAAGATCCCAGAACTCCCTATAAAAACTGACGGGAAACCCATCCGGGCCTGAAGCGCCATCAGCATTGAGGCTCCAAACCCAAGCCTTCAGCTCCTTCATAGTGACCTTCTGGAAAAGGCTACTGGCATGAATATCTGATAATTAAGAAGAACCATGACCGGCCCACCTCTAAGGTCTGGTCGATGTTCTCCTAGAGAACTCTAGAAAATGGCCGGCAATTGCTCGTACCATCTCTCTATCACCCTCGACTCTGACGCCTTCAACGATAACAGAACGGATGGTGTTACCATGATGCCTCCCGCTGGCCATTCTATGGAAGAACGTTGTATTTGAATCTCCCTAATTGTATCAGTTGTGACTGGATCACTGTTTCCACTCCGCAACCCGCTTCTTGTCCTCGTTAACGATTTCCCTGTGAGCCTCCAGAACTCCTCCAAGTGTACTTTGTGCCAGCAGCATCCATCACCTCCAACCACAATTCATCGATCAACTCCAGGAAGTCTGTAGAACCAGGATCCTGACCACCACGCATCCCCGACCGATAAGAAGAAAATAAAGGCACATTAAAATCTCCACCCACCAACCAGCCACTAGTCGGGAACTCGGATCTTGCATCCCTCAGATCAGACCAAAGCACTTACTGAGAGGCAGGTTGGCAGGGCCCATAAACACAAGAGAAAACAAACAATGAACTCAACAGAATACACTCTAACAGCACTGTGAGGACATGAGTACCCCTCAATTCCGCCCAGAAAATAAAGATGGACTCCTTCCAACCTAGCAACAAGCCCCCAGGACTACCAGTGGCATCAATCGAGCGGAAATCAGAGATTGGATCCGCATCAAAAGAGTTCCAAACCTCAACCAAACAAGAACCCAGCTTCGTCTCCAGCAGGAAAATGACATCACAACACCACATTGAGAACTTAGACCCCAAAATTCTTCTTTTTCTGTGTCATCCAAATCCCTTACGTTCCATGAGAGTGTCTTCATTTAGAACCAGTGGTTGAGCCACTCAAAAACATCGCTCCCGCTAAGGCAGCCACCTTAGCTTTGCGCTCAGCGATTGATGGGATCTCTTCTCGTCGAGCTTTGATACGTGGCATCATACTATATCTTTTACCGAATTTTTTTATCTATAGACAGACTGGCATCAGCCTTCGCTTCCAAGGGATCAGACAACATAACCTCGACGGCGAGAGCAAAACCCGAAACAGACGCCGCTCTCTCAAAATGAAGCTTCAAAAGCAGGACCGGAGGTATCGAAGTCAGGAGAGGATTGACCTCAACCAAAGACTGAGAAGCCTCCCTCAAAAGTTTAGTGGTCGTCTCCTCCAAAAGGCGTCGCCTCGAGCTCTGACGTTCAACCAAGAAGAAACCAGTAGCAGACGGATAGAAAGCCACCAATGGACCTTTCTAAAACTGACCCAGATCCGAGAACAGGGAATCTGAGTGACCAGAGTCCAAGCAACCCAACAAAGACAGCTATATCCGACCCGGAGCTCCTTCGAAGTCAGGCACAAAGAGACCCAAGAAGGAGAACATGATCGAATTTTGATCCTCCCTCCTTGATGCGAAATCTCGAAGCACTGATTGGAATCCAGATCGAGGAGGATCCACCGCAAAATTGAAAGATCCTTCATAGAAGGAAGGTAAAGCAGTTAATGCCTTCTCTGACGCCTAGAAAGACGCATTTGTTGATTCTGAAAAAAAGTGAGGTGGAACGGAGTCCGAATTTGATCCGTCACCGACGATCTCCGTCGTACTCGACAGTGGTGGAAGAAAAGAAACCTGCATAGCGAATGAGAATCGCCCTACCTTGAGATCTGCAACAGCCTCCGACGGCACACTAGCACGGCATTCCATCAACAACATAGTGATCCTTAGGTCCTCTCCCGATGATCGACCATCGGCCAGGATGCGGACCACCGAACCCAGATAGAACAGTGCCGACACTAAGCGACGCATCAACAAGGAGAGGAAAGGAACCCGAATAACTCGAGCCTCGTGTGGGACAGTCGTATCCTCGAAACCATCAGCGAAGCGCAAAAGCCTCCATTCAACGTCGTCTTTCTTCGCGGAAGACTAGAGATGACATTTGACTTGCAGCAAAGACAGGCCACGAGCACAACACCTCTAAGATTCCACACCCACCATGTCGTCGGAGAAATCTTTCCCAGACAGCAGGGAGAAACCTGACCAAATCGAATCCACAGAAAGCGAGGCCTTTGTCCAAGAGCCAATCAAGATCCCTTCCCTCGCCTCCAACGAGCAACCTTTGACAGTCGCAGCATATAAGCGCTCGAGCCCACCATCGTAAACCACAAATATAGTCGCCACGCTCTGAGAGGAAGCGTACGAAGCCCAAACGGAACCCTCCTGAGTAGAGCGTCCCGACCAATAGTAGCAATGCTCCGGCGATGGCCCACGTAGCTGCAGGAGAAGCAGTGAGGGGAATGACACGACGACCTATGTTGTGTTGAACAAGGGATATAATATATATATATGATCTAATCAATTGTATAAGGTCCACGGTAGCTACAGACGAAACCAGGGAAAGTATACAGAAAAGACTATTCTTTTCTATTATATTAGTAATTAGTATTAGATTTAGTTACATTAGTATTAGTTAGTGATACCGGCTCGGCGAATCCATTCTTCCATGATGAACTGTTGGCACCAGTCCTACATTTTGTCTTTGTGGGCTCAGTGGGAAGAGGGTTGTACCATGAGAGAAGAGAATCAAGGAGGTCAACTTGTTTCAAATATACAACATGGATTCTGGCAATGCAATGTACTTGGACCCTCATGTCAATCCGAATGAATCAGTCTTTCCACGGAAGTCAATCTTTGCAAGCGGTGAGGATTGCAATTTTCCATAAATTTCCCATTTTTCACACAACGATGAAACTTTGTTTATTTCTTTTTTTTAAAGATCGACGAATCAAATGATATTTCTGTTCTAATTTTTGCCTCTTACTCTCCCTTTGAATCAAAAATGTTCTTGTCATAATGTTCTGTTCCAATTATCAATGATATAGTTCGGATCCTAGATGTAAAAACATAAGAAGGCGGGTCCACCTTCTTCATCGAAACAAATGAAATTATTGCTCATATAGTGTATAGCATAATAAAAAAATATAAATAAATTAACCGAATTTTCCGGATGTAGAAGCAATCAAGAAAGCTGCATAAGTGAATATATAACCTATAGAAAAGTAGGCTAATCCAACCAATCTTTCTTGCACAATAGAAGAAGCCATTGGTTTATCTCTCCATCGAATTAAATTAACCGAAGGTGTGCGTCCATGAACACATGCTAAAGTTTGAATCAATTCCAGCCAATATCCACGCCAGAAAACTAAAAACATAAATCCAGTAGTCCAAACAAGGTGTCCAAATAAGAACCCCGAAACCAAGACCAATAAGCTATTCATACCAAAAGGGTTATACCCGTTGATCAGTTGTGAAGAGTTTAACCACAGATAATCTCTTACTCATCCCATCAGATAAGTGGAGGATTCATTAAATTGGGAAACGTTACCCAACCATAATGTGATGTGCTTACAATGCCAATAAAAAGTAACCCATCCAATAGTATTTAACATCCAGAAAATGACCAAATAAAATGCGTCCCGAGCCGAAATATCACAAGTACCATCGCGCCTTGGACCGTCACAAGGAAAACTATAACCAAAATCCTTTTTATCTGGCATTAGCTTGGAACCGCGTGCATCTAAATCACCTTTTACTAAAATCAACGTAGTTGTATGTAACCCTGGAGCAATAGCATGATGAACCGAGAAATCCACATAACCTATTATTAAGAAGAGTGAATTACAACTCTCATTAACAACATTCAACCACCCCGGTAACCATATGTTGCGACCCGCATTGAATGTTAGTCGTTCTGTTGCGGATAAAAGTACATCGAATCCATATGAAGTTTTACTGTGTGTGGATTGTATCCATTAGGCAAAAATGGTTCGATCAAATTTGCTTTTCAAGAGTACCGAATGCGAGCATGACGCCATTATGAATATAAAGTCCTAAAGTATGGAACCCCAGAAATAGGTTGACCCGACTTAAATGAGTTATGATAGCTTCCTTATGGTCTAACATTCTTGCCAATACATTATCTTCATTCTGTAATCTCTAATGAAAAAAATAGCTCCATGAACAAAGGCTCATGTCATGATGAACCCTGCGATATATCGGTGACGAGTATATAACGCAGCTTGAGTAGTAAAGTCTTGTGCTACGAATGCAAAAGCAGATAAAGAGTACATATGTTGAGCGACTAAAGAATTAATAACCTCTAAAGTGGCTAGAGCAATACCTAATTGAAAATGAATCGAATTATTGATTGTGTCATAAAGACCTTTATGTCCACGTCCTAATCGGCCTCCCGGAGAAATATGTTCTTCTAAAAGATTTTTTATACATGTGGCCTGCTATCAAGAAAATAAATGCAATAGCTAAATGATGATGAGCCATATCAGTTAACCATATGCTTTGCGTTTGTGGGTGGAACACCCCAGAAGGGTTAAAATAGTAGTTCCCGCCCCTTGAAACGTACCAAATAAATGGTTACTGGAATCCGGATTTTGTGCATAAAGACTCCAATGACCTGGAAAAAGCGGACCGAACCTGTGAGGATACCGGGGTCGATGCCCGAGCAGTTAATGGGGATGGTGATGCAGAAAGAAAATCCAACGGTGGAAAAATATAATTTTTGGTAGACGAAATTTAGAGAGGGGAGGAAGGAGAAAACGCGTCGGCTGTGCGGGGATTTGGAGACAGAATCGTGAAGACCACGTCGAGAGAGATAGAAAGAGAGATAGAGAGATAAACTCAAATTTTCATATCATCTGAACTGTCCGTTACAATAGACTACCAACCCCTTTATATAGGAGGGGTGGAATTACAATAATGGAAAGTGAATCAAACTCGAATTCAAATAAAATCATACTCGATCCTAATTGACTCTAAGCGATTCTAATTGACTCTTACTAACTTCATCTACCAAAAACGTTAAGATCACAATCTTAATTTATTTAAATAAAATGGCAACTAATCTAAATTAACTAATTACGAATGGAAATCCCTAATTTGAAAAATCCCCAAATCAGCCCCCTGATTCAATTCGATTTTCCCTGCAATTTGGGAATGATTGCATCAATTCTCCTCCGTTTGAAAAATTCGTCTCCTGACGAATTGCTCGAACTTAGTTCCGTCAACGGAGAATTTCATCTGGATTGATTGATTAGATATCCCCATTTTGATCCTTTTCCATGTTACGTTTATAATTTCTTTCCTCCGAGGGGCATGATTGTAATGTCCTACCCCTTCACTTAAATATACCAATAGCATAATTTACCCTTCAATTGGTCCTTTATATAAAGACTATTGTGAGGAGGGGTCTGCTTGTAATTTCTCTAAATTATCCCATCCCTTGTTTTAGTGAATCTGATTGAGGACCCTCCAACCCTCGTTAGGGTTCTTCTCCCCATGAAATATCGTCGATGGCGGCAACTTGGGAACAAATGGCGGTGTGGCTTCTTCCGTGAAAGGTGGTAGTGCCTCCTATGGCGGGTTCGAGGTGGGAGGCATGGGCGTCGCTTGGAGCTGCAACAAGCTGGCCAAAGGCGGTGCATTGGTGGCACGCAAATCACGCACGAGGCGTGGCCACGACGAAAGCATCCATTCTGATGGCGATGGTAAACTCGTCCAGAGGTGCTACCGTGTGGGCCAGGGAAGAACCGTGCACACCCTATGGCATGGTCGCTTAATCCTCGCGTGCGGGGGCAGTGGCTACTACCGCGAGGGCGGCCTCGTAGATGGCATGTTTCAACGTCTACATAGCTTCATGCCTATTACTACCAGCACTGAGCAGTAGCAGGCATCTCGGAATGCAACTATGACAGGAGTCTTTCTGTCATCTCTTGACTCTGAGTACGATGCAACACGTACTCAACTACTTACTGGAGAGATGATACCTCCAACAGAGGACTACAAGAGGTAGAGCAGAATTACTACTTCATCTACTCACGTAGCTCAGACTCCCTCTGCTATGGCACCTCTCGTGGCAGAGGGTGTACTTCACAGTTTCGTGGTCGAGGGACACGGGGACGAGGAGGAGGACGTCAGCGAGGCCCACGTTCACATTGCCACCGTCCTAGCCATTCCGAAGACGTATGCTATCAGAAGCATGGGTATCCTGCGCCAGCCCAAGTTGCTAAGAAGACCGAGCCTACTACTCCTGCTCCAGCTCATGATGCACGTTTTGACGATATTGTTTCCAAACTGAGAGAAATGATGACTACTCCTACCAATTCGACTGCAGGGTTATGTCGCACACGTTGCTAGCGCATCTTCGAGTACGTCGGGTATAGCCTATGCCCTTACCAGTAGTAGCAGTTCATATTTGTCTGATTGGATCAAGGACTCTGGAGCATCTCATCATATGTGTGGCGATCGAGCACAGTTTACTTCTTACAGGTTTATCCCTCCTGATAGATCAGTTGAGATTGCCAATGGGTTCATCTACCCATTGTCGGACATGGGGAGATTGTTCTAGTTCCCGCGATGCATCTACAGAATATCTTACATTCTCCAGCATTTCAGATGAATCTTTTGTCTATTAGCCAGATCACAAAAGATTTATATTGTTGTGCCATATTTGATCATTCTTCTCTTGTGTTTCTGCAAATGTGAATTTTATTCGCACAAACAATGCCTTGGAGTTTTCTACTTTACAGTTGTATGACTTTCTTAAATCCATTGGTGTTGTTCATCAGACTTCGTGCACTTTTCGCGGCAGAATGGTGTTGTTGAACGCAAACACCGCCATCTTTTAGATGTCACGAGGACTCTTCATTCGCTTTGGGGTGATGCAGTTCTCATTGCATGTTACTTGTGAACCGTCGGTCGTCTACTATACATGGAGAAAAAGTTCCTTTCTTGATTGTGTTTCCCGAGAAGGACTTATTCTCCCTTACCCCTAGAGTCTTTGGATATGTGGCTTTTGTCCATAATTTTACTCCTGGTCGTGACAAGCTCTCTCCTAGAGTTGTTATGTGTGTTCGTTGGTTATTCTCGTATCTAAAAAGGGTACAGATGTTTTGATCTTGTTGGGAAAAAATATCATATGAGTGCTGATGTCATTTTTTTAGTCTCTTATGTATTTTTCTCCTACATATGACAGGTTGTCTAATGTTGACTCTGGTGAAGATATCTTTATCCCACCACCTTTGTTATCTCCACCAAGAATTCCTCATGTTGAGTCTCAGTCACCTCCACCACCTCCACCTCTGTCTACCCTGACTCAGTTCCTACCTCAGTTTACGTTCGCAGGTCCTCTACTCGTCCCTCTGCTCATGTGCCTTCCCCGTCATCCAACACGCCCCAGGTATGTAGTGAACACATTGTTTCTACTGATGGCACTGGCGTAATGCTTGATTAATAGGATACTACACAGGAGGAGCTGATACCAAAGAACATAGAGGTTAATGACCTCGATATACCTATTGCCTTGAGGAATCCCCATCGCAATTGTGCTACATATCCACTAGCGGCGCATGTTTCCTTGGACCATCTTTCAAAGGAGTAAATGAGGATTGTTATGGGCCTCTCAGCTATTACTATACCACGAACATATCAGGAGGTCATACAGGATAGCAGTTGGCGATTTGTCGTGTAGGAGGAGATGGTCGTTTTGCAGTCTCATGGTACCTGATGTGTTGTTTCTTCCCCTCCAGGTGCATCTGTTGTGGGGTGCAAATGGATATTTACGGCGAAGCAACAAGTAGATGGCAGCGTGGATCGCTACAAGGCAAGGCTTGTAGCACGTGGATTCAACTTGACTTATGGTGAGGATTATCAGGATACGTTCTCTCCAGTGGCCAGACAATCAACATTACGCATTCTCCTATCAGTTGTTTCACGAGACTAGCCTCTTTACCAACTTGATGTGAAGAATGCATTTCTTTATGGAGATCTACAGGAGGAGGTTTATATGCAGCAGCCACTAGGATGCAAATGGATATTTACGATGAAGCAGCGAGCAGATGGTAGTGTGGATCGCTACAAGGCAAGTCTTTCAGCACGTAGATTCACCCAAACTAGTGGGGTGGATTATCAAGATACCTTCTCTTCAGTGGCCAGACACTCGACATTACGCATTCTCCTATCAGTTGTTGTTTCATGGGACTGGCCTCTTTACCAACTTGATGTGAAGAATGCATTTCTTTATGGAGATCTACAGGAGGACGTTTATATGCAGTAGCTACTAAGGTTTATTGTTGAAGGGGAGTCTCAAAAGGTGTGTAGGCTCCACAATGCAATCTACAACATGAAGCAAAGTCCCAGATCTTGGTACCAAAAGCCTTTAGAATTGATAGAGCATCAGGGGATTTACCCGGTCCAATGCAGATCACTCACTTTTTGTTCAGAGGACACAGAGAGGTATTGTCGCTATTGACGTCTATGTTGAAGATATTATTGTCTCGGGTGATGATGAGCAGGGCATTCAGGTGGCCAAGGTGTTCCTAGGTCAACAATTTGTGACTAAGGACCTTGACAATCTTTGATACATCCTTGGATTAGAGTTCGTCAGGAACCAACATGGCCTTGTGATGACCCAGAGGAAGTTTGTTACCAATCTTCTTCTTCTAAAGACACGCATGACAAGGTGCAAGCCTGCTACTCCTACTATGGATCCAAGTATGAGACTATATAATGATGATATTGAGGAGGTAGATCAAAGGAGATACAGAGAGCTGGTTGGAAACGCCTATATGCTACCATCACCAGGCTAGATATATCCTGTGTTGTGCGCAAGGTAAGACAGTTTATGGAGCATCTCAATAAGGTTCATATGGATGTTGTCTATATGATTTTGAGATATTTAAAGTCTTCACCATGTAGTGGTCTTATATTCAGCAGAAGCACATGTAACAGCGTGAGCAGACGTAGATTATGCAGGATGCCCTAGGGACAGGAAGTCTACTTCTGGTTATGCTATTTTTGTTGGCAGCTCACTCGTGTCATGGTAAAGTAAGAAACAAATCGTGGTTGCTAGATCTAGTGCAGAATCCGAATACAGGGCCATGGGTCAGGGAAGCACAGAGATGATGTAGGTGTGGTCGGTTTTGACAAATCTTGCAGTTGATGTACCTTCTCCTATGCAGCTTCTACGTGACAACCAGGCAGTACTTTTTATTGCAAATAATCATGCATTCCATGAACGTACAAAGCATATATAGGTGGATTGCCACTATACCAGAGACATGATCCAGAAGGGTCTCATATCCACCTCTCATGTTTCTACTGGAGATCAGATTGTTGATATATTCACCAAAGCTCTTACTAGAAGCCCTTTCCAAAGATGTTGTTCCAAGCTGAGCATGATAGACATATATGCTCCACCTTGTGGGGAAGTATTGAGATTATTGTATATATTTGTTGTTATTTCTTATTTTATTTTCTTTATGTACCTCTCTTGCTATATACCCAAGGCTTTTCACCTATATAAGAGAGCCATGGAGTCTCATGAGTAATCAAGCCATTCATTTTTCCCAGCAGTTGGCAAATCACTCGTGTCATGGAAAAGTAAGAAACAAACAGTGGTTGCTAGACCTAGTGCAGAGTCCGAGTACAGGGCCATGGCTTAGGGATGCACAGAGATGATATGGGTCAGGTCAGTTCTGACTGATCTTGTTGATGATGTACGATGCAGATGGAAAAAATCCAAATAGTGGAAAAAATAATTTTGGTGGAAGAATTTAGAGAAGGGAGGAAGAAAAAGGAGAATATGTCAGTTGCACGGAATTTTGGTGATGAATTGCGAAGATCGCGCTGACAGAGAAAGAGAGAGACTAAGATAAACTCAATTTTCATATAATATGTGTTGGGAAAAGTGAATAAGATGATCTATTCCATAGCCCTAGGCTCTCTTATATAGGAGAGTAGCCTATGGGTAAATTACATAAAGAGAATAACAAGAAACTAAAATAACAAAGAGATACAGTTATGCAATATGCGTCAACACTCCCCCTCAAGATGGAGCATAGATGTCAATCATGCTCAGCTTGGAAGCACACTTCTGAAATGGACCTCGTAACAATGCCTTGGTGAATATGTCTGCAGTCTGGTTCTCTGAAGTAACATGAGATGTGGCAATGAATCCTTTCTGAATCATATCACGTATGAAGTGACAATCCACCTCAATATGATTGGTCCGCTCATGGAATGCAGGATTGTTTGCAATAAACAAAGCAGCCTGATTATCACATTCCAAGTTCATAGGAAGTGGTACATCTAGGCATAAATCTGTCAGCACCGTTTTCACCCACATCATCTCTGTAGTAGCTTGGGCCATAGCCCTATATTCGGATTCAGCACTAGATCTAGCTACCACAGTTTGTTTCTTGTTCCTCCATGAGACAAGGGCATCTCCAACATAGACAGCATACCCCGAGGTGGACTTCCTATCCTTGGGACATCCTGCATAGTCTGCATCTGCGCATGCTGAGATAGAAATCCCCTTTCCTTTCTTGAATAGCAGACCTGCACCTGGAGAAGATTTGAGATATCTAAGTATCATATGTATTGCATCCATATGCACCTGGCGTGGTTGCTCCATGAACTGGCTCACACGGCTCACTGCAAATAATATATCTGGCCTAGTGATCGTGACATATAACAGTTTGCCTACCAGTTCTCTATATCTTCTCATGTCCACCTCCTCTGTGTCATCATCATACAGCTTCATGCTAGGATCCATTGGTGTCGTAGCAGGTCGACACCCTAGCATACTTGTCTCTCTCAGTAGATCTGTAACATACTTCCTCTGTGTCATGACTAATCCATACGAATTTCTGGCAAACTCCAGCCCCAGAAAATACCTAAGGACTCCCAGGTCCTTGGTGATAAACTCGGTCCCCAGCCTTTCCTTTGCCTGCTTAATGCCCTGGTCATCATCACCTGTAATCAAGATATCATCAACATAAACCATGATTACAATGATACCTCTCGCCGTCTTCTGTACAAACAAGGAATGATCAGCATTGGAGCGTTTATATCCTTGTTTCTCAAAGAGGTCTGACAGCTTCTGGAACCATGCTCTGGGGCTCTGCTTAAGGCCATAGATGGCCTTATGTAATCTGCAAACCTTGGAACACTCCCCCTCAACAGCAAAACCTGGTGGATGTTGCATATAGACTTCCTCCTGCAAATCTCCATACAGAAATGCATTCTTCACGTCCAGTTGATAGAGTGGCCAGTCTCTAGCAACTGCGACTGATAACAGGATCCGTAGAGTGGAATGACGCGCCACAGGGGAGAACGTGTCAAGGTAATCTACCCCATATGTCTGTGTGAATCCTCGTGCAACTAGGCGTGCCTTGTACCTGTCAATGGAGCCATCTGCATTGTGCTTAACTGTAAACACCCATTTGCAACTCACCGGGCTGACATCTGGAGGTATAGGAACCAAACTCCAGGTTCCTCTAGACTGAAGTGCCGCCATCTCTTCTTCCATTGCTAGCCGCCATCTAGCATCCTGCAAAGCATCATGGTGGTTCTGTGGAATGTCTATAGCTGAAAGGGCCAATGCAAACGTCCGGAAGTCTCCAGATAGCCTCTCAAAAGACACAGCTGCTGATAATGGATATTTGGCACAGCTTCTCTTCGGCTTGCGTAGAGCGATTGGAACATCCAGATCCTCGGTGTTATCACCATGCTCCTGTAATGCATCCTGCTGAGGAATGTCGTCAGATCCATCAACATTAATATTTTCATTACATACCATAGGCGAGCTAGGTGACGGGTCAGGACCATGAGCTGGAGGATGCCTGCGTGTGTAATGGAATGGTAGCGGGGATACTAGTGGCGGTGGTGGTGGTGGTGGTGGCGGTGATGGTGGTGGCGTTGTTTGTGGCAATGGTGATGGTGGTGCCATGAATACGGTATCAGGAGATATAGGTGTTGGCTGCATGTTTCCGGATTCTGAAAAATACATAATAGTTTCAAAAAATGTAACATCTGCACTGATCATATACCGCCGACGCACAGGATCAAAACACTTGTACCCCTTTTGAGTTCTGGAGTACCCCACGAAGACGCACTTGACAGCCCTAGGAGAGAGCTTGTCAGTACCAGGCGACAACTGATGGACAAATGCGACTGACCCAAACACACGAGGGGTAAGGATGAACAAATCCTTGTCAGGGTAAATGAGTGAAAAAGGAATCTGTTCATCCAAGACAGACGAAGGCATACGGTTGATAAGGTAACATGCAGTAAGGAGTGCATCACCCCAGTAGGAGTACGGAACATGACTCTGAATAAGAAGTGACCTTGTGACATCAAGAAGGTGACGGTGTTTTCTTTCAGCAACTCCATTCTGTTGAGATGTATGAGCACAAGATGTTTGGTGAATAATCCCTTTTGAGGAGTAGTAATTGGCTAGAATGTTGGTGCACAACTCTAAGGCATTATCACTTCTCACAAACTTGACAGAAGTGGAAAAAACATTTTGAATTTCATTAAGAAAGTGGATAATAATGTTTCCTGCTTCAGATTTATTTTTCATTAGAAAGACCCATGACGCTCTAGAGAAATCATCCACAAATACAATATAGAACCTGTGTCCCTGATGATCGGGAACACGACTCGGACCCCAGACATCAACATGAAACAACTCAAACTTGGAGTTACTACTCCGACCTTGACTACTGGGAAAAGACGACCTGTGGTGCTTTCCCAACTGACATGCCTCACACTGAATAGGTGTGTGAGAGAGACCATAGGGTAGAACTAGACGCAACTTCTGAAGCGGTAAATAACCAAGGCGCAGATGCCACAGGAGAGGAGATACTTGTCCAACAGGAGAAGATGTGGTTCCAGCAAATGGGGTCTGGTTCAATCGATAAAGGCCTCCTTGCTCATAGCCATGACCAATCACGTTGCCCGTACGGATGTCCTGAAAAATCAAAGAAGATGGATCAAAAATAGCTCGACAATGGAGATCCTTCGTAATCTGACTAATTGACAACAGATTCATAGAAAAATGCGGTGCATGTAGGACATTCTTGAGCTGCATAGAAGATGTCAATCTAATCTCCCCCTGACCCGTGATAGGGGAGTGGGTGCCATTGGCAATCACTACTGTCCGTCCTGGAGGAATCTGAGTGTATCCTGTAAGTAGACTCTGGTCGCCACATAAATGATGTGTAGCACCCGAGTCCATGATCCACGGTAATGTATCAGATCTACTACTGTGGAGTGCAAGTGTACTACCTGAAGTATTAGTAGAGGCAGAAGCAGAAGCAGCAGTATCAGTATGACTCTCTGTAGTCTGTGCTGGACCGGATGGTGGGATAATGCCCCTGAGGCGGGCAACTAGATCATCAAATCGTTGATCCAGTGTAGCAGCAGATGGGGGCTCTATCTGCTCAGCGGCTCGTGCAGATGCAGGGAATCCATGCTTCGAGTAGCATGTGTCTTCAGTATGTCCGACTCGGTGACAATATGAGCATGTGGGCCTAGTGCGGCCACCCCTTCCATGAGGAGTACGTCCACGGCCCTGGTGATGAAAGCCGCGGCCTCTGTTGGCCGCCATAGTCGAGGGATTCTGACTCGTAGCAGCAGAAGGCATTGTGATCCTACTCAATCTGTGAAAAGCTTCCTCCGAGGAATAGTCGAGTCCGCCAAAATCTGTGAACGTGCTGCCTCATACTCTGGGTCAAGTGCAGCGAGAAACACACCCACCATCGTCGCATTCATGTATGTCTTCTGCTGTTCTGGCGTGGCAGTAAGAGGCATGAAGCTATAAAGCTTCTCGAACATCCCTCTCAATGATGTATAGAGAGAATGTAAAGGACGGCCGTTCTGCTTTATTGTGAATATATCATGTTGTAGTTGCAGGATCTTCGTCTCATTCTTCGCCTGAGAATATGTCGCTGCCAGGATATCCCACATGTCTTTCGCTGTGGGTTGATGTAGAATAGCATTGGCGATTTCAATAGCCAATGTGCCGGATAGCCAGACCTTGGCATATGCATCATCAGCCTCCCATGAGGCATGGACTCCAGTCTTCTCTGCAGGCTCGGGCTCGGTAAGAATGTGCTTCTTACCTGTAGACTTCATCATACTCATGAACAGCATTGCCCACAGTTCATAGTTCGTACCATCCATCTTGACAATGGGCGCTGGACCACGAAATGCGCCCATAGATGGGATGTCAGCCTTGCTGTTTGACATACTGGAGACGGAAGACTGGAGCGACTGACAGAAGATAATCTTTGTCTACAATGACATGGACAGGATTAGTTGCTTGTGTAGACGTCAAGCAACTATCCCCATGAATATGTGCGCGCTACGGTCTGGATACGGTCTGGATACGCGCGCACAGAGTTCACACGCAGGGGCGACAAGAAGACGCTACCCGCGTGTGCAACTGAGACGAAAAAACGCACAGTGCGCTACTGCAATGCGCACGGATCTCGCACACCAACGCGCACAGATGCGCACAGATGCGCACCAATGCGCACCGATGCGCACAGGAGCGTGCAGGCGCTAGGGTTGGAGCGCGCAGGCGCTAGGGCTGGAGCGCGCAGGCGCCAAGGAATGCGCAAGGGCTGCGCAGGGGCTGCGCAATGGCTGCGCAGGGGCTGCGCACAGCGCGTGAGGGACTGCAAAGCGCGCAGGGGATGCGCAGGTGATGCTCACAGGCGCGTACGGCAGAGGCGGCGGCGTTGGAGGCGCGCCGATCGAGAGAGAGAGAGAGAAGAAGAGGGCCGGCGGGTGGGGTGGTTTAGGGTTAGGGTTTCGAGAACTCCGGTCTAGGACCGTCGCTCTGATACCATGTTGGGAAAAGTGAATGAGATGATCTATTCCATAGCCCTAGGCTCTCTTATATAGGAGAGTAGCCTATGGGTAAATTACATAAAGAGAATAACAAGAAACTAAAATAACAAAGAGATACAGTTATGCAATATGCGTCAACAATATGAACTGAACTGCCCCTTACAACAGACTATCAACTCCTCTTTTATATAAAAGGGGTGGGATTACAAAAATAGAAGGTAAATCGAATTTAAATTAAAAAACCGATTCTAATTGACTCTTACCAAACTTTATCTACAAAAAATGTTGACATTACAATCTCAATTATTTGAATAAAATAAACAAATTAATTAAAAAATTAATTAGGGGAGAGAATCCCTAATTTGAAATAAATCCCCAAATCTGCAATTTTCTTCAACTCCATTTACCCTGCAAATTTGAGAATAATTGCATCAATTCTCCCCTGCTTGAAAATTTTGTCTTCAAACGAAATACTTTATCTTTGATTCACCATTGGAGAATTCGATATGGATTGGTTGACCAGACCTCTCCAATTTGATTTCTTTTCCATGTTACATTGGTAGTTTCTTTCCACTAAGGTGTATAGCTGCAGATATTCTACCCCTTCAACTAAAGCAACTTAATCTTATATAAAAGGTTTTCGAAGTGGGAATACCTTTGCAATTTTCCCAAAACCATTCCAAATCCCTAATTTTATGGGAATTGTTCTTCGTGGGAGATAAAGCAAAAGTCTTTGCATTCTTTGTTTCAAACATCCAATGTCATCGACGGTGCCGAACCCTAGATCTAGGGTTCCAGCAATGCTGGCGACAAGGAATCGCATAAGGGCAGCGGCAGCCTGGGTCAGGAGGTCGTAAGTGGCAGCGGTGTAATGGGCAGGGAGGCTTCAGGCAACACCGAGGAAGGAGGTGCAACGACCCCAAATCGGGAACCCAGCATGGGTGTCGTTCTTCTTTCCATCGTCGGCGGCGTCGAACCCTAAAACTAGGGCTCCAGCGGCATCCGTGATGCTGGGATCTCACAAAAACACGTGACCATGCAAGGGCAGCGTTGGCAGGGGTTGCGCAGGTTGCGCACGAGGATGCTCGCAGGTAGGGCGCCCCACCTTGGAAGTCGACCGAGATGAAGGCGCGCACGCATGGGTTCCCTCGACTAGTAATGAGGATGGGAGTCGTCGCAGGAGCCTCCTGGACCACTACTTTGGAAGAGATCAGATCTAGTTCTTCCCCATTTTTAACATATAAAACCACTTCTCCTTCGTGTTTTGGTTCTTGTACACCAATTTTTTCAGCTAACAAATCGAGGATATCGTATTTTCCTCGTCGACACTTTCGTCAAAGACAGGACATGTGTCTTTACTTTCTTCTTGTACAACAGTTGTATCAAATAATTCTTCATCTTGAATGAAAATATCTTTGTTTTCTAGGATGAAATCGAGTTGAACAGCAAGTACAATGCTCTGATTTTTGTTGTTGTCGAATGATTCATCTTCGATTAGTGTGTCCACCCACTCTTGTGAAATGATGCTTGATATAAGTTGATGCTTAAATTTTTGTTGACATGAGCGTGAATGTGAACCATGATATAGGAGGCTAAGATCAAACTTCAAATGCCAATATGTGACAAGATCATCGAATCATAAGAATGATTCGGTTTTCATGCTCTGATACCAAATGATGCAGAAAATAAGTTTGGTGGAAAATTTTAGAGAGGAGAAGAAATAGAATAACGCGCCAGTTGCGCGGGATTTTGGAGAAGAATCACAAGATCACGCCAAGGGAAAGAGAGAAACCAAAGACAAAATCTCAATTTAAATATAATATAAACCTCCCTCTCACAAATGCCTACCATCCCCTTTATATAGGAGAGGAGGAATTACAAAATTAGAAAGAAATTCGAATTCAAATAAAATTATAATCAATCCTGATTGTGATTTGATTGTGATTGACTGTAATCGATTCTCATTGACTCTTAACTATATTTATCTACCAAAAACATTAAAATTACAATCTCAATTTATTTAAATAAAATACGTAAACTAATTAAAATAACTAATTAAGGATGGAAATCCCTAATTCAAAAAAACCCCAAATAAGCAATCTTCTTCAATTCAGGTCGCCCTATCGATTTGGGAATAATTGCATCAATGTACCTCTTCTTATGCAGCTTCATTCCATGAATGTACAAAGCATATAGAAGTGGATTGCCACTATACCATAGACATTATTCAGAAGGGTCTCATATCTACCTCTCATGTTTCTACTAGATATCAGACTGTTGATATATTCACCAAAGCGCTTACTAGAGGCCCTTTCCAAAGCTGATGTTCCAAGCTAAGCATGATAGACATATATGCCCCACCTTGAGGGGGAGAGTTGAGATTATTATATATCTTTGGTGATTTTTTTTCTATTTCATTTCTTCTTGTACTTCTCACGCTATTTACACAAGGGCTTTTCTCTTATATATGAGAGTCATGGGTCTTATAATTATTATGCAATTCATTTTTCCCCAACATTCCACATGTTGGAGTAGTCCCGATAAGTAGAGTTTTGCCTTGTACATACCGCTTGTTTTGAGTGTGCATGTACACTAGGGAGTACTTGTTCACTTGTTTTCTTTCTTTTAAACTAATGGTTAGTGTAGCTTCGTTACTGAGTAACTGCTCAAAACGTTCCCCTTTTCTGTGTGACCCAACATGTGTTGTGATTGATACCTTGGAGCTCAGTGTCGTTCTTGAACTAAATAGAGTGCGCACTTTTGGTTTACATTGTATAATTTACTTTCATTTCATACTCGTACTTTCTGAGAGAGACGGTAATTGTGATACATGTATATTTTGTAGACATAAGTTAATATATTGCAGTCCCATGTATCTTTTGGGCATGGATTATTGTATGTTTTGTTGAAATGAAAAAAAAGACGTATGTGAGATGTGTTGTGAAAAATGAGCAATCTATTATTCTAGGCTCTCTTATATAGGGAGAGACCTCACGGGTAAAATACATAGTAGTCCAGAGAACAATAAGAAATTACAAAAAAGTACATAACATATAATAATATCGGTCTCTACACTCCCCCTCAAGGTGGAGCATAGATGTCGATCACGCTCAGCTTGGAAGAACATCTCTTGAACGGTTCTCTGAGCAACGATTTGGTGAGTACATCAGCAGTCTGATCCCCTGAGCTCACGTGAGATGTAGATATCAAGCCCCTCTGGATCAAGTCTCTAGTGTAGTGGCAGTCAACTTCATTATGCTTTGTTCTTTCATGGAATGCTAGAGTGTTGGCAATAAACAATGTTGCATGATTGTCACACTGAAGCTGCATAGGTAAAGGTACGGCTACATGTAGATCCTCTAGCACAGATCAAACCCACATCATCTCTGTGCTTGCTTGCGCCATGGACCTATATTCAGATTCAGCACTGGACCTTGCCACAACGGATTGTTTCTTGCTTTTCCAAGAAACCAGAGAGCTCCCAACAAAAACGGCAAATCCCGAGGTTGACTTTCTATCCTTAGGGCATCCTGCATAATCGGTATCTGCACATGCTGAAATAGATAAATCGGTGCCCTTTCGAAATAGCAACCCTGAACCTAGAGAAGGCTTTAGATACCTCAGTATCATGTATATGGCATCCATATGAACTTGTCTGGGTTGCTCCATAAATTGACTCACCCGGCTTACTGCAAAGGCAGTATGGGGTCGAGTTATGGTAATATAAAGGAGCTTACCCACCATTTCTCTATATCTCCTCTTGTCTACTTCAGCAGTGTCATCATCATACAGCTTCATTCTTGGATCCATGGGAATACTTGATGGTCTGCATCCATCCATGCTTGTTTCAGTCAAAAAATCTGTAATGTACTTCCTTTGGGTCATCACTAGACCCTGTGCATTTCTGGCAAATTCCAACCCCAGAAAGTATCTTAGGGTTCCAAGATCCTTCGTGACGAACTGACGGCCTAGAAACGTTTTTGCCCTCTCTATTCCCTGAACATCATCTCCTGTAACCATAATATCATCAACATAGACCACGATGACAACCGTAGCTGTAGAAGACTTCTGAATAAACACAAGTGGTCTGCATTCGATCTTTTGAACCCCGGTCATTCAATCAGATGGGAACAAGACCCAAAATGTCGGTTTCGGTCACCATTTCGGTATCGACAAAAACAGAATTTCGATGGAATTTCGACCGTAATTTCAATCATTTTTTGTACTGGGGCCCCCATATTTCGGTCATTTCGGTCGAATTTCGGTTTCGAGTGGATATCGACAGAAATTCGACCGAATTTCGCTGAAATTTGAGGCCATGGATGGGAAAGCTTCTGGAATCACGCCATTGGGCTCTGTTTAAGGCCATAAATTGCCTTGTGAAGTATACACACCATATGCTTCTCCCCCTCAGTAGTGAACCCTAGTGGTTGCTGCATGTAGACTTCCTCCTGCAGATCTCCATACAAGAAGGCATTCTTGACATCAAGTTGAGATATAGTCCAATCACGTACCACAGCAATTGATAAGAGTATGCGAAGAGTAGAGTGACGAGCCATCGGAGAAAATGTATCCATATAGTCCACGCCATAGATTTGTGTGAAACCTATCAGAAGGAGCATTAACTAAGCTCCATGTGCCACGAGACTGTGAGGCACACATCTCGTCTTCCATAGCCATTCGCCAGCAATCAATCTTCATAGCTTCCTGATAGGTCCGTGGTATGTCCAAAAAAGACAAAGCTGCAGCAAATCTCTGAAAGTCGCCTGTGAGGCGATGAAAAGACACCTGAGAAGCAAAGGAATAAGATGCACACGTCCGTTTTTTGCTTCCGGATAGCAATAGGAATATCAAGGTCATCGTCCATTGTACTGGATGGTGTACTCTCCTCCCGCAATGAAGAATCTTGCACATGTACCATATCTGACCTGTCAATAGTAATGTCATCAAAACATATCTGAGGCGTAATGGATGTCTGACATGTAGCCTGAGCAGGACCAGACCGACGCGTATAGAATTTTGGTAAAGGTAGAATAGGAGGTTGTGGAGGTGGAGGTGGCGGAGATGGTGGTGGTGAAGATGGCGTAGTAACTAGAGCATGAGTGGACTCTGGCGAACTCCAACTAGGAGGAGGAGGGACATAGACATCATCATTGGTAGTGGATGGTACCAGCCTGTCACCTGCAGGGGAAAAATACATAAGAGACTCAAAGAACGTGACATCAGCACTGACAAAGTATTTCTTGTTTATGGGGTCATAACAGAGATGGCCCTTCTGAGTCCGAGAGTAACCGACAAAGACACACTTGACAGCTCTAAGAGAGAGTTTATCAAGTCCAGGAGTCAGTAGATGAACAAATGCAACAGTATTGAAGACACGAGGAGTAAGTGAGAATAATTCCTTATCAGGAAAAATGATAGAAAGAGGAATTTTCTCACCCAAGACAGACGACGGCATATGATTGACTAGGTAGAAAGCTGTAAGAACAGCATCCCCCCAGAAAGAGATAGGAGCACAACTCTAAATAAGAAGAGTTCGAATAATTTTTTTTTTTGAAGTCCAAAAAAGGGGGAGACACTCGTTGGTGTTCGCCCCAGAATTATATTATTATGAAGGTATAGAAAGAGATACTTGCAGGGTTAAGGGGGGATGAAGGAGGGAGAGTGAAGAGCCAAATTAAAAAAAAATACAATACAAACGCGACAACCAGACCCCGTGGCCCAACTACATAGACCAATCAGAAATTAGGCTGATAGCCGCAGAAGTCACATTCTCCTCGTAGAAACGCGAGCCCGAGAAAATGGAGTCATTGCGAGCCCTCCAAATAGCCCACAGGCGCGCAATGGGACCCAGCAGATCAGAACGGGATCTCCTTCTGTTGGTCCAAAGGATATCACAGAAGTCCTCAGTATTGGCCGCACGAGCCCAAGCAACATCGTCCCAAATCCGAGTAACCGACAAACAAAGGAAGAAAAGGTGGTCGGCCGATTCATCAGACACCCCACAGAGCTGGCAAAGGACGTTCGGAGTGTGAAGGAAAGAGGCGCAACGGTCGCGAGTCATCAGCCTTCGATGACGAAAAACCCAAAAGAATAAAGAGATCCGCGCGGGCAAGCGAAGCCCCCATAAGAAGGCGCAGTCACGAACCAAGGTAGCAGCTAGAGGAGGAGGAGGAGGAAGCAGAGCACAGAAGGCCTTGCGAGAGGAAAAAGTTCCGTCCCTCCAAGCCCAGTGATCCCTCCCAGCAGAAGGGCAAGCGGAAGAGGAAAGAGCCTCCAGCAGGGAGGCGAGGTCGTTGGCGCGTTGGTCCGAGAGAATGCCCGAGAAAGGGGCACCAGCCGTCGTTGATCCAGTAGTCGGCAACCGAGGCCAACTGATTAGCCGCCAGGGCGAAAAGCCGCGGGAAGCGAATCTGGAAGGCGCCGCCCCCCGTCCAGTCGTCCTGCCAGAACAAGAAGACGGAGCCCGACCCCAGCACCGGGGAGAACAAAGAGCAGTTCCTTTGGTAAGCATCAAAAACTTAACGCCAAATGGGTGAAGAGTGAGCAGGGCAAATTCCGCGCATGAAGGTATTCCAAGCCTCGCCCAATATCGCCCGCAGCACGTTTCCAAAGAAGGAATCATCCTTGCCCCAAATCTTATGCACCCATTTCAGGAGCAGAGCCTCATTGACACGAGCCAAGGGACGAACGCCAAGCCCCCCCAACCTCTTAGGCTGGGTCACCATATCCCAAGCAACCAAGTGAATCCCCCGGCCATTGCCGTCCGAACGCCCCCACAGGAATCTTCGCATGCACTTTTCCAGTCGAACGCGAACACCCACCGGCATTTTCCGAACCGAAAGGAAGTAGATCGGAATGGCAGAGAGAACCGAGTTAAGAAGAACAAGACGACCGCCCCGGGATAGCAAGGAAGCCTTCCAGCCCGCCAAGCGCGAGTCCACCCGTTCCAAAATAGTCCTCCAGTCATTAGAGCGGTTCCGGCCAATCGAAAGAGGGACACCAAGGTAAGGGAGAGGGAGCTCCCCAATCTGAGAGCCGAGAATACGGCTGCACTCAATTTCCTCCGCCGCCGTCATCCCAAAGGGCACCATACAGCATTTAGCCAAGTTAGTCGTCATTCCCGATAGCTCACAGAAAATAGAAATTGTATGCGCCATCCCAGCCACCGCGTCAGAGCCCCCCTCAATGAAACAAATCGTGTCGTCCGCGAACTGAATAATAGGCACGCATAAGCCTCCCTTCCGAAAACCTGAAGTGAGGCCAGCATCAATGACGCCGTGCAC
Organism: Ottelia alismoides; assembly: GCA_037367405.1. Taxonomy (NCBI): domain Eukaryota; kingdom Viridiplantae; phylum Streptophyta; class Magnoliopsida; order Alismatales; family Hydrocharitaceae; genus Ottelia; species Ottelia alismoides. Next base: position 1,342,421 of record JAZKJV010000099.1, read on the forward strand.
CATCCGAGACAAGACATCCGAGGCAAGAACGAAGAGCATAGGGGCCAAAGGGCAACCCTGGCGAATGCCCCTATGCGGTTGAAAGGACCTGCCCACCGGACGACCGTTGATAAGCACGGAGAGAGAGACCGTGGAGACACATCTACGCATCCACGAAATCCAAAGACTCGGGAATCCCCGCCGATGAAGAGCCGACCAAAGGAAGCGCCAATCAATCGAATCGTAGGCTTTAGCAAAGTCGATCTTCCATAAAGTTCCTTTCTTCTTCTCCCTCCTCCAATCAGCCACAATTTCCGACGCCACAAGGATACAATCCGCAATATGTCTACCTTTAATAAACGCACCTTGGACCGGCGAAATAAGCCCGTGTAATAGTCGTGATAAGAGGTTGGCCAAGGTTTTAGCCACAATAAGATAAATAGCGTTGGAGATGGCAATAGGACGGAAGTCGTCGAGGCGAAGAGCAGGTGATTTCTTCGGAATAAGCACGATGTGAGCCCTATTGATACGATCAAAACCATGGTTGCCCGAACAGAACTCAGAGACCACCGCGAGCACGTCCTCCGACACAATCTCCCAAAAATCCTTGTAAAAAGAGATGGGAAAACCGTCCGACCCGGGGAGGAGTCGCAATTCAGGCCCCACACAGCAGACTTAAGCTCTGTCATGGAAATAGGGCGAGTGAGAAGGATGGAGTCAGCGTCCGAAACCCGAGGGCCCCCCTCCCCAAGCCAACGCCATTGTCGAGGAGGGAGAGCAAAAGAAGACCGTCTGAATTGGTCAGTGATGGCAACGCCCATCGCACGATCATCCGAGAACTCTTCATCATTGATGGAGATAGTCCGGATAAAATTTATGCGCCTCCGGTTGCTAGCCGCCCGATGGAAGACGGACGTGTTGGCGTCGCCTTCTTTGATCCATTTTTCCTTAGACCTTTGCCGCCATTCAATACAACGTTTTTTATCCTCTGCCTGAACCCGCGCAATAGCAATAGAGCGCTCATGAAGCTCGTCCATAGTGAGATCACGTTCGTTCTCCGTGGAGTCAAGGAGCACAATAAGATTCTCCGCAGCGGAACGAATAGCCTTACGCGAATGTCTAATGGAAGCTTTGAAGTCAACAAGAACCCGCCGCAGAGAGGAGAGCTTTTGAGAGAGTTTTGCCGCCGCCGAGCCCGAAGCCGGGAAATGATTCCAGTGATTCCTGACAATGTCCTTAAATGCGGGTTCCAAGAGCCAGCTTTTTTCATAACGAAAGAGCCCACGAGGAGAAAGGCCGGCGCCATCGTCCCAAATGATAGGAGAATGATCCGAGAAGGGACGGGGACGCGAGCCAACCGAGCAAAGAGGGAACGAGTCCAAGGCCAAACCATTACCAAGGAAACGATCGATCCTGGATCGAGAAGAGTTGTTCCTCCACGTGTATGAGATATCATTCGGAACCAAATTAATAAGCGCCAATTCATGGATTAAGTCCCGAAATTCTTGCGAGCCCGGATCGCGACCTCCCCGACCACGAGGACGATCAGAGGAGTGAATCGTAACGTTGAAGTCCCCGCCAATAATCCATGGGATCCCGGAGAAGGAGTTATCCGCAGCACGTAAATCATCCCATAGCTCCCGGCGCAGAATGTGGCAAGAAGGAGCGTATACACAAGGATATAGCAAGAGGAGAGCCTGAACGGACATTATCCAGTACAATAGAGAGAACATGGCGGCCAGCGAGCATAGATCTAAAGGAGAACGAGCGCGGTTGCCACGTAATCAACATTCCGTCCGCCGCGCCCATCGCGTTAATCGCCCGGAATTCAGAGAAAGAGCCGGCACCAAAAGAACGCCACGAGTAGTCATCAAGAGTTGCGAGCTTAGTTTCTTGAATACAAGCTACATCACACTCCCATTCCAAGAGTCGGGAGCCAAGAGACCGTCGTTTGACCAAGTCACCCAAACCACGAACATTCCATGACAGAAGCTTCATTAAAAAAACAAGGAGAAAGGCCCGATAAAGGAAAAACCACGCGCATATCCCAGACATCAATCGAAAGCATCCGATCCCTGCGGAAACACCCCCTGCACCTGTTCATCCAAAAGATCCGTACCAGCGGCAGTGATGCACACGCCCGCTGCCTCGGCCACCGCCTGACGAAAAGTCGCGCAAGAAAGAACAACAGGGGGCGCACGGAAGGAGGAGGAACGCCTGCTGTACGTGGAGCCGAATCGCCTGAAGGAGGAGGCCGTCCCTGCACCTGTAAGAAGAACTCCCGATACCTGGGGAGAAAGAGCCATAGAGGGGATAGAGGGTTCACGTAGCGGAGTAGACGGAACCAACGTGGAGCAAATATCCAATCGAAGGGGCTCAATTTGAAGCACCACAGAGTCGGAGCAGGGCATCCGATACCCCCTACCCGACGTCCGCGACCACGATCCGCCCAAGGAAGAAAAGACGCTCCGAGAATGGGACAGATCCGGCACCGGGTCCGAATAACCGACCCGCACAGCCGGGGCCGACCCGAATTTAATATAAAAAGAAGTCGAATCGTTTTCGATACCTCCCAAGGCAGCGGCAACCGAAGATTCGCGTGTCAGACGCGAAATCCGAAGAGGCGTCTCGGAAAGGCCAACAACATCATAAGCGTACGGCTCCTCCAAAGAGATAACCGGCGGCGCCTCCACGTGGCACGAGGGAGGTGAAGCGGCACGTGCCACGTGGGACGGCGAAGACGAAGCGCCCACGAACTCCGGCAGGACGACGGCCGCCGAGGGAGGAGGAAGATGGTCGTCAGCCGGCGACGGAGCATCAGAGTCCGACGATGTCGGCGGGAGAACAGTACGAATCAGACGAAAGCTCCAGGAGCCAATCTTGAGAGACCCAAAGACGGAGCGCCCAGTCGACTCGCGGAGGAAGGCCGGGCTGCACTCGAATAACACCTTCACGGACTGCCAATCGGCCAACGGGGAGAGGCCGTCGTCGAAGATGGAGAGAATCGATCCCCACCGGTGGAAAACCTTGTTGAGCACGGGAATAGATCTTGAAAGAAAAGGAACCCCCGAGATGGAGGCCATACAAACCTCAGTCGAGGATGAGACTCCATCAGCCACCCGAGGAGGACGCCAGTAAACAACATCGTTAGAGCCATGAGAGAGCATGAAGTCCCGAAGCTGCGGAGAGAGACCACGAAGGCAGCAGTGGGAGGCGTCCAAGATGCAGAAGTCCCCAAGGAACGAGGGGCCTAACGCACCAAGAACCAACTCCTTCACCGCTTCCCAGCCAACGACAGGGTGTCTAGCAACCCCAATAAGCACCAAAGAGACGGGCCCACTGTCCACAACCGACGACGAGCGGCCATCGACAACACCAGACGCGACATCCAAGAGGCCACCGGACTCCGCCGCCACCCCAGTAGAGAGCTGAGGCGGACGAGAAGCCACCACCTGCGCGAACGAGCGCCCTGGAAGGAAGGGCGTGGCTGCGCGAACGAGCACCCCCGGATGGAAGGGCGTGGAGGGGGATCCAGCACCGCACGCACCGAGAAGGAAGGTCTCCCAGACCTAGGGGCACCGCGCTGACGAAGCCACCCGCAAGAGGCACGACGATGACCAGTATCCCCGCATGCAAAGCAACGAGGAGGCTGGGGGCAGGAATTGGCAATATGACCTCGCTCCCCACATCTGAAACAGCGTTTCCCAGCCTTCCGATGAGTAACAGTCCTCCACCCGTCCTCCGAAGCCATCGCACTGCTGACCGCAACCTTCGCGCCATTGATGTGGACCTCCGAACCCACATGCACCGACTTAGACCCATCATAAGACCCCACCGAGCGCCTTACAAGAGAATCTCCCACCACGACCGGTCGCGATCCCCCACCTTCGAAGAAGCCTCCACCACTGGGACCAAACGCAGAGCGCTCGCTCCCTCTTGCAAGAACTTCGAAGCTCCCATGACCACTCGCACCGCCCTCCAAACGACCGCTACCTCTCGCTCCCATTCGCTCCCTCAAAACCCCCCTCAGAAGAGTTCGAGTAATGTCAAGAAGTTGACGGTGCTTTCTTTCTGCCACGCCATTCTGCTTAGATGTGTAAGCACAAGTAGTTTGGTGAATAATGCCCTTCGATGAGAGAAACTGAGAGAGAGACCTTGTGCAGAAGTCCAGAGCATTATCTGTACGAACATATTTGATAGTAGAGGAAAAAACGTTCTTCACTTCATTAATCAAATTTTAATCACATCTCCTGCTTTAGATTTACTTTAAAAGAAAGATCCAAGATACACGAGAGAAATCATCCACTACAACTAGATAGAACTTGTGTTCCTGATGATCGGGTACACAACTCGGACCCCAAATATCAATATGAAACAACTCGAACGGGGAGCTATTGCACTAACTCTGACGACTAGGAAAGCTAGACCGATGATGCTTTCCCAACTGGCACGCTTCTAAGCGAAAGGAAGAACTGGGAGAGATCAGAGGCAGAAGATGTTGCATTTTCTGGAGCGGGAGATGACCAAAGCGAAGATGCCAGATGTACGGAGATACTGGTCCGGCAGAATGAGAAGAGACACCAGCATAAGAATTTCGGACCAGCCGATACAGACCATTCCGCTCAGAGCCACAACCAATCACCCTGCTCGTTAGTATGTCCTAAAAAATAAGAGAAGAGGGGTCAAATATAGCACGACAGTGCAAATCCTTCGTAATCTGACTAATAGACAACAGATTCAAGGAGAACTCAGGAGCATGTAGAACATTCTGCGGACGCATGGAAGGAGATAGAATGACCACCCCCTGTCCAACAAGGGGGGAATGAGTACCATCTGTGATCTGTACTGAACGGCCATGGGGAATGTCCCTGTAGGACTCAAGTCTCTCTCGATCTCGGCAGAGGTGATGTGTGGCACCAGAATCTATAATCCAATCAGATATATCATGACAAGACGTAAATGCAGTAGCACTACCTGAGGTACTAGCAGCAACAGAGGAACTGGCAGAGACAGTGGCAGCAACAGAGGAACTGGCAGAGACAGTGGCAGCAACATCTGAAGGTCCACCAGAAGAATCAGCAGATGATTGTGGCATAATATCATGTACGCGTGCCACAAGCTCCTCAAAACGGTTGTCTGCATTGGATGCTGACTAGGGCAGAGCATGCTCGGCTACACACGCCGATGCTGGGAACCCATGCTTAGAGTAGCATGTATCCTCCGAGTGGCCTGTGCAGTGACAGTACGAACAAGGCTGACGAAAGCGACCACCCCTACCACGGGGTCCACGTCCACGACCAGAAAACTGACCACCTCTCCCACGCGATACTGCCATAGCTGATGGGGGTGGAGTAGATGAGCTGGAAGAAACTGATATGCGACTGATCCTCCAGTAAACATCCTCCATTGGAGGAATAACAGCATCGGCCAAAATTTGAGAGTGGGCAGCCTCGTACTCAGGATCTAGGGTTGCAAGTAGAACACCTACCATGGTGGCATTCCGAAACGTCTTCTGCTGCTCAGGAGTTGCTGTGACTGGAATGGTACTGTATAACTTCTCAAACATCCCTCTCAGGGACGTGTACAAGGAGAGAAGTGGTCTGCCGTTCTGCTTCATCGTGAATATATCATGCTGAAGTTGTAACATCTTGGTCCCATTCCACACTTGTGAATACGTTGCAGCCAGAATAACCCACATTGCCTTGGCAGTGGGCTAATGGAGGACATCATTGGCAATCTCCATCGAAAGTGTGCCTGACAGCCAAACCTTGGCATACGAATCATCAGCCTCCCACGAGGCATATATCCCTGTCTTCTCTGTCGGCTCTTCCTCGGTAAGAATATGCTTCTTATCGTTTGACTTCATTAGGCTCATGAACTTCATCACTCAGAGCTCATAATTCGTCCCATCCATCTTCACTATCGGCGCGGGACCTTTGAACGCGCCTATGGAGGGCATATCAACCTTGGAGTCTGACATAACGCCGGAGATGAAGTACTAGGGTTTGTAGACAAAAGACAGGTGTCTACATGAACATCATAGGATTTGAGTGTGTATGTAGACGTTACACACCCAAATCTACGGAGACGGAGAAGAAGGCGGCTAAGGCTGAAGCGGCAGGAGGAGAGGGCCGACGCTGGCTAGGGTTAAGCCGGCAAGGTAGCGGCCTTCGGAGCAAGGGCCTGGGACCGGTTGTAACAGGCGGAGAAGAGGCCGGACCCGGGAGGCTGGAGACAGTCCTAGGCTGGAGGCGGGGGCCTAGACCGGACCCGACAGAGAGGTAGGGGCGGGGCGGGGCCGACACGTAAGTGGGGCGGCGCGGGGCGGAGATGCGGGGCCTGGCCGAGAGGCGGGGCAGGGCCGAGAGGCGAGGCGGGGTGGCGCGGGGTCGAGAGGCGAGCTGGGCCGAGGGGCGGCGCGAGAGAAGGGGAGGGGGGCGGCGGGTGGAAGAGCCCTAGGGTTTAGGCTTTGATACCATGTTGTGAAAAATGAGCAATCTATTATTTAAGGGAACCCTAGGGCTCTCTTATATAGGGAGAGACCTTACGGGTAAAAATACATAGTAGTCCAGAGAACAATAAGAAATTTTTTTTTTGAGGCTCAAAAGAGGGGGAGGCACTCGATGGTGTTCGCCCCAACAATGTATTAAAAAAGAAAAAAGAAAAGGATACTTACAATGTCGAGGAGGGAGAGAGAAAAAGATAAGTCCGAAGCAAAAACAACAAAAAAATGGGGACTAATGAAGGCCCCCGCCCGTACAAAAAAGCCCAACACCCTACATACAACACTAGTCACTAATAAAGTGAGCGCACATAATAAGGATGTTTTCCCTATAGAACCGTTGCCCGGAGAAAATAAATTCGTTCCTGCCAAGCCAGATGCACCACAGCCGCGCAACGGGAGCCAAGAGATCCCGCCTATCCCTTTTCCTGTTGGTCCAAAGAAGCTCACAAAGAGCAGAGAGATTGTCCGCTCTCGCCCAAGGCAAGTCCTCCCAGATCCACGACATCATCTGGCAGCCGAAGAAAAGATGGTCGATAGATTCGTCAACAGCATTACAAAGGGGACAAGAGGCATCGACGTTATCAAAGAATGCAGCACAGCGATCACGAGTCATCAGCCTCCGTCTACGTAATAACCAAAGGAAAATGCCGATGCGCTCCGGCAAGCGCAAGCCCCAGAAGAATCCACAGTCACGCAAAAGAAGAGAAGAGTCAAGAGTAGGAGGAATAGTCAGCGCCCGGTAGGCCTTCCGCGTGGGAAAATGGGCCGTCCTTCCACCTCCAATGATCCACTTGCCCATTCGGCGTAGCAGCATCACGAAGGGCCACCAACATCGACACAAAATCGTCCACCCGCAGCTCAAGAGAAGTTCGCGGAGAAGTGTGGACACCAACACCCATCCAACCAACAATCAGCCACGGTCGCATTCTTATTTGACGCTAACGCGAACAATCGCGGAAAACGCACCTGAAAAAGGACCACCGCCCGACCAATCATCCTGCCAAACTTGAATGAGTCTCCCTTCCCCAGCATCGGGAAGAAAAGCGCAGCATACCTCGCAAAGGCGTCCAACACACTACGCCCAAACGTGGAGGGATGGAAGTTCAGAGCCCCCGCGCCACCCCAACCAACCGTCGCCCAAGAACTTCCTGAGAATAAAGATAAAGAATTTAGCATCCGTCCCCCAAATTCAAGTCACCCACTTGAGAAGCAGAACATCATTCACCACCAAGGTTTAAAAAAGCGCGAGGCGGTCCGAGGCGTTTTTCCTAAAATTGAGGCGAGGCGTAAACCTTGAGGCGGTCGAGGCGTAAGCCTCAATTTTTTGGAAAAAAAATTAAAATTAGAGCAAATATATTGAAAAAAGTATATGATAATATTAAGTTTTCCCAAAAACACATTTAAGAATAGTTAAACACTAGTAAAAGATACAATACATAAGCGATGAAGGCATTGTAGTTCAAAAAAACTAATACTAAGCTACTAATATATGGAATATCAACTTCCAACTCCAACTTCAATAATTCTATATGAGTATTGAATTAAAGTCTATACTTAATACTAAAGTACTATAAAAACCATAATTTTTAGTGTTCGAAGTAAAAAAATACCAACATGCCTTGAATCCCAACCATTTGTCTTGCTGGACGTTGTTGGAGAACCGTATGCATCCCTCCTGCCATATGATACCCCAACAAGACGAGGGTCTCGCTGACCGGTCAGCAAGCCTGTGGGGGGGTCTAGGGGGGAGCAGGTGCGCTCCCCCCTGCGGGGGTGTGGGGGCATCGCCCCCGGCGAAAATTTTTACTAACAATGTTATTTTTATTTTGTTGTTCACAATAAAATGAAATAATTATTTCACTTCACGTGTTTGTTTTCAAACTTTCTTCTTCATATATACAATAATTAATCTAACATTCACAACTTATATAACCAAATAACAACATCAAGTTGAAAACTTGCAACTGATATAAAATATTTATTACAATTCAAACTCAAATCTGTATGCAATAGAAATAGTATGTTTAGGTGTATGATAAATGGAACATGATGTATACAAGATCATGGGAGCTTCACTTATTTCAAGCAATCAATTCTCTTTGAACGCCCCCCCCCGACCCTTCGATTTTACAAAAAAAGGTCACGCGCAAAGCTGAAATAAAAAAAAAATACGATTTTTTGAGGCTTGCGCCTCAGCCTCGCCTCGAGCGCCTCACGCCTGAGCGCCTCAGGCGAGGCTGAGGCGTACGCCTCTTAAGATGTACCTGAGGCGTGCGCCTCGGGGTGGGGCCCGCCTCGCCTCGAGGCGTACGCCTTTGCGCCTCGAGGCGCCGCCTTTTAAAACCATGTTCACCACATCTAATCTCCGCACACCAAGGCCACCAAAACGCTTAGGCATAGTAACGACATCCCAAGCAACGAGATGCAGGCCCCTGCCCCCCCCCCCTTCCTTCCCCACAGGAAACGACGCATACAACGCTCGATCCGCAATCGAACCCCCACCGGCATTCTACGAAGAGAGAGAAAATATAAAGGGATAGAGGATAACACCGACTTCATAAGAATAAGACGCCCCCCCCCCCTAGAGAGCATAGCCGATCGCCAACCAGCAAGGCGTGTTTCCACACGCTCAGAAATCAACCGCCAATCCCGGATTCTGGCCCAACCCACCGACAAAGGTAAGCCAAGATAGTCAATAGGAAGCTCACCAGGAGAAGAACCAAGCAGCCGACCACACTCCTAAACCTCTACAACCGAAAGCCCAAAGGGAACCACCTTGGATTTGGAGGCATTAATCGACAATCCCGACAATTCACTGAAAAGGGCAAGAGTAGTTGCCATACCGGAGACCTCCGCACTATCACCCTCAATAAAGTAGATAGTATCGTCAGCAAATTGGATCAAGGGCACACAAACATCCCCCTTACGGAAGCCGTTGGATAGCCCAGCGGCAATAACACGATCCACCATGCGCGCAAGAACATCCGCAGCCAACACGAAAAGGAGGGGCGCGAGGGGACAACCCAGACGCACCCCCCTTCTAGGTTGGAAAGAACCACCACACGGCCTGCCATTGATCATCACAGAGAGAGAAGCAGTGGTGACGCACCTGCGCAGCCACGAAATCCACACATCAGGGAAGCCGCGCCTACGCAAAACCGACCAAAGAAAACGCCAATCCAGGCAATCGTATGCCTTAGCAAAATCGATCTTCCAGAGCACCCCCCTTCTTATTTTCTTTTTCCACTCAGCGACCAATTCAGAGGCAACAACAATGCAATCAGCGATCTGTCTACCCTTAATAAAAGCTGCCTGGGCCGGAGAAATGAGGGTGCCCAAAACCCGAGCCAAACGAGTGGATAGGACTTTAGCCACGATAAGGTAGATGCCATTAGAGACACAGATGGACCAATAATCCTCAATGCGCTGCGCCGCCGCTTTTTTTGGAATCAAGACAATGTTAGCCCGATTAAGACGATCACAACCAAGGTTGCCCGCACAAAAATCCGTTATAACGTCCATAACGTCGCCGGCCACTAGATCCCAGAAATCACGACAGAAAGCAAGGGAGAAGCCATCGGGACCCGAGGAGGAATCAGCATTCAAGGCCCACATGGCCTCCTTTGTCTCCTCCACAGAAATGGGACGAGTTAGAATCGCAGAGTCAGCGTCCGAAAGAGAAGACGCGGCAAGCCCCATCCAGCGCCATCTACGCGGCGCGCAAGATGAAGAGAAGCGCCTGAAGTGGTCCACAATGGCACTCCCCATCTCCCTTTCCCCAGAAATGTGGACGTCATTGATAGAGAGACCCTGCATCATATTGAAACGTTTTCTATTGCTCGCCACACGGTGAAAGAATGCCGTATTTTCGTCGCCCTCGTTTAGCCATTTTAACCGCGATCGTTGCCGCCATTCAACGATTCTCTTCTTGTCCTCAACCTGCACCCGCGACTGAGCAGAAAGGCGCTCACGAAGTTCGTCAGGCAAAAGGTCACGGTCGTTCTCCATCGAATCTAGGCGTATGATAATTTCCTCCGCCTCCGCGCGCAATGCAATACGCGCCAGCCTAGAGTCCCTCTTGAACCCCGCAAGCACCTTGCGGAGCGAAGCGAGCTTTTGAACAAGTTTGTGAGCCGCGGAGCTCGAGACCTGAACATGAGCCCAGTGGTCCTGCACAACCTCCTTGAAATTTGGCTCCAGCAACAAACATTTCTCGTAGCAGAATAGGGCCCGAGGGCGAAGACCCTCGCCAGAATCCTAGATAATGGGAGAATAATCCGAAAAAGAGCGGGGACGGGAAGAGACCGAGCAAAGGGGGAAGGCCTCCAACAGCTTCCCCGAAGCCAAGAATCTATCAATTCTGGAACACGAGGAATTGTTCCGCCAGGTGTAACTGATATCGTTTGGGACCAAACTTTCCAACGCATGCACATCCAACGATTCAATAAAATCAAGCGAACCTGGATTCTAGCCCCCCTGCCACGAGGACGATCAAGGGAATGAATCGTGGCATTGAAGTCTCCTCCCAAGAGCCAAGGGAGGTCCCCGAAACAAGAAGCCGCAGCACGAATGTCCTCTCATAGCTCCTTCCGCAAAACATGACACAAAGGGGCGTAAATACAAGAGAACACCAACGACTGAGTGGAATCGGACCTGTTCAAAGCCACAGAAATCATATGACGCCCCACGAGGATCGAGCTAAAAGAGAACATTTGAGACCGCCAAGCAATCAAAAAGCCCCCAGCCGAACCCAGCGCATCAACCGCACGGAATTCCTCGAAAGAACCTACGCCAAGAGAGCGCCACATGGTATCGTCCACACCTCGCAACTTCGTTTCTTGAATGAGAGCAACATCACAACACCATTCAGAGAACTGCGAACCCAAGGAGCGATGCTTGTCCAGATCCCCAAGTCCCCTAACATTCCAAGAAAGAACCTTCATTAAACACCTCCGCTGGATCCCCCAAAACCACGAAGCCCCCAAAACCTTCATTAAAGACCTCCGCCACTTCCCCCAATACGACGAAGCCCCGCTGCATCGGCGACCACCTCCCGCTGAGTCGCACAAGAGAGCCTCACCACGGGATCCTGCTTGGAAGAAATGCGTCGTTGGTAGCTCTTCCCGAAACGACCAATAGAAAGAGTTGCCTCGTCGTAAATTACCGCCGAGGCCAATGGAAGCTGCGGAGAGAAAGCACCACCCAAGTCTGAAGTGGCCCGCAATGGAGTAGCAAGAGAAGCCAAATTCGAGGATGCCCCCCCCCCCCCCGCGTCCACATCAACCCGCACTTCCTCAAGACGAATCCGGGGCAAAAACGTACCAGAGTCAGGCGAAAAAGCCCGGGTATTTGGATGAAAAACCGTCGGCCAAGATCCGAGATTGAAGGATCCGCCATCCAACACGTGAGCAAGACCCGACGAACGACCCGAAAAACCAACCACCAAAGTGGGCGCCAACACTTCATGTCTAGAATGAAGAGCAGAGTCCACCTCAGACGCCCTAATCTCGGAGAATCCAGGAGTTGCAGGCGAAGGGCACGGGATACGAAGCGGCTCTCCGAAGGGTCCAGCCACGTCATGCAAGTGGAGAGACGCTTCGGAGAAATCCCCAAAATGCGCCATCTGGCAGGCCGAAGGCGAAGCGTCGCACACATGCCCCGAAGCAACCAGGCCGAAGATGAAGGTGACACCATCTAGAGTGGCCGACTTGTATTGCTAAGAAGAAGAAGCACCTCGAGAGAGAGAGAGAGAGGGAGAGAGATGCGGACAAAGAGGGTCATCGTCAAAACAATGAGGACATCATGAAGGACAATGCAAGATTCTTAAGACAAGGAATCCAACGTACAATTATTACTTTGAATTATTAACAAAGCATGATTTGACATGAGTAGGGGAAACCATGTGAAACCTGTGAATATAGAAATGTGGCAACAAATGTGCCAAAGTACTGGGTGGTGGTGCAAGAATAGCCACATGGGCAAGGGACTGGAGGTGAAGGTGATATAGGTACTGGAGGTGGTATAGCCGTACAAGGAGGCACAAATACCTCCTCTCCATAGTAAGACGGAGTCAACATATCACATGTACGAGAGAAAAACATAACAGACTCAAAAAAGGTGACACCATCACTAACATAAAACTTCCGTCGAACTGGATCAAACTAGTGGTACCCCTTATGGGTAGTAGTATGAAAGTAGACTACAAAACGCGCGTGACAGCGTTGGGGGAGAGCTTGTCACGACAAGGAGTTAGATGGTAAACAAAGGTAACAAAGACAAATAACACGGGATGTCTGGAAGAATAGGTCCTTCTCAGAAAATGCAATTGAGAAAGAAACTGTCTCTCCTATGATATAAGATGTCATGTGATTCACAAAATAGCAAGGCATGAGGACCGTATCACCCCAGAAAGAGTGAGGGGCACGACTCGAGATCAAAAGTGTCCTGGTCTCAACAAGTAAGTGACGGTGTTTGCGTTCAGGAACACCATTCTGTTGAGAAGTATAAGTACATGATGCATGGTGTACAAAGCCAAGAGACCTGACAAACTCAAATAATTGTAACGTACAAAACTTTAAGGCATTGTTAGACCAAATAAACTTGACAGTAACAGAGAAATGTTCTTTATTTCAATAATAAAAGATATGATGACAAACCCAGCTTCAGACTTGTTTTTCAACAAAAAAACCCAAGAAAGTCTAGAATAATCATCCACGACAACTAAATAGAAATGGTATCTCTGATCAGGAACATGATTGGGACCCCAAATATCTAAATGAATAAGCTCGAGTAAGTGACTACTGCTAGGACTATGACGATCAGGGAAAGAAGAGTGGTGATGCTTCCCAAGCTATCAAGCCTTGTACTGGAAGGAAGAGCGCACGGAAATCTATGGGAGGACATGACAGTTTCTAAAGAGGAAGCTGGCCAAAAATGAATATGCTACAAGTAGGGTGAGACTACTCCATCTGGAACTGTAGAGGTACCGAGACAAGGATATTGGACCAGTTTGTAGAGCGCCCCCCCCCCCCCGTTGCTCACGGCTACATTCACCTTTCCCATGAGTATGTCTCGAAACACAAGAGAAGATGGGTGAAAATGACATGACAATGCGTATCCTTTGAGATCTGACAGATAGAAAGTAAATTCATCTAAAAATCAGGTGCATACAACACATTCTGTAGGCGCATGGATGGCGTCAAATAAACCTTCACATGTCCTGCAATGAGTAAATAGACCCCATTCGTAATTTTTAAGTTAAATAACGTGTTATAGTTGTCTTATTTAATTCATGTTTTCTTATAGTACTTATCTTGTAATTAACCCAGGCTATTCTCCTATATAAGAGAGCCCTCGGGTACGTATAGTGCATCCGACTTATTTCTCTCCTATCCTGGTATCGGAGCAACGGTCCTAGACCGGGGTTTCGGTATCCCACCCAAACCCTAACCCTAAGCCCTCCACCAGCCGCCCCCTGCTCGCGCGCCACTCCCGCCGCCCCAGCGCACAGCCGGGCACTCCGCGTTGCCCCCGCACACTCGATGTCGCTTCCAGGCGACCCTCCGTGCCGATCCCAGGCGCACCTGGAGGTCTCCCGCGCCGCTCCAGTGCCCCACGCGGCTCCCTACTGCATCGCACCACCGCAAGTGGTGGCATCAAGTGCCGCCCCTGTGCCCTAGGGACCCTCGCGTGGCATCCCAGGAGCCCTCGCACCGCCTGAAGGCGGCCAAGTGCCGCTACCTGCGGCATACGGCTGCCTCCAGCACCGCCTATGTCCCCGATCGCCCTTCCAGCCGTCACCCACCACCCCTGCGGGCCCCTCAGACCGACCATAGCGACACTGTGTCGCCCTCCGGCAGCACCTAGGCGTTTTTCCGGCAACATCCAGGCCTAGGGATGGTTGTATGAGTCTACACATACAATCTACCCCTCATATGATTCTGTAGACACCCTACTTCGGTTATCTCCGTCGATCTTTGGGTCGTCATCAATCATGTCAGAGAACAAGGGTGGCGTGTTTACATCCTCAGGTGCCTTCAAAGGCCCAGCCCCTATTACCAATATGGATAGGACCAACTATGAATTATGGTAGATACAATTTCGTACCCTGATGCAGTGCCACAACAAGGAGCACATTCTGACTGAAGATGAACCAGAAGACAAGACTGGAACAAATGCGACATTGAAGCAGGACGATGTGTATGCCCGCATTTGGCTATCTGGGACGCTTCGGATTTTACTAGCAGTTGTTGTCTCACGTGATTCGCCCTTATTTCAGCTTGATGTGAAGAATGCATTTCTCTATGGAGATCTTCAGGAGGAAGTTTACATGCAGCAGCCACCTGGGTTTACTGCTGAGGGGGAGTCCCAGAAGGTATGCAAGCTACATAAGGCCATTTATATACTGAAGCAGAGTTCTAGAGCTTGGTATCAAAAGCTGTCAGAATTGATTGAGCAGCAGAGATTTAAGAGGTCCACTGCGGACCACTCTCTATTTGTTCAAAAGACGCAGAGAAGTACGGTTGCCATTATTGTCTATGTAGATGACATTATTGTGACAGGAGATGATGCTCAAGGCATTCAGGTAGCCAAGAAATTCCTAGGTAAAGAGTTTGTGACCAAGGATCTTGGCACCCTTCTCTACTTCCTGGGGTTAGAGTTTGCCAGGAATCATCGTGGTCCAGTATTGACCCAAAGAAAGTTCGTCATGGATCTCCTTTCTGAGACATGTATGACTGGGTGCAAGCCAGCTACAACTCCTGGGGCATGTTTGGTTGCAGGGTTGGGCAGGGTTGGCCCAACCCTGGTTACTATTCACAAGGGTACTTTCTCCTCACAGATTACTATTCACCCATCCCAACCTAGCCCAACCCAACCCAGTCCAACCCAGCAACCAAACATGCCCCTATGGATCCAAGTGTAAAATTCTATGATGACAGTACTGAAGAAGTCGACAGCAGGAGGTACAGAGAGCTTGTAGGGAAGCTTCTATATGTGACTATCACTAGGCCGGATATTATGTTTGTTGTTAGCAAGGTTAGCCAATTCATGGAGTGTCCCAGGAAGACTCATATGGATGCTATCTATATGATATTGAGATATCTGAAGAACTCACCTGGTTCAGGACTCCTATTAAGCAGGGATATGTCCTTGGAGGTAACCGCTTGTGCAGACGCTGACTATGCAGGATGCCACACGGACAGGAAGTCTACTTCAGGATTTGCAGTTCTTATTGGACACTCACTTGTCTCATGGAAAAGCAAGAAGCAGACTGTAGTTGCCATATCAAGTGCAGAACCTGAATACAGGGCCATGACCCAAGGGAGTACAGAGATGATGTGGGTTAGATCGGTGTTGACTGATCTCTCCATAGATGTTCCTCTTCCTATGCGGCTATTAAGTTATAATCAAGTTGCATTATTCATTGCTAACAATCCTGCATTCCATGAACGAACGAAGCATATTGAGGTGGATTGCCATTATACTCGAGATCTGATACAGAAGGGACTCATATCTACATCCCATGTCTCTACTGGAGATCAGACAGCAGATATCTTCACCAAGGCTCTAGCACGAAGTCCTTTTCAGAAATGTTGGTCCAAGCTGAGCATAATAGATATATATGCTCCAGCTTGAGGGGGAGTGTTAAGTTAAATAACGTGTTATAGTTGTCTTATTTAATTCCTGTTTTCTTAGAGTACTTATCTTGTAATTAACCCAGGGCTATTCTCCTGTATAAGAGAGCCCTCGGGTATGTATAATGCATCCAACTTATTTCTCTCCTATCAGTAATAACAAACCATCTATCGTGGGGCATAGATCTATATGAACTAAATTGTAATATATCCCCACACAGATGGTGAGAAGCACCAGAGTAACAGAGTCCATGATCCACCATGTCACAACTACACTGCTACAACTGGTAAAAGCATAGGCTTACATAAGGAGCTCAATGAAGCCCTAGCAATTGCTGCAACATCTGGCAAACATGTGGTGGTACCAACAACGGGAGTCATTATTTCCCTTAGATGGAATACAATGTCATCGAGATGCAATTCTAGAGGAGTTGAACTGTATGAAAATTCAATATGCTCGACCACACAAGCAGATATAAGATATCACTAATTCTAATAGCATGTATCCTCAAAATGGCCTGGATAACGGCAGTAGGTGTAAGGGTCATGCTGACGTCCGCCTCCTCTGCCACGAGGACTACACCCTCTAAACTGAGTGGAGTCTCCCATACCACGAGATATGGCCATCGCAGTGGAGGTATGTGTGGTGGCAAAAGGTGGGACAAAGATCCTGTTGAGGCGACAGTAGGCTTCCCACATGGGGGTATGATGCACCTGTAAAAAGCTGTGTGTGTGTGTTGCCTTGTACTCAGGATCAAGAACAACCAAGAAAACTCCAACCATCTTGTTGGAGTATATTGATGTATGTATCATGTGTAGGTGGGTAATCGAATCCCTTCATGGTTCAATTACCACATCCACTCAGTTTAGTCCCACATCTACCAGTGGCAAGACTTGGAGGGTCTGTAGAGGCTATATAGGAAGCTCTAGACCCCCAATAACAGATACGAAAGTACAATAGCCACATCATCCCCTTGAGGCATTCTCCTATGGCTTCATCCCGCTCCTAAGGGAGTAGGGATCCACATTAAAATCTGGTGTTCCTCAAGTTTATTCTATTTCTATGATCAAGCTTCCACATTCATATCTTCTAACATGGTACTAGAACGGGTTCGACTCTCGTAGATTAATTGTTGAAGATTTATGATCATGTTTTGCTCGAGATTTGATTCGATTATTGCTCGTTCTTGAAGGTCATTTTTATGAAGATCGCGGTCGTGATTTGTTCAAGTTCAAGAGCAAGTTTTAGGGTTTCTTTTAAAACCCTAATTCAATTGTAGCGTTTTTCTGTTGAAACCCTAACTAGAGGCGGCATTCAGATCTGTAAATAAATCCCAACGGCGAGTTTTCTTCCTTATTCATCGAAGATGATGCTCCATCTCTTCCAGACAAGCACCCATGAAGCCCCTATAGAGTTTCGCACTCTAATAGCCCTCGTCGGCAAAACCCGGCACTCCAGGCGGAAACCCATCGCACGCCTCCTCTTCCAGGCAGATCCTGGCCTTCGTGTGAGTGCTTCGTCCTCTGCCTCCCTTCACGACGAAGGACACATCCTTCCAGGCAATGAACTAGAAAACATCCCTCGATTCGATCCTGCCACTGGGTCCCTGTCCAATCATCACTACAGAGATATTTATAAACGTCTATGTATCTTGTCAGCTATTTTATCTTCTTTATGTCTCTTTCATGTAATTTACCCATAAGTCTCTCCTCTATATAAGAGAGCCTAGGGTTACTGGAATAAACAAGTTATTTCATTTTTCCCAACATGATAACACAGCGACGGTCCTAGACCGGAGCTCTCGTGCCCTAACCCTAAACCAAGCCCCACCTCCCAACCCCGCACCGTCGATCCTTGCACTACCGACCCCACACCCTCGGCACCGGCCCTCGCCACCACCTCTACGCGCATCGCCCTCACTTGTACACTCCCCCCCCCCCCGCCCCCCGTGTGCATCGCCCTTAGTCACGCGCGAGGTGCACGCATCGCTCTCAGCCTATGCCCAGCACGTGTGTGCCTTCTGCGCAGTGCCTCCTGTTCAGCGCACATCCCTGCCCAACGCGCATTTGTGTGCCCCTTGCGTGCAACTGTGCACAGCGTCTTCCTTCGCAGGGGCCTTCCTGCATGTGCAGCGCGCCTGTGCACCTCTCATGTGTTGTGTGCATTCCTGCATGCACCAGTACGTGTCTTGTGCACCTGCGTGCGTTGAGGGGTGACCTAGAAGGAGCGTTCCCTCGTTCTTCGCCTTGTTGATGGGGTTGGTTGCGTCTTGAGTCTACACGCGCAACCACATCCCCACATGTCTGTGTAGACGATTGTTTTCAGACTTCTATCATCCCTAATCACCCTCTATCAGCATCATGTCAAAAAGTAAGATCGATGTTCCGTCAAGTGGCGCATTCAGAGGTCCAGCGCCTATAGTTAAGATGGACAGGACGAACTATGAGCTCTAAGCAATGCAGTCCATGAGTCTCATGAAGTCGAGCGATAAGAAGCATATTCTTACCGAGGAGGAATCGATGGAGAAGACGACAATAAACGCCTCTTGGGAGGCAGATGATGCATATGCCAAAGTCTGGTTTTCAGGGTCATTGACGACAGAGATCGCCAATGACGTGCTACATCAGCTCATTGCAAAGGCTATGTGGGACATCCTCGCAGCTACATATTCTCAAGCAAGGAATGAGACCAAGATACTCCAGCTTCAGCATGAAATCATCACTATCAAACAGAACGGCCGACCTCTCCATTCTCACATACATCCTTTTCTTAAATCAAAAAAAAGGGGGGAATCTCACTAAGGTGCCCGCCTCAATAATATATTAATTGCTTAAAACAACAAAAAAATTACAAAAGCCAATATTCAAGCAACTGCTTATAATGGTATCTGACATTTTCACAATAGAAACGCATTCCCGAAAATAGATTCTCATTTCGGCCAAGCCAGATGGCCCAAAGAATTCCAATCGGAAGCAGAATCTCCCTCTTCTGTCTTTTGCGTGCACCATAAAAAGAACTCCAAAAAGCATCAAAGTCATCGGGGTGCAGCCAATCTAATCTCTATATACATCCTTACGGGGAATGTTCGAGACGCTTCACAGTTTTATGCCACTCATAGCCACTCCCGAGCAGTAGAAGACATATAGGAATGCTATTATGGTTGGTGTATTCCTAGCAACCACGGATCCTGAATATGATGTTGCTCGCTCCCAGATCCTTGCAGATACGATTATTCCTCCCATGGAGGAAGCTTTCCGAAGGCTAAGCAGGATTACTGTTCCATCTACTGCCACCGGTCAGACCTCTTCGGCTATGGCAGCCTCTCGTAGCAGAAGTAGTCCCTTTTCTCGTGGAAGTGGACCTCGTGGTAGAGGAGGATGTGTTCATAAGCCATGTACTTTCCGCCGTCGTACAGGTCATACTGAGGAGACATATTATTCTAAGCATGGTTTTCCAGCCTCAGCTCATGTAGCAAAGCAGATCGAGACTCCTGCTACTCCTACTTCAAATGCAATGTTTGATGATTTAGTGGCCAGATTGCGTGACATCATGCCTTCTTCTTTATCATCTCTGGGAGGTCACTCAGATGTTGCAGCTTCCGCCTCTGCTAGCAATTCTGCTAAAGCCAGCACCTCAGGTAGCACTTTTGCTTTTACCTCATGTTATGCATCTCAGATTCCAGGGTGGATTATGGACTACGGGGCTACACATCACTTATGCGGAGATAAAGGACAGCTTACAGCCTACAGACATATTCCTCCAGGAAGAACAGTCATGATAGTTGATGGTACTCATTCTTTGATCACAGGAGAAGGGGAGATTACTCTTACACCTTCAATGCACTTGCAAAATGTACTTCATGCTCATGATTTCTCTATGAATTTATTATCCATCAACCAAATTACAAAAGACTTGCATTGTCGAGCTATATTTGACCCATCATCTCTTGTTTTTCAGGACATTCTTACGGGCAGGGTGATTGGTTGTGGCCGTGAGTAGAGTGGTCTCCATAGACTGGTCCAAACTCCATATGCAGATGCTTCTATCTCGACGGGACCAGTCTCTCCCTTCATTTGACACCTACGTTTTGGTCATATTCCTCCCCAGAAGATGAGTCATATTTTGCCGCAGATCTCTCCAGGCCCTACATTCCAGTGCGAAGCTTGTCAGTTGGGGAAGCGTCATCATTCGTCTTTCCCTAGACGTCAAAGACAGAGCAGTAGCGCCCCTTTTGAGTAGTTTCATGTTGATATTTGGGGTCCCAATCGTGTTCCTAATCTTCAGGGGCACAAGTTTTATCTTGTTGCCGTTGATGATTTCTCACGTTTGTCATGTGTTTTCTTATTGAAAAATAAATCTAAAACCCGAGATATGATTAAATTTTTTATCAATGAAGTTCAGAATGTTTTCTCTTCATATGTGAAATGTGTAGGAACGGATAACGCCTTGGAATTTTGCACGTACTCTATCCAATTTCTTCTCATCTCGTGGCATTATTCATCAAACAACATGTCCTTATACCTCTCAGCAAAATGGTGTTGCAGAGAGGAAGCATCGTCATTTACTTGATATCACTCGAACACTCCTTATTCAGAGTCGTACCCCGCACTCGTTTTGGGGTGATGCAGTCCTTACGGCATGTTATCTGGTGAATCGCATGCCCTTGTCCGTCTTAGGTGAGAAAACACCTTTCTCAATTGTCTTTCCTGACAAGGAGTTATTCTCACTTACTCCTCGTATCTTTGGTTATGTTTCCTATGTCCACCAGATGACTCTAGGCCTTGATAAGCTCTCTCCTAGGGCTATCAAATGTGTGTTTGTTGGGTACTCCAGGACTTAGAAAGGATATCGATGTTATGATCCTTTGCGAAGAAAATATTATAAAAGTGCTGACATCACATTCTTTGAGTCTGTAATGTATTTCTCTCCTACAGGCAACAGATTGGCTTCCTCGAATTCTGATAATGAAGTTTGCGTGCCACCTCCTCCTACAGTACCGTCTTCTTCTATACTTGTGCCTGACGTCCCTTCATCACCACCACCATCTCCTCCTCCACCACCTCTGCATTCTACCTAGCCAGACATCGTTCCTCCTTTACCAAAATTCTATACTCGTCGACCTGCCTCTGCTCATGGTCATCGTCAGCCATCTGATATGCCCCAGGTTTGTTTTGATAACATGATTTCTAATGATGGGTCTGACGAACTTTCTATGCAGGAGAATATTCCACAGATGGATGAGGTTTCCCATAACTTGGATATTCCTATTGTTATTCGCAAGCAGAAGAGGTCTTGCACGTCATACTCTGCTTCTCAGGTTTCATTTCATCATCTCACAGGAGACTTCCAGAGATTCAGTGTTGCCTTATCTACAGTGGAGATTCCACGAAATCATCAAGAAGCATTGAAGGATACTCGTTGGCGTTTGACCATGGAGGAAGAAATGGTCGCATTGCAATCCCGTAGTACTTGGAGCTTGGTGACGGCTCACCCTGAGGTGTTTGTAGTCAGTTGCAAATGGGTATTCACTGTTAAACAGAATGCAGGCACCATAGATCGCTACAAGGCTAGGTTAGTGGCATGTGGTTTCACTCAGACCTACAGAGTGGATTACTTGGACACCTTTTCTCCCGTGACTCGCCATTCTACACTACGTATCTTACTTTCGGTGGCAGTGGTACGTGATTGGCCTTTATTTTAGCTGGATGTAAAAAATGCTTTTCTGTATGGAGATTTGCAGGAGGAAGTCTACATGCAGCAGCCACCTGGGTTTGTTGCTGAGAGGGAGTGTCAGCAGGTCTGTAGACTTCATAAGGCTATACATGGCCTTAAGCAAAGTCCAAGAGCGTGGTTTCAGAAACTCTCAGAGTTGATTGAGAACCAAGGGTTCAAGGGGTCTAACGCAGACCATTCACTCTTTGTGCATAGGACATCAAGAGGTACGATTGTCATAATGGTCAACATTGATGATATTCTTGTTACAGAAGATGATATGCAAGGAATAAAGATGGCAAAAGAGTGTCTTGGCCGTCAGTTTGTTACTAAGGATCTGGGCACCCTAAGGTATTTCTTAGGGTTGGAATTTTCTAGAAATGCACAAGGTCTTGTGAAGACCCAAAGAAAATATGTCACAGACACGCTGGTTGAAACAAGAACGATTGGGTGTCGACCTTCTACTACTCCTATGGATCCTAATATGAAATTATACGAGGATGATACATATGAAGTGGATAAGAGGAGATAAAGAGAGATGGTGGGGAAGCTCTTATATGTTACCATTACCATACCAGATATCGCATTTTCAGTAAGTCGAATGAGTCAGTTCATGCAACAACCTCGGCAAATACATATGGATGCCATAGATATGATATTAAGATATCTAAAATCTTATCCAGGGGCAAGATTACTCTTCAAGAAAGAAGCAACTCTCAAGGTATCTGTGTGTGCTGATGCTGACTATGCAAGGTGTCCTAATGATAGGAAATCCACGACAGGCTTTGCAGTGTTCGTTGGTAGTTCACTTGTTTCTTGGAAAAGCAAGAAACAAATAGTTGTGGCTAGATCAAGTGTTGAATCTGAGCACAGAGCTAGGGCACAAGCAAGCACAGAAATGATGTGGGTTCGAGCAGCATTAGTAGATTTAAATATAGATATTCATCTACCCATGCAGCTACAGTGTGATAATCAGGTTGCCTTGTTTATTGCAAACAACCCTGCATTCCATGAGCGAACTAAACATATTGAGGTGGACCGTCACTACACTAGAGATATGATCCAAAAGGGGTTGATCTCTACCTCTCACGTTAGTTCAGAATAACAAACAGCAGATATCTTTACCAAGGCATTACTCCGTTGGCCGTTTCAAAAGTGTTCATCCAAGCTGAGCATGATCGACATCTATGCTCCATATTGAGGGGAAGTGTAGAGAATATTTCTATGTGTCTATGTATCTTGTCAGCTATTTTATCTTCTTTATGTCTCTTTCATGTAATTTACTCATAGGTCTCTTCTTTATATAAGAGAGCTTAGGGTTACTGGAATAAACAAGTTATTTCATTTTCCCAACAATAATCGCTGCTTCAATCGCATCCAGCAACAGCTCGCCCCCTGCGCTTTCCAACCGCATCACCATCTCCAACCGAAGGTGGCATGCTTCATGCAGTGCCCTGACCGCACCTCCACCCCTAGCAGTGTATCCAGTCGCTTCTTGCAGCCGCTCAGCAAGCCTCCTCCAACAAGCCACCTCCACCTCGAGATCTCCCAAGAGGAACTCTCAAGCCCAGGCAGCGGTGGCAACAAGATAAGAAGGCCGTCATTGAGGGCCGGCATGTGCATGAGTTCCACCAATGGTGGCACAGCAGCAGAAGCCCCATCGGGACGGCTCCTGTGAGAAAGGGTTTCCAATCGAGGAACCCTAAATAAAGGAAAATTTGGGCACATGTTGGGACCCAACGAAAAAAATGTAAAAGCCCAAGTGAGCTACGGCTAAAAAAGGGAGGATAGAAGTTACCTATATACAAAAGAGAGAGAGAGAGAGGCTACATTTTTCTTTTGTAAGCCCAATTGGGTTGAGCCGCAATTTGGGCCCAACTTTCAGGCCATGTTTTAAAAAAGGAAGAAGAAAAGGTGCATAAAACAAAAAAAACGTATGCAAACAAAAAAATGCGAGAAGAAACCGAAAAAAACAGATTCGGTTTAAAAAAAGGAAGGTCGAGAAAAAATGATGACTTATTGACGGCTGTTAAAAAATGAATGATGAAATAACCAAAGAAACCGTATATTGAGACCCAATTCTCCGACGAGGATACTTTTCAGACTCCATTCTTTAGTAACCGTAGACTCCGACAAGGATGTCTCCATAGCTTTTCCAGTTCGACCCTTCAGAGAGAGAGAGCAGTTGTCCACATGATGTGGCGTGCCAGAGTTCTCCAGGTGGAGACTCATTTCGAGTTTCGGTGGCTCTGATAGGCGCAGTACAGAGCACACTTAGTTTAACTCACACTCCATCTCGCTAGTTCCTCCTCACCCGTACCACATGAAAAGCAACGTCATCGACAGCAACCGACAGTGTGTATGTGTTGAGTTGATATAATATGCAGTGTCATGTAGCATGAGTTTAAGATTTCTTTCTGTTCGTGACAATGCATGCTCCAGCTTGAGGGGGAGTGTTGGAGTGCATTTATGTATGTGTCATGTGTAGGTGGGTAATTGGATCCCTCCAGAGTCCAGTTACCACACCCACTCAATTTAGTCCAACATCTACCAGTGGGGAGACTTGGAGGGGCTGCGGAGGCTATATAAGAAGCCCCAGACCTTCTGTAACAGATGAGAAAGTGTAATAGACACATCAACCCTTTGCGGTGTTCTCCCGTGGTTTCATCCCGCTCCTTAGGGAGTAAGGTTCCACGTTAAAATCCGATGTTCCTCAAGTTTTATTTTATTTCTCTGATCAAGCTTCCGCATTCTTTTTTTCTAACACATCTGTTGCTCAGTAGACGTGGACACTTGCATGAAGTTGTGAGGCTTCTTGAACATGCCACGAAGCGAAAAATAGAAATTATGTAGAGGATGATCATTCTGCTTGGTTGTGTGGAGTTCATGCATGCCAATTGTTGCTCAGTAGACATGGTCACATGGCATGAAGTTGTGAAGCTTCTTAAACATGCCACGAAGCGAAAAGTAGAAATTATGCAGACGATGACCATTCTACTTGGTCGTGTAGATATCAAACTGTAGCTGAAGAATCCTGGCATCATTCTTTGATTGGTCATATGTGGCTACTAGAATACCCAACATCACCTTGGTTGTGGGTTGTTTCATAACGTTATTGGCGAATTTCCATGGTAAACGTACTAGAAAGCCAAATACATGCATACGTGTCATCTTGCTTACACGAAAAATTCTTCCCAGTCTTATCCGTCGGCTCCTGTTGTGTCAAAATGTGCTCCTTATTGCACTGCATGAGGATCAAGAACTGCATGGACCAAAACTCAGTTGGTCCCATCCATCTTCACGATGGGAGCTTAGCTCTTGAAAGGCATTGGACGGAAACGAAACCCGACTGGGGTACTAGATTGATCTAAGTGAGTCTATAAGATCATATAGAGGATTGGTTGTACGTGTAGACTCATACAACCACATTCGCCTACCCTTGATCCGCGTTGGGGTCGAAAAAGGTGATTTCAGATCACATTTTTCGGTCAAAATCAAACCGTTTCGGAATGTTGGGCGACATCGAAACGGACTAGGAGGGTCGTAGAGCGCTAGCAAAGGGCTAACAACGGGAGGTAGGGTGGCTGGCGGCAGTCACTCGAACCCACAGAGGGTCGGAGGAGGCCTGCTGCTGCGGTAGGGTGGCTAGCGGCTGAAGACAACGCCAATGGAGGGTCGTCGGAGGCCTGCGGCAGTGCAAGGGCCCACGATTGGGGTTGCAGCAGCACACGCGCAGTCCTTTGGAATGCAGCAGATCCGCGATAGGCTGCTAGAGGCGGCGCAAGCGACGTACAAGGGCCTCTGGCAGCGGCAACGGCACACCGCGCATAAGGAGAGGGGGCGGTGGATAGGGTTAGGACATGGGGTACGAGAACTCTAATCTACGACCGTCGCTCTGATGATATATGGAGAGAAAATAATATGATTCATTCATGAGGCCCTATGGTGCTCTTATATATAGGAGAAACACGTTGAGAAAAATACATAATATAGATAGAAAGAAAAGAGAATACATAAAAGAGAAAAGAAACCATATCTCAACAAAAACTAACATGTGAGTGATTAAAAATATAACATTTAAAAAACTCCAGTAAGCCTTCTTGCACTGACACTGCATAGTCCTAAGACCCATATACCCAATCCCGAAAATATTACCATCGAACGAAACATGCAAACATGTTTACACGTACACCAGATTGTTGATTAGTTAATAACAGAACTTTTGGGCCAATTAGACAAAGAAATTCAATGTTGATCATAGACATGAGCGTTGGTGTGTGCTCCCGTGTATGCAAGTGTGTGAGTATGTGCACATAAAAGAAGTTCAAATCAACCATTAAACTTAGAACTAAAAGATTAACTTGACTTGATGATTCATCTGTCAACATCATTGTCAATTTTCAATATAAAATGAATTCGATCTCAAATCATATGATAGTCATCTCAAAACATATGATGCTTACTTACTGGATGACGACCAGATTGAATTTCAATTTGACATGGTTCATCATCTCCAAATTCAGGACGAACATAGTTCTGCAATCAAGAATCAAGTGAAATTGCAGCAAATGACTCGCTAAAAATAAGCATTCAAGATCCAAAGCATATTTGCCTGATTTCTTGATAGAACGGCGAGTGAATGCAAGCAATCCAAAGCAGCAAGTGCTTGAACAGCAGCTTGAAAGCGAGCATAATATGTTCCGAACCCCATCAGAAAACTAGTCCAAGTTGCCCTACATATGACTAAGAATTCTTCTTCGACCAAAGATAACTCATCTAATGCGTCCCGAACTTCAGGAGGGTGATATCTAATCATCTTTTTTGTACTGTTGACCTTCATCCAATTCAAGGGAACCTTAACATCCGACGGTAACTGCAAAGTACAAACAGAACAATTGATTATTCCAACAATAATGGAAAACGATGGTGACAATAGCGCAAAATTAGATTTACAGAGTTTAATTCCTGGACTAACGAATCATCAAAAGGTCAAAACTTTGAGAAACCCCAATAGCAAAAGTAATAAAACAATCGAAACATCTTATTGGATAATGCAATGGTTGAGAGGAGAAAAGGATCAAGTTAATTAGGTTATCAGATTTCTATCAAAAAAATTAGGTTATCAGATCTTGCAGAAAGATCTGCCTATTGTGTATGGGATTCATTAGTTTCGTCCTGCCCTGTCTACTGTAAGAGAGTTCGGTGTGAGTGGGCCTATAGGCCTTCTACTACATGTTTCAGTGGAAAGAATCAATGCAAGGGAAGTCATCATTATCGTCTTGAAACCACATGCACATAGCTAAAGTACTATAGAAATGCAGAGATGCCAATAGTGGCTGCCAAGAGGGGATTTCAATGTCGCCCTTCTCTCGGCAGATCGACCACACATGCACGGTGGACAAGATCCTGGCTCGGCATAATTTTTGGACTCGGTTGGAGAACTGCAGTTGGAAATTCTTGATACTACGGACTCCAAATATACTTGGAGGAGTTTGGGATCCCCCTCTAGATGGGACCATTACTTGGGGTTTGTGGAACTGCTAGAGGCTTTTCCCCTTGCCGCTACATCTTCTCATCCAAGGTCCATGTCGGATCCTACACCCATTGTCTAGGCTTCAGGAGAAGAGATTGTTCCCAGTCAATGTTCAAATTTGAGAGAGCTAAGGTCGCTGGAAGATGCTTTCAGAGATCTGGATGCAAATCAGTCGGGGTATATGGTTTGGGAGGGTACGGCTACGAGCCATCTGTACCATAGGTTGGTGGCCCTATGAAAGCAGTTGTGTGTTTACAAGGAGGTATGTGAAAGGCAGAATGGCCGATGAGATGAAGCAGTGGAAGTGATTTGTAGCCTCGATGGAGTTGAAGATTGTCGTAACCTGTCAGCAGAAGAGCTTGAGGAGAGGGCCACTTCATGTAAGACGATTCAGGAGGATAGGAAAGCGGTGACCGAGTGGAGACAAATACGACAAATTGGATAAAAGAGGAGGATGTCAATACAAGATTTTGCCATATGGCGGCAAGTTGTGTGAGGAGTCGAAATGTTTTTAGTATTGTACAGGTGGATGATGTTCATTTTGAGGGCAACCAACAGATGAGTAAGCAAGAGTCGAAATGTTTTTAGTATTGTACAGTTGGATGATATTTTTAGTATTGTACCTGTTTTTAGTATTGTAAAGGTCACTGTTTTTAGTATTGTTCTGTTAATTTGATTATTTAGGGTTTTTGATGTTTTTTAAGCCAGTTGGTTGCAAAGAACGCACCGTAAGTATTTACTGCTCATTAAATGTATTGTCTACAAAAAGAAATCTATGGTAGTTTTTATACTTTTCTTATATTTATTGCTCAGTAAATATATTGTAGTTCCTTGCTGTACAATTAAAATGTAAGGGGGGGGTCAGATTGATAATAATGTGAGCGCCAATTTGTCGTAACAGACGTCGGGCAGACGCCCTTCTTGCACACTATTCCCACAATTAGGAAGGCGATTTATTACCACTCATCATGTCCCTTTCTCTGCCTGAAGGATCATACATTAGCAGACCTTATCACTCGGTCAATTGTTAATAGTATGTTCTTCTATATTTGCAAGAGGCCACTGAAAAGAACTCAGACCAATATCCACCAACTTGTCAATTTTTTATGCTTGTTTCTTTGTCTTTCTTACTACTTGCTTTGGATTTTTTTTACCTTCTATTTTGTAGGCGTAAACCTCTCTATAATGACATAAAGAAGGTTTTCAACCAATTATGTTAATATGAAGATTTTATTGGGAATATGGTACTGTTGAGCTTTAAATAACTAATAACAAATATGGGATGATATATCTTGATGTTCATAGCGTATTTGCATCTTTGAACCATGTCTGGAAGTATATGGATAATGACAAGGACACTTAGTTGCACCTGACCCCTTATTTCACAAGAAAATCAGCTCAACTGTAGTAACCTTTATAGATATTTTTATTTAAAAAAATAAGAAACCATGTAGAACCACAAATACTCCGCATATGCCCCTGCATATCGTTTGTATTCAGTGACTTGTCCGAACGCATACACATATCGCTTTCCTGAACCTTGGCTCGCCCATTGTATGCCATGTAGGGAGTGGAGGTGGCTTGGTACGGGGAGCATATCCATTTTAGGAGGGCAAAGTTCACGTTTGACAAGGGATTTTGAGTGGGAAGAAACAAGAGCAGCTAATTTTATTTGAATGTTGATGGTGCCCAGGTTCAGCAAGGATCGATACCAAATAGAGCCCTCTTATTTCTGCACTCCAAAAAGGAGGGGTTGAAAAGGGCTGATTTACGACCCATTACAATGTCTAATGTGGTTCACTTAATGGTGTTCAAGGTATTTGCGAACAGCTGCAATAGGTCCTAGGTGACATTTTTCAACTTTGCAATCTTCCTTTATACGAGAAGGCAAATTATTGATAGTTCGTCGATGGGCACCGAAATTCTTCTAGATTGGAAAAGAAAATAGTTAAGGGGTTTGACTTAGAAAGTTTATTTTTCTTAAAGCATATGATAGCGTTGACGGGAGATTAATGTGGTTTGTATTGTTCAGACAATGATTCCCATATTTGCGGATCATGTGAATGAGATGTGTTGTTGGAGTATACGTCATATGCAGAGATGGATAATTGGATCTTTCCAGCGTCCAATTATCACATCCGCAGGTTTCATCCCAGATCTATTATCAGCGGGGCTCAGATCTATGGGACTATATAAGAAGCTCCACACCCATTGCATCGGCTGAGAGAGAGAGAGAGCAATAAAGAAAACCCAACCCTTAAGAGGCCTTCTCCCATGGTTTCATCTTGCTCTTCAAGGAGTAGGGTTACACGTCAAATCCCAATGCTCTTCCACTGTTATATATTACACTTCCGCATTATCGTTTTCTACATGGTATCAAAGAGGGTATGATTTTGGATTGCAGGTTATTATTCTGTATTATTATTCATGTTCGCGATCAGGTTCAAGATTCAATTCTAGGGTTTCTTAAAATCCTAATTCTCCAATGTCGTCGACAACATCGATCTAATCGATTTGGTTTTGCAGTTCAATTTTGAGTTTTCTTGCATATTTACTATTTGTTCATATTCAAGATCGTTTAAGTTCGTAAAAAGATCTAGTCTTTTTCAAAAACACAATTATGTGCCATCAAGCTTTTTCCACATGATTTGTTCCTGTTTGAGAGCAAGTCCCATTGATTCTAGCTTGTTCTGAAGAAAGTTCTAGAGTTTTGTCGGAAACCCTAATTCTGCAAGCGTCATCTAGACCTACAAATCCACATATCATCCCTTGTTCCTGGAACGCAAATCCGCGTGAAGAAGAAGTGATTCCAATCAACTAGGGTTTGGTTGAAACCCTAATTTCAAGGTTGATCTCATACGTACAGGCACACGGAATACTCCAGATCCAACAGCTCACTAGAACACCATCTCCAGCGGACATCTTATCTAAGCACGAAGGAATCTAGCACCGTCACAACTCTAGTTTCTCGACGGTGAACCTAAAGTTGGAGCATCATATCGCCAAGTATACACACAAGATCGCCATCTAGGCCTAAAACTATGCCGACCTCCCCCCATATCTCCTTCTCTATCGTAGCACCGCCCTTCCAAGTTTTAGCTTCAGGCATTTGATCTCCAAGACAAAGGTGAAGCCACGAGCGAAGCTTCCATCCCTCTCGGAGACACAACCACCTTCATTCCAAGCGACGTTGGCCCTCCTCCAATGCGTTAGCGCCACTAACGTGACAGCCATCTATCTCCTCTCCTCATCAGCAAAGCCAAAGTTGAGATATGGGGTTCCCCAAAGGGAACCCTAAACCAGACGTGGCTCCCTTTTTAGGATGAGAAAGTTACACATATTGGCGAGGGGGAGCCATGAAATGTATAGGGCCCAAATTGGGCTGTGAGTTATGAGAAAAAATGAAAAGGAATGGCCAGAAGACGGGCCTTAAAATGGTTTTTTAAAAAAATAAAAAGGGGACGCATATAAAAAAAGAGAAAGAAAGATAATATGTATGCAAAAAAGCAAAGTGAATTGGAAAAAAAGAGAAAGCCGAAAAAAGAGGAGAGCTCGACTTATGTGATTTATGTCTTCTTGTCTTCATGTCTTCTCCTAACATGGTCGATGTCATATATTCCGACCAATATCGGAGAAAGGGGGAGTATTATGTAGAGTTCCATAGGTCAGATTTCAGACTCTATAGATTGTCATGCTCGGACTCTAGCGATTGTTGCAGAATCTACAGTTCTAGACACACAGGTGTGCATTCATTGTTTGAGAGGTTCCCATATTTGATCTGGTCGACTCAGGGTTTTCATGTGGCCCATAGGGACTCCCAAGTAGAGATTTCATTCTCCGAGCCATTGTAGGCATAGGGTTTTATTATGGATTCATAGCGACTCCGGAGTAGAGAACCCATTCTCTGAGCCAATATGGAAGAGACCAGTTCTCCAACGATGAGACTTTTAGACTCCATTCTCCTGCAACCATGGATTCCAACGAGGATGTTTCCATGACTTTTTCCAATTTGGCCCTTCAGAGAGATGGAGTAGTTGCGGGCCAGAGTTCTCTAAATGGAAACTCATTTCAGTTTCAGTGACTTCGACAAATGTAGTACAGAGCACATATTCTCCGACGAGGAGACCCAGCTCAGTTCGTACTCCAGCCTTTCAGGTCCTCCTCACCAGCACGACAAGAGAAGGAATGTCCTCAGCATGCAGCCAGCAGATTTTGCATTGAGTTGATGGTGTCTGTAGCGTCTTGTAAGTGCGTGATTTCTTTCTACTTGTCCAAGCTGAGCATCGCATGCTCCATCTTGAAGGGAAATGTTGGAGTATACGTCATATCATATATAGAGATGGGTAATTGGATCCCTCCAAGGTCCAATTATCACGTCCAAGGGTTTAGTTCCACATCTACTGTTAGTGGACTGGTTTGTCTATGAGGCTATATAAGAAGCCACACACCTATTGTATCAATTGAGATAGAGAGAGAGCAATAAAGAATACAAGGCTCTTGAAAGGCCTTCTCCCGTGGTTTCATCTCGCTCCTCACGAAGTAGGGTTCCACTTTCAATCCTAGTGTTCTCCCAATGTTCTATGTTCTTTACCTCTGATATTACACTTCCGCATTATCGTTTTCTATATGTATTACAACCGCAACATATTCAATGTTAGTGAACGGTTACTCGAAGGTGGTCTTCTACAACCGCAACTTAGAATCCAGTGAGGATTGAGGAAGATTGGCAAAAGATGGGCCATTGAAGGTAGTGATGCCAGAGGCCGCAGTGTTTTCAATGCGGCAAGCTTGGCCACTGGGCAATGGCATGTTCTGACCCAGTTCAAGGCTTTGCTTATTGAGGATCAGTCACTGCAGAGATGTTTGTTTGGTGAAACGACCTGGTAAAGGTTTAATGGAGAAGGTGCAGCAGTTGAAGTACTCGTTCATACAAGGCACTATTTAGTTAGGGGTACAAAGGGGGCTTCAGGCCTTTTTAGATGTTGCCGTCGTGAGAGCCATTCAGTTCAAGGATAAAGAAGACATCAAAAACAAAGGAAGGTGTGCTCGTTGGTTCATTCATTGATGGAATCGGGGATGAGCTTCTCATGAGAGTCGATGTTCTTGTTAAATTACGGAACTCTTTGATGACGATGTGGTAGCCTTGGGTGATCATTAGGTGTATGTGTAAGAAAGGATTATCGAGCAGAGAGACGCCGCGGTTGCTCGAGTAATGTTCAACCAAGGATCCAATCTATAGACAGTGCCACAATTCCCATATAGTGAGAAGGTAGGATTGATGCACAAATGTCTTCACATTGAATGGGTTTTTCTCCTCTTGAAGCTCGCTCTCTGGGTAGTCGGAGAGGTGACGAGAATTCTCTCAGATGACTGAAAATCTAGTTCTAATGTCAACTTGGCGGTGGTTAAAAAGTTTGGATTGCGGGGTGCCCCCAGTGTGTTTGTTGGCTTCATGCAGGTGATCGTGAGATTTTTCATATGAGGGTTGAGGCATTCCCTCCCCCACCGCTGGGGCGAGTATTGAAGTTGGTGTCATCTCCTATTATGGAACACAAAGTGGACGACAATGATCATGTTTAATGGGTAAATCAGATGTTTGAGGAGGAGGTCGTCACTTTGAAGGAGGAGGGACCTCATGGAGAGATCAGGATGGCGGTAGCGAGGTTGCCGGAGGTGGTAATCGTTGCAAGCGTGACGAAGGGGTATGGTTATTGTTGTTGTAGAACCAAGGGCCATTTTTGAATTTCACAACAATTTTAGCCATCACAAAGAAGTCAAAGGTAGAGATTGTTGGGGGATAAGGATTTTGAATGGAGTTAAGATAGGAGAAGATAATTTTTTCTTTGGTCAAGATCGGGATTCGGATCAGACTTGCATCCAGGTCTCGAGACAAACCCAATTACTAGTTCTGAATATAGGATCCGAAGGCAGATCCTCCAACGAGATATATGCATATTGTTCTTCCTGATGATAGGATCTCAGGTCCTTCACGCCCGAGAAGTAAAGCGCGTGTAGTTAAGCAACCATCCACGGAAGCAGCAAATTTAGGAGCATCTGCAGGTCAGAGGCAGCGGTTCTAGCTTCATCTAGGATCGCCTTAATGGAGGTGGAGGAGACATCTACATCCTCCGTGGGATGTGGACCAAGGGATCGCCTATAGAAAAAACCTAAAAGATATAAGATAAAGAAGAGTAAGGCCCCCCTTTTAAGCAATGGAAGCTGAATAGTCTACATAAGAATGGTTCAAGACACCAGTGGAAGCTCGAGCATTGGCATTGACATGCAGGGACTAAATGAAACGACAATCGTAGGCACCTCGACCCATGTGTGCAGTGTCTCCTTGAGGAGAATAGTGCTCTTCGTGGGTCGATCGCCAGTGCAGCAAGAGTGGTGAGAACCTCTAGACCGAACATTTTTTTAATGAAGATCATTTCTTAGAATGTATGAGGGATCGATGACTCAAAGAAGCATCGAACGGTGGGTTACTTGATCTCGGGTTGGCCAGGGATGTGATTTTTCTTCGAGAGACAAAATTCTTGGGTTGTCGGGTAAGAAATGGATTTCACTGAATTTATCATCCCTGACATATTTTCGTGCAATTGATGCAATTGAGAGTGCAAGTGGGTCTCGCATCACGTGAAAAGAGGATGTTTTACCTTTGTGTCATAGAGTGTAGGCTGTTACGTACTAATGGTGATTCTTAAGTCCATTGCGAACCCGCTGCTTGTCGATTATGAAATTAGTCAATGAAATAAAAAACTAATTCAGTGCAAATGTGAACAATTTTTGCCTTAAATTATGCAAGAGTTTCTCTCACATGGCGTGTAGTTGTTCGCTTCTCGCGGGAGATTATGCTTTAGATTGCTTGTGTTCAAACTTCCTGATAAAATATGGTTGTCGAATGAAAATATCTTCATGTTCTTAATAGTACGCGCACCTTGCTTATACACTATTAAGTTCCCCCCTCATATAGGGGTGACGCAATACTCATCGTTGGTTTTCTTGTAAACTGCATGCCTTCCTTTATTAATGATAAGGTTCCTATTGAGGTTCTTTACATTAAGAAAGGGGTGTTTCCACTTCCACCTAAAGTACTTGTTGAGATATTATTTATATTTTATTTCTTTTATATATTTTCTATTCTTTCCATTCTCTTCACGTAATTTGCCCAACGAGGCTCTCCTATATATAAGAGAACCCTAGAGCCCCATGAATAAGCAAGTCATTATTTTCTCACAACATGGTATCGGAGCAATGGTCCTAGACTGAAGTTCTCGTACCCCACCCATGCCCAATCCCCCTTGCGCAGCATCCAGTCGCCACCACCGCCCACACAGGGCACCATTTATCGTCGTATGCAGCAGTAGCTCTTTGAGCAACCTCCTAGCATTGATGGTGCCCTCTACACGACACTCCCAATCGCTACAGCAGCCCTCCATACAGCCCCTAGTCGAAGTTGGTATGCTCACGTACCGTCGTAGCACCACAAACGACCCCCAGAGTCGGTTTTTCTCCTCTCTGTCGCAACAGAAATAGGAAACGGGCTGATTTTGACTGGAATACGTAATTTCAGACCTATAAATCATGTTTTTCAACCCTACCCTAGATTGAGGATTGACAAAAATGGTTGTATGAGTCTACGCGTACAACAAATCCTTCATATAATCGTGTAGACTAACTCAGATCGGTCTACTTCCCAGTTAAGTTCCATTATGGTCTTCATTTTTATCATGTCAGAGCACAAAAGCGACATCTTTTCTTCATCCAGTGCCTTCAAGGGCACAACTCCCATTGTGAAGATGGAAGAGACCAACTACGAGTTGCGGTCCATGCAGTTTTTAACCATGATGCAGAGCAATAACAAGGAGCACATTCTGAGAGAGCCTGAGCTGACGGACAAAGACTGGAGACGATGCTTCATGGAAGCAAGATGGCATTTACGTGCATGTTTGGCTCTTTAGGACCCTCACTACAGAGATCGCCAATGATACTGCGAATCAGTCCACCACCAAGGCGATGTGGGATATTCTAGCAGCCACATATGCCCAAGTAAAGAAGAGGCCAAGGGCCAAGATTCATTAGCTTCCGTTCAATATACATATGGCCATGCAGAATGGTCGTCATTTGCATACCTTCTACTCTTGGCTTCGATGCATATCTTCACAGCTTCATGCATGTTACTATTTCACATAGCAGCAGATGGCATATAAGAATTCCACGATGGGTGGAGTTTTCTTGACAGCCCTGTATCCGGAGTATGAGGTCGTACGTGCACAGCTCCTTACAGGCGCAACCATACCTCCCACGGAAAAGGCCTGCAATCGCCTCAGCGGGCTTCTTATCACACACGTTGCCACCACACAGACCTCCTCATCAATGGCTGCTTCTTGCGGCAGGGGAGATCTATAGGGTGTAGTCCTCGTAACAAAGGAGGTAGAAGTCAGCATGGCCTCTGTGCCTACTGTCGTACAGGACACTCCAAGGATACATGCTATCAGAAGCATGGATACCCCGTATCTTCTCAGGTGGCAGAACAAATTGAGCCTCCAGACACTTCCGCTCCTCAGGCAAATCCACACCTTGATGGCATTGTCTCTCCCATATAGGAGATCATGACTCTTGTAGCCGGCACCACTACAGGTTCCTTAGAAGTTGCAGTTGTAGCTAGAGCCTCTTCTAGCTCCTCAAGT
The DNA here is from genome assembly GCA_037367405.1 of Ottelia alismoides. Lineage (NCBI taxonomy): Eukaryota > Viridiplantae > Streptophyta > Magnoliopsida > Alismatales > Hydrocharitaceae > Ottelia > Ottelia alismoides. The sequence goes on from JAZKJV010000099.1 coordinate 1,378,476, forward strand.
ATAGCATATGCTTTCACCAGTTGTAGCAGAGTAGATATGACAGCATGGATCATAGATTATGGTGCTTCCCACCATCTGTGTGGAAATAGAGCCCATGTCAGTTCTTACATGTCTATACCACCTGGTAGATGGGTTGTCATCGCGAAGAGGTGCATTTGATGACATCCATGCACTTGCAGAATGTTTTATATGCTCCTCATATAAAGATAACTAGCTTTCTACTAGTCAAATCACAAAGGATCTGCATTATCCTGCCATTTTTAGCCCCTTTCTCTTGTGTTTCACGGCATACTGATGAATTTGTCATTCATCACTCTAGAAGTTGCAAATAGAGCTTTGTTCCCGAGTAATTAGCTGCATTTCATCACTTATATTGCATAATTAGCATCCATGCATGTATAAATAATATTTGCATTTTAGCAATTATATTTGCATTAAATAAGGAGCCAAATTCACTTGTAAATATTCACCTATATATTATCTAAAATTACCTATTTGTATATATTTTATACAAACTCCAAACCAATAAAATTAACTTTATAGTGTGTATATTACTAACATAATAAAGTGAAAATATCAAAAAAATGCTAACATGAAAAATTGTCCAATAAAACCCAAATCCAAGTTTGAGACCTAGAACATTAAAATGTGCATATCTCTCTCATACAGTGCCTGATTTAGGTCTACTCACTTTTAAAGTATATACATTCAAAGACATTTATCTTCTCTTCCTTAAGAACTAGTGGAGACGGTTACCTTCCAGGATCCGAGACTAAGCAGGCAGGCCCCTCTCGCTTTGCTCGAACCTCACATACACGAAGAGATGAGACCTTCCCCTACCGAAAATGAAAGCTAAGATATCTTTCTCTCTCTCCAGCTCGCCCGCTTCGCACCGCTCCGTTCTTTCACTCGCTGGCTTCTCCCTCTCAGCTCGCAGCGACAACTACTCGAATATAATCAGGCTCCTTAAGCGCGCAAAACAAGACCAATTTCATTAAAATCAGAGATCGTATGTGGAACTTAGTTTTGGGCCCCCTATTGTATAGTGTACATATTGACCATAATACCCTCCATTTTATCTTTTTATTTTCTTAATTATTAAAAATCTAAAAAAATAGATTAAGTTGTAAATATTTCTTTCATATTTTTTCTAACTTTATTTTGATTTTTCTCGAATTAAAAATGATAAAAAAATGCAAAAGATAAAAATGCGATATTTTATATTTATAAGATACCACCCAAAAATACATTTGTACATATGACTTCTTCTGATTTTCGGCTCTTCACGAAAATTGTAGATCTCGTCGAGACGGGCAACTTTCGTGTTGACCACTTTTTGATTTAACCACTTTAGTTATTTCTTTTTAATTTTTCTTTACATTTAATTTTTGAATATTCTTGGAGCGACACGTGGCCGCTCCTGGAGCCGCTACGTGTCACCCTATATTTTCATTATTTTATTAATTCTGTATTTGTTTTATTTTATTATTTACTTTATTTATTTATTATCATTATTATTTATTTTAGTTATTTATTTATATTGATTTATATATTTTCCCTACATTATTTTAAGTAGCCTACTTATTTTATTTATTTTATTTATTTTTCCCCTTTTTACTTCTTCTCCCTCTACTTGTTCTCCACTCCAAGTCATCAACTTCTCATTTCATCCACTTTCTCCACTTCCATTCTAACTCCCTCCTCCTTTTTATTCTCTTCCCCTCCATCATTTTTCCCCATCCGTCCTTCTGTGTTTTCAATAGAAAGATAGAGAGCTTGGAGTGTTTCCGTCGGTGACAGTGACCTAGCATCATCCTTGAGCGACAACCTCTCCACGGCGAAATCCAAGGTGGTCTCAGGCATTTCGTCGCAGTCATCCCTCGCAGGAAGATGTTCAAGCTTCGAAAGCCATCGCCTCCTTGAAGCGAAGATCATCGGAGTCGAAGTTTATCTCCTCCTCCACAGGCGACAACCTCCACCCCACAGGTAAATCTTCTATCCTCATTTTTTTATTTTATCTAACATTTTTTTGTGTTGTTCATCATCACACAAACTACATCATCACACAAATCACATCATCATCACTATTACCACCATTTTCCGATATTATTTCCTGTTTGCAAAAAAAATCAAAAAAATAAAAAAAAGGCGGCCCATCCGCCAGTGCACTCCAAGCCATCGTAGCCCACGCGCAGCCCCCTGTCCAGCACAAGTTAGCGTGCCTCCGGCGCCGCCTTGTGATCCAAGCCGACAGTCGCGCCCTCCCAACATGCGCCATCGCACGTTGCCGTCGTGCGCCTAGAACCTCGCCCCAGCCGTGCACGGCAGTCACAACGCAGCAGCCGCTCCTCCTTCCATCACTGCGCCCGCCCCTGGCCGCTCGTCCTCCCTCCTCCGCCGCGCGAGGATCTGCGCGCCACCGCCGCACCTCTGTAGCCGCCCGCCAACGGTCGGTGCTCCACCCTCCGCGCGCCTCTACCCTCGCAGCGCCTCGCTCCTGCTGCTCAGCGGCTGCTTCCGCAGTACGTGCCACCTGCGCAGCCACCGCCTCCCCGAGCATGCCCCCCCGAAACCTACGGCGTAGCACGCCACCGTCGCCTCTCCTCTCGCGCTGCACGCGCCAGCGGCCCCGCGTAAAAGTTGCGCGTCACGCGGCTCAACACCTTCCATGCCATAGCGTCTTCTTCTACCCACATTCTCAGAAGGTCTATTTATTTTGTGTTTTATTAATTTTTTGGAATATTGCATACTCAGTCCGTTAGTTTTCTGTATCTTCAAAAGCATCCCCGTGCACATTTCAATTCGTTATTTTACTTTCTGTATTGCAAAGACAACCCTAACTTTGAGTACGAATTTGGATATTATTTTTGCATCATTTTATTTAAAGAAAAATATCATGCTGAGCAACTAATTTTCTATCATCTCGATATTTATTTATATTTTTTCCGAGCTTTGAGTAATTAAATAAAATTATCCAAGTAAAATTCTCCACATTTTACCTAATCTGTGGTCTTAAATTCATAATACACAGACAGTTGCTCCAAAAAATCCACAAAAATCAGAAATGATGCTTTGAAATGTACTTTAATTAGTATCCAAATTTCTTCTTAGTTCGAGTAGTCTTGTGCCACCAATAAATTATAGAGTGATTTCTATAATTGACTTTTAATTAAATCCACGAATATTATTTTTGCGAAATTTCAACTCTCCTGAATTGATCATTAAAATATTTATTTGTGATAAATCTCTCTCTGTATAATTTGATTTCGTGGATTTAGTAGAAATTAAATACTCACAGTCACTCTCTTTACATTAAAAAATTCATAAAAAATCATACAATGTCAGAAAATTCCAAAAAAATAGTGTAGTTTTATTTCATCATATTTCCCTTCCAGTAAAATTTTCATAATTTTTGCATTCTGATTGCATGAAAAATTGCATAAAAACGCCTAAAAAGTTTGCATTTTTTCATTATTGCGTCTTAAGTCTAAAAATTCCAAAAAAATATATATTGCATTCATCATTGAATTAGGTTTCCTGGAGAAAAATTTCTAGAATGACTTAATTTCACATTAAAATTAATTTTGCTCAGTTGCTTGATTTCGTAATAACCTTGTTCAATTGCATTTTTGCATTTACATATTTATCGCATAAAAAATACAAAAAACCCGCTTGGAAAATCGCAAGCTGATTCCTCTAAGTTGATCCGATGTTGACCTTTGCCTCCTTGAGGCGACCATGGGGCTGAGCTTGACCAGGTTAAAAATACATAAAACCGCACATTATTTGGTTCATCGATTCATCTATTCGTGCGGTCAATTTTTGATCGGTCGTGATTGCCCGACTACAAGAAAACGACACACATTTATTTTAATAGTTAATTCGATTAAATTAAGAGGGTAAATCAATGATTTTTCAAATGACGACGTTGCCGGGGAGGCAAATGGTTTAGGATCATTTTAGAAAATAGGTTTTGATTTTCCAATCACTTGAGTAGTCTGACCCTCGAACCACTTTGTAATTATTCTATTTTTTCAATTATTTTCTGTTTATTTTTGTATCTCTCTCTGACATAATTTTTATCTTTTTGTGCGAGGGTCCGATGGACTTGGAGCAGCTTTCTTGAAGACGACGCATCTCGAAGTGCATCGAAGGCCGATGATTCATGGATCGAGTCGGCTGCTGAGACGCCAAGGAGATCCTTAAAGACAGATTTTAATTTTCATTAACCTGTAATAATTGCATATTTAAAGCGGTTCCCGTTTGGGTTCTCGCGCGTGTAAGTTGTAAACCCCTCAGGATCCGGGTACCCGTTTACGCGCAATTCGCAAGATATCATTCACAATTATATCGCACAAGTTGTAAAATACAGGGAAAATTTTTTTTGCGACTATGACATTCATTCTCAACACATGACCACAAGTAAAAGAGACAGACATCACCAAAATTTCCTTTCATTAATATTCATATCCATTTACAACATGTACAAGCATATTCCATGTTACAACATATATCCCAAAATGTGACAGAAGAGATAGCATTTACATTATCATCTGTACAAAAACTAAGACAAAGTAAATCATACCGTCGGGTGTACACTATATCTCCTGGAAGCATGTATATACTGAGCGGCTACTAAACTGCAGGCTGTTTGCCTGCCACACACAATAGGAAGAAAAGGCGTCAGCGGTTGCTGGTACCTCCCAAAAACTTATATACAATAACGGGCATTTATTATTTACAAAAGAAATAAGCAGAAAGGCGAGAGCAACTCAAAATAAGATTTAATTCTACTTGCAAATGAAAACGGCTTTTCAGGTTACTTGTAAGCATCTCAAATGTTTGTCCCATCACCTGGCATTTCCCACATGTGACATATGTATAACTAGTTGCGTATTCGTGAGTGTAGGAGTGTAAGCACATATATCATTTTCTTTAGAGATCCCGTTGGTAAGTAAAAATGGAAAAGTTAAGATTGGAAAGACTTATTAATTTAATTAAATTCTTGGGTAGAGAGAGAATAGTCTTTTGATCATAACTTCTCAAATTCTTAACTTCAATGTTCCAGATATAGCTCCAGATATTGTAGATGTAGATATGGATGATCTAGATATAGAATCGCCAAGTCTGTTTGGCGAAGTAACTCAAGCGGTGAAGAAGCCTGCAAATGGCTCTTCCGTCTCGCCCTCTAATTGGAAGCGCGGTCCAATAGAGGGATAGGTCTACTCCCCAACTACGCCACTGAGACGGGTGAGAGAGACTCCCTAGAAAAGTCGCTCTAGAAAAACAGCCCGACTAGTACGGGCGGACGAGCTCGTACGTAAAACTGAAAACCAAGGATCCCCCGCCTGGGTATCCTAAAGACAGGGTCAGTGGAACTGGTCTAAAGTCTGGATCCCAACGAGGCGTAAAACACTGCGAGCTCGCGTAAAAACCGTATAAAAGACTGGGATCCTAGACCCGCGCATTAAGCGGCCGCTGCCCTAACTGGGCTTCCTTTCCTCCGCCCAGTTGAGGGTCACCGCGCCCTCGCACAGTAAGGTGTAAGGTTCACCGTGACTGGCATAATTTATTATTAGTCATTATAATTCACCGATCCTTTCACTTGCTTGACTATTTCTTTCCTCATTCTTTCTGTGATCAGTTTTGCAGATCTAGACCTCTTGGTCAACGATTTTATTGATCTTTCTCAATAATCTCCAAGTAATTTATCACTTCTTAACACTAATGATATATATATATATATATTGGCATCGATCTACTTTAGGTTGAAATTATCAAGTGTTATTTATTATTTCTTTTTGAAGAAATTTATGAAGAATTTTCAAGGTGTTCATTTCAGTGTGATGTACTGTTTTCAGTCTCTTATTATTTGAGTTTTTTTTTTTTCATTATGATGCCACTAGTTGTATTTCTTGCTTCTTTCCTCAAAATCTGAGTTGTCACAGGCTTTGTTAACTTAGCAGTTGGTCGAAGATACAATGATAATTAGAGTAAGGCTTGGGATCATAGATATAGTTTTGAATTCCCATATTTCTAGGTCCCGATTAGTTCTGTGTTTAAGATAAACATGATAAGCTTTGGAGTATAAATTGATTTATGGTGTTACTTGTATGGCATTTAAGTGTTTGTTGTCCATTAAGATGACTTGTAGGTTAGCCTGCAATGATTTTTCTAACACTAACCTCATCAACATAGGCTATGATTTATTAATAACAACATGATTAGTTTAGAATGTAAGTTGTTATTTACTTAAGGTGTGATAGCTCAATTTTAAGCAATCAGCTTTTCTAGGATAGTCATCATTTTGGTAATGACTTTATGTTGAAACCTCATCTACCTAGTTGACACACATCTAACGTTATTTATAAAATTACTCTCCTTCAATTATAACATTTTGCCAAGGCCGAAGGAACAAATCCAGGGAACCAGAATCATAGTTTCAATAATAAATGCTTGTAGTTGCTTCATAAATTTGAAATGTTTTCTTACTGGACAGAGCATATTAGGAAGGACATGAAAAAGATGCTCTACGGTACATGTTCAAGTTTGTGTACTATGTTTTTTTTTTGTAGTCTTTTTTTTTTTTTAAGAAAACTGTAAGGTCTGCTTATAGTATCCAGTATTGTCGAGGAAATGGGAGTTTTAAAAAAAATTATTATATTTTTTTTTGTAAGCAGAATTTACTATATTTCAGAATATATATTCAAGCCTCAATTTCTCTCATCCTAACAAATCAAGAAAATTATTAATTCGAGGATTTAAAATGGTGAAAATGCCATGCATGGCAGCAATGAGGAGAGGAAGGGATTGTACCTCTTGAATCCTTTTGTTTTAGAAGAAGATCTGAGCTTATTTTACATGCAGCAGCCGGGGACTTCTATGAGATTTTGGGAGCAGCAGTTGACGACTGCATGCAAGAGAGGAAGACTCCCAACTTGATTGGCTGTTGGCAATGCTTCTAACAACGTCAGTTGCAAGGGGGCTGCTGGAACATCTCCAATGGAAATTTTGGAGAGGGGAACGGCTCCTCGATGGGGAGAAATAAAGAGAATTTGGGATTGAAAGAAAAGAGGGAGGAAGTGTGTTGATATATATATAAGGAGGGGGAGTCTTAATGTCTAGACAAGTGGTTGCAAATAAGGGGCAACTGTCGACTGCTATCTGTTGGAATTAAGAGAATAGAAAAAGAAAAAGACAAGTATTTACGGCTGAACTGTAGCCTGCTACTGAATTTATTATTTTATATATATATATATAGATATATATATATTTTGAAATGTTAAAACATGACCGTATTCGCGCCTCGAACATCGGATTTCGACGCACAAAATCTCGATTTGATCGTTACTGAACGACGATTAAAATGAGTATAATATTGATATACTTTCGGTCGAGTTTTGAATACCCGAAATTTTCGGATACGGCTTTTGTTTAAGACTAAATTTTTGTGAATTAAAATTGTCGAACGACCTCCGATTGACGAACGGTCGATCCTGTTGGTCTCGTGTCGTCGAATCGGATCTAATGACGGTCTCGGTTCGTTTCACGGTTTCCGAATTTGCGTCGCGGCTTTTCACGGCGCGCGTTACGGTGTGACCGATTTTTGATCGATTTCACCCGAACAACTTTTGATTCACTACTAATTGGTCGTTTTAGGTTGGTTTGTATTGACCGAAAATGTTTTTGGGTTCGTTAGACCCAAAATCGGACGACTTCGGGTTTGATTGGATTCCGGATGTTACAAATATAAAAACCTCAAAGGGAGTCTCGTCCTCGAGACTCGAGTTAAGGCTATTTGGTGACTTGTTTGAATTTCATATGTCCATAAAAAAAAAACTCAAAGGGTTTTGAACCCATAAAAACCTCAAAGGAAAACAAGCCATATATTTATAATGTGTCTAATTACAAAAACTTGTTTTGACGATTACATCAAAATAGCTGCGGGTATCGTGCCCGCATGTCGGCTTCAGTCTCCCATGTCGCTTCCTTGACGCCGTGTCGGTGCCACAAAACCTTGACCAATGAAATCTCTTTGCTGCGAAGCTTCTTCACAGCACGGTCAAGTATCTGGACAGGCTTCTCCTCATAGGTCAGATCCGGCTCTACATCAAGATTCTCGTAACTGATAATGTGGCGAGGGTCATGGACATACTTCCTCAGGTTGGATATGTGGAAAACATCATGAATAGCTGAAAGATGTGGAGGAAGGGCTACTCGGTATGCCACTTTCCCTACTCTAGCCAGAATCTCAAAAGGTCCAACATATCGCGGCGCCAACTTGCCGCGAACACCGAATCTCTGCACTCCCTTCATGGGAGATACTCGCAAAAATACCCACTCTCCAACCTATAATTTATAGGATTGTCATTAGTATGGGATTAAGTTGAACACATATATATCATAATTGAGTGGATGAGGAGAAAATAATTACATTACCTGAAACTCTAAGTCTCTCCTCCGACGATCCGCATAGCTCTTCTGGCGGCTCTGTGCCGTCAGAAGCTTCCGTCTCACCAGATCAACAGCTCTCGCAGTCTCCTCCAAGAGATCCACGGAATATAAAGCATGATCACCTACCTCACGCCAACTGAGAGGTGTGAGGCATCTCCGCCCGTATAGGGCCTCGAATGGTGCCATGCCAATACTGGAGTGATAGCTGTTGTTGTACGTGAATTCCACCAAAGGCAAATGGTCCTTCCAGGACCCTTTCCATTCCAAAGTGCATGCGCGAAGTAGATCCTCAAGCGTCTGAATGGTGCGCTCACTCTGCCCATCTGTCTGCGGATGATATGCAGAACTCATCCTCAGCTCTGTCTGTAGTGCTGACATGAACTGATGCCAATAGTGAGATGTAAATCTCGAATCCCTGTCAGACACCACTTCTCGTGGTATACCATGCAGCCTGATAATGTTCTGCACATAGAGCTTGGCTAATCTGGATGGAGTATAAGTCGTGTGGACAGGTATGAAATGGGCTGACTTGGTCAACCTATCAACAACGACCCATATAGAATCATGGCCACCTGGCGTCTTCGGCAATCCTGTGACAAAATCCATAGAAATGCTCTCCCACTTCCACTCGGGAATAGGGAGAGACTGCAGTAATCCCGGCGGTCTCCTGTGCTCAGCCTTGACCATCTGACAGGTCATGCATCTGCTAACATGTAGCGCTACATCGCGCTTCATTCCATCCCACCAGAAATGTCGACGCAGATCACGGTACATCTTTGTACTGCCTGGATGGATAGATAACCGTGAACTGTGTGCCTCATCGAGAATGTCTCTGCGAAGCTGCTCATCATTGGGTACAACGACCCGTCCTGCCTTCCATAAAATAGACTCCATCACAACAAAGTCGTCAAATTCGTCCTTAACGGCGCGCATGTATCTATCTCGGATCCAAGGATCGGTCTTCTGGCCCTCAACAATACGATCCCAAAGACTGCTGTATCGTGGAGGCACGGCGGTAGAAATGGATGCGCTCTCCTGAGGATGCCAATCGGTCAAAGCTGCAAGCGTATCCCACGTGTATAGCCAGTTCGCCGTACCCTCTGCATGTGCTCTCCTGCTAAGTGCATCAGCCACCACGTTTCCCTTACCGGGATGGTAAGAGATCGTGCAATCATAATCCTTCAGCAATTCGAGCCATGTACGCTGCCTCATGTTCAGCTCCTTCTGATCAAAGATGTACTTCAGACTCTTGTGGTCTGTGAAAATCTCGAAGTTCACCCAATATAGATAGTGGCGCCAGATCTTCAAGGCGAAGACAACTGCCGCCAACTCCAAGTCATGTGTGGGGTAGTTCCGCTCGTGCGGTCTCAACTGTCGTGATGCGTAAGCAATCACCTGTCCTCTCTGCATCAACACTGCTCCGAGACCTTCTCCAGATGCATCCGTGTAGACTGCATAGTCCTGAGTGCCTGAAGGAAGAGCAAGAATAGGCGCTGTGGTCAACCTCTCCTTCAGTGTCTGGAAGGCCTGCTCACATGAATCGTCCCAAATGAATGGAACTCCCTTCTGCGTCAGTCGTGTCAGAGGATGAACAATGCGTGAAAATCCGCTGACAAAGCGTCTGTAATAGCCCGCTAATCCGAGGAAGCTCCGAATCTGAGTGACTGTCTTGGGCTGTTCCCAAGACATAACTGCATCTATCTTCGCGGAATCAACCGCAATGCCTGCTCCAGAAATAATATGCCCGAGAAATGAGACCTGGGATAACCAGAACTCACACTTGCTCAACTTGGCATATAGCTTGTGCTCTCGTAATGTGTCTAAGACGATCCGCAGATTATTAGCATGATCCTCTTCATTCCGTGAATAGATGAGCACATCATCGATGAACACCACTACAAACCTGTCCAAGTATGGACGGAAGATACGGTTCATCATATCCATGAAAGCCGCAGGTGCATTGGTGAGCCCAAACGGCATCACCACAAACTCGTAGTGTCCATAGCGAGTCCTGAAGGCTGTCTTCGGAATATCCGACTCGCGAATCCTCAGCTGATGGTAACCTGAGCGAAGATCGATCTTCGAGAAAACCGAAGATCCCTGGAGCTGGTCAAACAAATCATCGATATGTGGCAAGGGATAACGGTTCTTCACCGTTCTCTTGTTCAGCTGCCTGTAATCGATGCATAGTCTCATGGATCCATCCTTCTTCTTGACAAATAGAACCGGAGCACCCCAAGGTGAAGTGCTCGGCCTCACGAATCCCAAGTCAAGCAACTCCTGCAACTGCACCTTCAGCTCTCTCAACTCGGCTGGTGCCATGCGATATGGTGCCATAGAGATCGGCTGTGTATCTGGCAACAATGTAATCTCGAACTCAATCTCCCTCTCAGGAGGTAGCCCTGGTAACTCATCAGGAAATACGTCAGGGTATTCTGAGACTACTCGGATGTCCTGTATCATCGGCTCTTGATCAGACACCTCTCGAACAAAAGCAAGGTAAGAATCACAACCCTGATCAACAAGTCGCTGGGCTCGCAACACTGAAATGTACTCCATGGTGGAGTCATGTGTAGTACCCTCAAAGGTGAACTCTGGTAGACCTGGAATCCTGAAGACAACCGTCTTCCTAAAGCAATCAACAAGTGCATGATGAGTGGATAGCCAATCCATGCCCAATATCAAGTCGAACTCATCAAGCTGCAGAAGTAGGCAATCTGCGGTCATCTCATGACCTCCTATCAGTATGGGCAAGTGCCTGACTATCAGAGATATGACAAATAACTGGCCACCTGGCCCTCGGATGTGATATGGAGACGATAGCGTCTCTGCAACTTTATCTATAGAAACAAGCAACCTCGAAGCAAGGAAAGAGTGTGTCGCGCCGGAATCAAATAAAACATGGAAAGGTCGGCCCAAGACTGAGACCATACCTTTCACTACAGTAGCCGCTGAACGTGCCTGCTCCTCAGTAACGGCATGTAACTGTCCCTGCCTGGCTGATGCAGCACTAGAACCTGCCACACTCTGCGTCTGTCTCTGCTGCTGCCGCCTAAAGTTGGAGTTCCTGCCACGGAAACTCCCTGAACGCTGTGTCTGAGGCTGTGGCTGTGAAGGTTGTGGCTGAGGCTCGCCAGAAGCCTGTGGGCACTGTGCTCGGTAATGTCCCCACTCGTGACATCGGTAGCACCGGACTGGTCGAGTAGAGGGAGTAGCTGTGTCCGTGCTCCGAGCTGGTCCTGCAGGTGGTCTATCTGCTCGCTGCGACCCAGATGGTCGAGTGAACTCTGTACCTCGTCCGGCAAGTGCTCCTCCTAGAGTAGTCGATGGAGAAGAGCGAGCACTGCCAGAGAATGTCGAACCTGTAGGTCGGAACCGTCTGGCTGACCTCTGCTGCTGAAACGGTCGACGTATCGGCCCAAAATATTGCCGCGGTCTAGGCGGTGCTCCAGACGAGCTCCCGTAACGTCTCCCTCTGATGTCCTCGAACTTCTCCGCAGCATCGGTAGCCTCGGAGATAGAAGTGATATGCAGTCCTGCCAGCTTCTCCTGCACCTCTTCTCGCATGCCGCCAATGAACTTCTCCAGATTCTCCTCTGGAAATGCGCCAGCTGCTCGTGTGTGTCGTGACAGCTCTGTGTATCTGATAAAGTAATCCCGGGCTGTCATCTGCCCCTGACGAAGCTCTGCAAACAGTCGGCGCTGGGACTCCCTCCACTTCGCAGAAAAGAAGTGGGCTCTGAACTTTGTCACAAAATCGTTCCAAGTAGGCTCTCGGCCTAACTCGGACACTACGGCCATCCACCATCGCTCGGCGAAGTCTATCAGTGAGTACTCTACGAAAGATAGCCACGTGTTTCGTGGCGCATTAATCGCCCTGAGCACTTTCATTACTCTCATCAGCCACTGCTCAGCGTCATCTGGTGGACCTGTGCCCTCGAACAAGGGTATGTTGGCCCGCTGATAAGAAGTGAAGACTGACTGGTGCCTGTGAATGGCTGCAAACTCGTGTGCATCCTCGTCAGCAAAGTCAACAGGGTCCTGCTCCCTGTCCAAGTCTGCATCCTCCTCAGCTCCATGCTCTGGAACGGCCTCTAGTGGATCATCAGGATGAGGCTGCTCCACCTCAACGGACTGGTGCTGGTCCTGCCGTATCCCATCCTGAGATGGATGGTACGTGAAATCTGACAGATCCTCAAATCTCATCTCTATGTCCGTCTGCCTGTCAGCAATCTCGGTCTGCTGGGCCAATATCTGCTCCTGCTGGCCTCTCATAGCAGCCTGCTGCTGCTGTAAGTCTGTGAGTGCGCTCAGTATGCGTGCCAGCTGATCAGAAGTATCCTGACCTGGTCGAGATGCCATGGCTCTGCATGAGAACCATAATTAGTCATAAGGATGCCCTAGACAGTTATAAATGCTTTTCTCTTCTTGGGATATGAGATGAAAATTAATGAAATTGGTGACATCTGTGGTTATAGAATATGAATGTCATATTTCCCTTATCGAACTCACGATAAGTCGGAAGACTATCGCTATTCGAGAACTTAATGCGATTGGAATTATAATACCGCGAATGTGCGTATCGGGGTACCACTGCTCTGATACCAAACTGTAAACCCCTCAGGATCCGGGTACCCGTTTACGCGCAATTCGCAAGATATCATTCACAATTATATCGCACAAGTTGTAAAATACAGGGAAAATTTTTTTTGCGACTATGACATTCATTCTCAACACATGACCACAAGTAAAAGAGACAGACATCACCAAAATTTCCTTTCATTAATATTCATATCCATTTACAACATGTACAAGCATATTCCATGTTACAACATATATCCCAAAATGTGACAGAAGAGATAGCATTAACATTATCATCTGTACAAAAACTAAGACAAAGTAAATCATACCGTCGGGTGTACACTATATCTCCTGGAAGCATGTATATACTGAGCGGCTACTAAACTGCAGGCTGTTTGCCTGCCACACACAATAGGAAGAAAAGGCGTCAGCGGTTGCTGGTACCTCCCAAAAACTTATATACAATAACGGGCATTTATTATTTACAAAAGAAACAAGCAGAAAGGCGAGAGCAACTCAAAATAAGATTTAATTCTACTTGCAAATGAAAACGGCTTTTCAGGTTACTTGTAAGCATCTCAAATGTTTGTCCCATCACCTGGCATTTCCCACATGTGACATATGTATAACTAGTTGCGTATTCGTGAGTGTAGGAGTGTAAGCACATATATCATTTTCTTTAGAGATCCCGTTGGTAAGTAAAAATGGAAAAGTTAAGATTGGAAAGACTTATTAATTTAATTAAATTCTTGGGTAGAGAGAGAATAGTCTTTTGATCATAACTTCTCAAATTCTTAACTTCAATGTTCCAGATATAGCTCCAGATATTGTAGATGTAGATATGGATGATCTAGATATAGAATCGCCAAGTCTGTTTGGCGAAGTAACTCAAGCGGTGAAGAAGCCTGCAAATGGCTCTTCCGTCTCGCCCTCTAATTGGAAGCGCGGTCCAATAGAGGGATAGGTCTACTCCCCAACTACGCCACTGAGACGGGTGAGAGAGACTCCCTAGAAAAGTCGCTCTAGAAAAACAGCCCGACTAGTACGGGCGGACGAGCTCGTACGTAAAACTGAAAACCAAGGATCCCCCGCCTGGGTATCCTAAAGACAGGGTCAGTGGAACTGGTCTAAAGTCTGGATCCCAACGAGGCGTAAAACACTGCGAGCTCGCGTAAAAACCGTATAAAAGACTGGGATCCTAGACCCGCGCATTAAGCGGCCGCTGCCCTAACTGGGCTTCCTTTCCTCCGCCCAGTTGAGGGTCACCGCGCCCTCGCACAGTAAGGTGTAAGGTTCACCGTGACTGGCATAATTTATTATTAGTCATTATAATTCACCGATCCTTTCACTTGCTTGACTATTTCTTTCCTCATTCTTTCTGTGATCAGTTTTGCAGATCTAGACCTCTTGGTCAACGATTTTATTGATCTTTCTCAATAATCTCCAAGTAATTTATCACTTCTTAACACTAATGATATATATATATATATATATATTGGCATCGATCTACTTTAGGTTGAAATTATCAAGTGTTATTTATTATTTCTTTTTGAAGAAATTTATGAAGAATTTTCAAGGTGTTCATTTTAGTGTGATGTACTGTTTTCAGTCTCTTATTATTTGAGTTTTTTTTTTTTTCATTATGATGCCACTAGTTGTATTTCTTGCTTCTTTCCTCAAAATCTGAGTTGTCACAGGCTTTGTTAACTTAGCAGTTGGTCGAAGATACAATGATAATTAGAGTAAGGCTTGGGATCATAGATATAGTTTTGAATTCCCATATTTCTAGGTCCCGATTAGTTCTGTGTTTAAGATAAACATGATAAGCTTTGGAGTATAAATTGATTTATGGTGTTACTTGTATGGCATTTAAGTGTTTGTTGTCCATTAAGATGACTTGTAGGTTAGCCTGCAATGATTTTTCTAACACTAACCTCATCAACATAGGCTATGATTTATTAATAACAACATGATTAGTTTAGAATGTAAGTTGTTATTTACTTAAGGTGTGATAGCTCAATTTTAAGCAATCAGCTTTTCTAGGATAGTCATCATTTTGGTAATGACTTTATGTTGAAACCTCATCTACCTAGTTGACACACATCTAACGTTATTTATAAAATTACTCTCCTTCAATTATAACATTTTGCCAAGGCCGAAGGAACAAATCCAGGGAACCAGAATCATAGTTTCAATAATAAATGCTTGTAGTTGCTTCATAAATTTGAAATGTTTTCTTACTGGACAGAGCATATTAGGAAGGACATGAAAAAGATGCTCTACGGTACATGTTCAAGTTTGTGTACTATGTTTTTTTTTTTTGTAGTCTTTTTTTTTTTTAAGAAAACTGTAAGGTCTGCTTATAGTATATCGTATGTCGAGGAAATGGGAGTTTTAAAAAAAATTATTATATTTTTTTTTTGTAAGCAGAATTTACTATATTTCAGAATATATATTCAAGCCTCAATTTCTCTCATCCTAACAAATCAAGAAAATTATTAATTCGAGGATTTAAAATGGTGAAAATGCCATGCATGGCAGCAATGAGGAGAGGAAGGGATTGTACCTCTTGAATCCTTTTGTTTTAGAAGAAGATCTGAGCTTATTTTACATGCAGCAGCCGGGGACTTCTATGAGATTTTGGGAGCAGCAGTTGACGACTGCATGCAAGAGAGGAAGACTCCCAACTTGATTGGCTGTTGGCAATGCTTCTAACAACGTCAGTTGCAAGGGGGCTGCTGGAACATCTCCAATGGAAATTTTGGAGAGGGGAACGGCTCCTCGATGGGGAGAAATAAAGAGAATTTGGGATTGAAAGAAAAGAGGGAGGAAGTGTGTTGATATATATATAAGGAGGGGGAGTCTTAATGTCTAGACAAGTGGTTGCAAATAAGGGCCAACTGTCGACTGCTATCTGTTGGAATTAAGAGAATAGAAAAAGAAAAAGACAAGTATTTACGGCTGAACTGTAGCCTGCTACTGAATTTATTATTTTATATATATATATATAGATATATATATATATTTTGAAATGTTAAAACATGACCGTATTCGCGCCTCGAACATCGGATTTCGACGCACAAAATCTCGATTTGATCGTTACTGAACGACGATTAAAATGAGTATAATATTGATATACTTTCGGTCGAGTTTTGAATACCCGAAATTTTCGGATACGGCTTTTGTTTAAGACTAAATTTTTGTGAATTAAAATTGTCGAACGACCTCCGATTGACGAACGGTCGATCCTGTTGGTCTCGTGTCGTCGAATCGGATCTAATGACGGTCTCGGTTCGTTTCACGGTTTCCGAATTTGCGTCGCGGCTTTTCACGGCGCGCGTTACGGTGTGACCGATTTTTGATCGATTTCACCCGAACAACTTTTGATTCACTACTAATTGGTCGTTTTAGGTTGGTTTGTATTGACCGAAAATGTTTTTGGGTTCGTTAGACCCAAAATCGGACGACTTCGGGTTTGATTGGATTCCGGATGTTACATAAGTGAATAATAAAAAGACTCTCTGTGTTGTGTGGTTGCTTGACGCAGGATAGAAACTGCACTCGCGGCTCTTAGAGCTTACTAGGATTGTTTGTGCACGTAATATTTAGGACCACACTTCATCATTAAAAGACGCACTTAGACCACAGGACTTTAGCCAAATTGAAATTCGTTCTTTACTCACTAATAGAACTGCCTGTATAGGGGTGGCTTTTCATCGATTGCATTCTATATAGTGTACAATTTCAATTCAGTATTCCATCCCGCATTATAGAATTGGAGACGCTGTAGTGTCTTCTTGCTCAAGCATTCATCATCGTTTTGTCGATTGCATCAGCTTTTTCCGATTCTCTCTCTTTCGATTTTTCTAGGATAAAGGAGTTGGGACTGGACGGTAGACGTGATTGCTTGTGTGGATTAATTATAGTGATAACTAATCTCTAAAATCGGAACTGCTAATTGAATTGGATAAAAAAATTGACTAAAATTAACCCTTGTTTGCGGGAGAGTAACCCTGACCTTGATTTCAGGCTGAGTGAAGGTACAGAGTGTGTGTGCACACCCTAAGGTAGAGCCAAAATCCCCGCCTTCCATATCATGTACCCCGATCCTAGCAAATATCACAGGCTGAACTTATAGGTTCAACTGACCAGCACCAAGTAGTCGTTGCCTGCTCCGGTAGGTATATAGGGGTGAAGCAACGGTGTACCGCGACAAGTTGCTAGTAACCCTTCGGGGTGAAGTTATAAGCCTTGTCAGCCTCTGCCTACCTCGGTAAGTAGATAGGGGCAGGTCCTTGAACTTCTCAGCTGGTAATAGGAGCGAAGAAAGGAAGGGTGTTGGTATCTTAGGCGACAGGTTAAACAAGGGAGACGCATCCGGCTTTGAGTCGACTTCCCTTAGGCTATCACGTAACTTTTGCTATTTGCTTGAAAATCACATTTAAAATCAATCAGATTAATCGGACCCATCTTTGAGTCCTTCACCGTGTTGAGTGTGAATTCAGGGTTTGCTCTTGTGTTTCTCTTTGTGTCTGTCCATGTGCGTTATCATGTGTAACTGCACGTTTTCAACCTCGATCTACTTACATTCATCCTTTCCTCTTCAAGATGTCGGGATATTGGTCCCCATACCCAGAGACCTCTGGTTATACCTCATCGACCATATATTGTTCATCTTCACCTTCTCCCTATTCCATGTATCCTCCAACATCCACGGGAGATCTTTACCAGTGGTCGGTTCCACCTCACCTCGATTATGGAGTTAGAACTTCGATTGACTTCTCCACCTCTTCGCACATCTCACCTATTCAATATTCTAATACTTCGGATCCACTTCCATCTTGAGCTGATTGTGTTGGACATGCGAGCCCACGGCGAGCCATTATGCAATAAATGTTATTGCAAATATCATTCCCTGATCTGAAATGAAGAATAAATAATTTGCATAATAGGTCCCTTAGTGCAATTAGGGTTATGTACCATGACCGTCTTAATAATCATACAGTTGTTGATTCAACTATTGAATCATAGTGGTGCTTGGATGAATATCTAAAGGGTTAGATTGAGGACTCATCGAGCACCGTCAAATGATTGTTAAGAGTGATCTCCAGCCTGAGTAGGAGATGGCAATTCTTATCTCTAAAGGCTGATATTTGACCGACCTCTTGATGCAGGTCCTCTGCATAGGAATAGAGATTCAAAGATGTGTTACTATATGTCTAAGTATGTACATTTGGCAGACCAATAGGTTGATGACCTAACCAAGGTCTATACACCGGCGCGCTGGTGTGCATATAAGGGCATATGAGTAATACGATCTCTCAAAGGGATCATACAGGTTCAGTTACTGAACCGGAAGACATGAGCCCACTCATGAGATATTGGGAAGAATCAAATTTTGTGCGCATGGTCGTCTCGATTTGGAAGCTTGACTGAATTTGTAGGTTTGATATATACTTTTGGAAAGTATATGATCAAGACCTAGGTATGATATACGCCTTTGGAAAGTGTATGATCGATACCGACTCCCAATGATCAAATGAGAAACTTACTGATAAAACCATTAAGTAGACAGTATAAAGTTGATCCAATACTTCGAGTTTATTCTGAGTCTTCCAGTATGCAGGATGTACAGGTATTGGGAATACCTGAGGGTGATGTGATCATAAACGATTGTATAACCATGACGCTTCCATTCCTAGGGAGTGATGAAACGGGTCTGGATTTTAGTGACTCCTCTCAGTAGAGAAGTAATCTGATCTTGGTCCAAATGTTAGACATTGATCTGAATGTGATTCAGATGCAATGAGAAGATTAGATTTGCGGTCTTGATTTAATCAAGCATCTATGGGAGGCCCGCGATCTGGATTTGAGATACGATCTCAATATCCAAGTCACTATACGTGGAACAATACAATCGCCATGTCCTTATCTCCAAATATCCGCGGAGAAAGCGCATTATGAAAGAGTTCAGGATAATTTCATTGTTGATATGTGTATCCGAGCATTGAGAAAATTGATAATTAAATGTGATTTAATTATCATGATTAATATGAATTCGATTCATATTGTAAAGAGAGTTATCTTAGATAATTAGAGGAGATTTGATTATCAAAGAAGTGAATAATGTGAATATGATTCACATTATTTGGGCACATGAGAATAGAGATCCAAGATGATTAAATATGATTTAATTATCACGGATATGAATAATGTGGATAGCACTATCCATATTAATCATATATATTATAAATATGATTTATAATATATAAGAGAGAGCTATTTGTAACTTACATTTGTTAATTAAAAGTTGATGTGAATTGGATTCACATTGGACAATTAAATGAAAATGTAATTTACATTTTATTTTGGGTTGTGAATGTGATTCACAATTTTCCAATGGCAAGATTGCAATATTCACAAAATAATTATGAATTATTATTGTTGAATTATTTACAACAAATGTTATTGTAAATCTTGGAGATTTCCATTGAATAATGTGATCTCATGAGATCACATTAGATTGCATGAGATTGCCACCAAATCCAATATTATGGAAGGAGGCAATCTTCATTTCATAATCTCCATGATTGATTGATTTAATTTAGGATTGATTTATATTGATTTATCAATATAGATTTAATCCAAATTAAATTAATTGTTGTTGGTTTTTACCAACACAAATCTTAGCCATTAAAAGAAACACAAATCAACGAGAGCCATTGGATTTGTGTTTTCCCATGGATTGAGATCCATGGATCCCAAAATGTTATAAAAGGAGAGGCACCCCATTGCCCTTCTTGACACATAAGAGAACATCTCTCTCTCTTTCTCTCTACACGTCAGCCCTCTCTCTCCCTCTCATGGTCGTCCACCATGGATGCCCTAGAGAGGTTCTCCATCGCCGCGGCATCGTCGTTATGCTTCCCGATCAATTGCTCGTGGATCTCCGTCTCCTTCGGTGCGCCTCACTCGTGAAGAAGACGTCGGATTTCGTGTGTCGAGATCAGGAGATCCACCGCTTGGATCATCAACATGGATTGCGAGAAGCATGCAGTTCATTCCCGCGCTCGCAAGCGTCTCCTCCATCGGATCGGACTTGAGACAGGAGGTCTCTTCGTTTAGAGACTTGATCGCAACCACGCTTCAAGAGGTAATCCTATTATTTGTTTGCGGTTTAGACGAAACAATCCGAGAAGTGTTCTTGGATCATGTGGTTTCGTCTCATGAAAATTTTTTAATTTCCGCTGCTTAGAACAACTAGTACGACTAGTCGTTCTTCGTCGTATTCGATACGACGCTCACGCTTCCGTGATGCGCTTGAGGATTATACCATATCCTTCAGATTGTCCTTATTCTTGAGAGCTTGCTGGAATCAATGAACCGAATGAAGAGCAAGCCACTACTGAGACAGATGATTGGCAGAGTTATGTATCCCACATACTTCATTCTCACTTCAAGTAGAGTCAAGTCCACAAATTACAAATACACATCCCCATTTGACCTTAGGGCATAACATGGTCGATCGAACATACCGAATGAAGAGGCATGCACCTTATGATCTTCCTGACTTGATTGACCCTAGTAATCAAGCTTACATTGACCAGCCTTCGTATCACACATTCGGAGAGCCTACACATTCACAAGATTGGACTCATGGATTCAATCTAGTAACCCCCTCTTTATTGACTCCATAATATGATGCTTCGACCAATATCTGTCATTCAGATGGTCTACACTCGACCCAGCATTACATGACAGAGTCTAGGTATGTTGAGTATAAGACCTCAATATCTCAGCAGAATCCTCCAATTGAGTAGAACTCTCCCATGATTCGTCATGAGAATTTTGTGGAGGATGACATCTCTAGACTTATTGAGAAAAATGAATCATTTGGTAACAAGTTGAGAGATGTCATGGAGATATTGCACTCAATTTCTGCCAGCGTGGGTATGAAAGTGGAAAAAGAAGTAGATTTGATGTTGAAAACCGAGTGAACATTAGGGAACCAACACATTTTGTACAGCTGGAGTCTATTCTACCTTCCTCTTCTACTAGCCACTTACCCTCCAATTCAGAGTTTCAACATTCGTCCATCAAAAATACCAAAAAAATTGAAAATCTCAAAAAGATCAAAAAAATTGAAAAATCAGAAAATCTCATAAAAATAGAAAATGAAAAGGACCTAAAAATATTGGATCCAGCCCTAAGGGAAGCACTCGATGAAGAATTGATTTTTAATCTTCCCTTAATAAAGGCCATAGATCACTTTCCTGGCCTCAAACGAATTGTGAGAAGTAAATTGATTCCTAAAAGGTCGGGCAATAAGAGGACAAGGGCTGAGAGACACATAGTGTCTATGGCCACCTCCTTGGTGATGGGGAGAAAGATCAAGAGTCGCAGAGTGATGCGGTAGGGTTAAATGTGAAATCGAAGATACTACCTTTACCCATGCAAGAATCGATGATGACTCGTCAATAAATATCCTCCAGACCTCTGTGTTTGACAAGCTCAAACTCAGACCAATCAGAAAGTCGAGAGAGATCGTTCAGTTGGTTGATCGATCTATCAAACGGTCGAGAGGAACAATTTCAATCATCATTACTTTCCAAGGTACTTTACTCCAGGTAGACTTCACGGTCATTGACATTGAGCACCGAGGAGAGTTTACGCAATCTTCTATTATTCTCGGGAAGTTGTTCTTAGCTTCAACTAAGGCAACTATAGATTACGAAACTCATCAGATCGATTTTACAGCATTGGGAGCACTCCGACCTCACCCATTATTTGATAAACTTTACTCTAAGGTGACTCGCATATCCGCAAACAGTCGTTACCACCGAGAGATAGATGAGTCATGTCTCTCTACCACACCAGAGTTGCCAATTGTCTGGATGACCATCAGTTCAGAGACTCCCCATACCTACACTTCACCAATTGCTTGCACCACCACCGTGACAGCTTCTAAGGAGGACTCACAACCCAAAGCTACCATTGAGTCGGGCACGACTTTTGCTGATTGCTTTGACCATTTTGATGATCTGACACAAGAGACTAATAATGCCAAGCCAACTGAGATCGCTAGCACCTTCCCGAGACGTGCGTTGACCCCTCAGGAATATTATAATCTATATGATGACTCGTCTGACAAGGAATCCATGGTCAGCATCGCATCACATCACGGACCTTCAAAGGAAGCAACCAAGACTACACGGTGGCTCCCTCCTCTAGTCGGTTATCTAGTGAGAAGAAATCGAGAATTGATTCCTCAAGGTGTTCCCCTAAACCCCTCAAGGCGTGTCACTCTCCACTCCCTCCCAATGATTCAGGCTCTAGAAAACCAACTAAGAAAGCTTCCTTCAACATACCAGAGAAGGAATTTTCTGAGGAATCTCCATCAGGTCCGGATGAGGTGATTTATATGAGTGAGTTCAGTTCGACTATTCTTAAGTCATATTTAAGCAAGCAGTTGTGCGTCGACCCTCGTTGGACGATTCCTACACCTCACTATTATTCATTTGAGGACGATTCTGACAGCGACACATGTATATTATCCACCTCCTCGATCCCGCAAGAAGGTTCGTCACAAACCTTCTTAATCCTTCTACATTCTAACTCCTTGTATATATTTTCTTTCCCTTCCTCCCCAGTGATTCAAATCACTCACCCTGACTCCATATCATTTTATTTTATGACTATACTTAGGATGACCAGATCCTAAGTATAGAGGGGAGAGTGACCCGAGTCTCTTCACCATTCTCTGTATATTCTCTAGATCCCATCGGTTCTCACACTCACTTTTGTCCTACACTTTGGCTGACCAGTGCCTAAGTATAGGGGGACCGATGCTGGCCATGTATATATACTCATACATTTCTCCTCTTTACCTCGTTCGCCCCATTCTTGATCTTCTTCTACACGTAGGCAGCCATAGACTAAGTATAGGGGGACGGAACGACTTCTATACTTTTTCTAATATAGCTCTCCTATGCATAGCACATGCTAAGTATAGGTGGGCGTGTATATATTACATGTATACTTTACCCATAGCTCGTACTTTCGCATATTTTTGTATATATTATGCAATAATTACGAGGTGGGTAAAAATTGAAAAAAAATACATGCATAATATGTATATTGTATAACACTTGTAAATTTTGTCTAATACTTATGTATAAATTTGTAAAATTCTTGTAAATAATACCTTTGTAAAATTTGTTGTAAAATAGGATGTATACCAAAAAAATTTGTATAATATGTATATCATGTACAAGTTGTAAAATATGTATATTGTGTAAACTAAAAATTGTTGTAAATAATATTCTTGTAAAAATTGTTGTATACCAGAAAATTAAAAAATGTTGAAAAAGAGGCTTCTTATTTACTCTTGCATATCATCCTTGCATTTCAAAAAAAGGGGGGGTCTAGCATGTTATTCATGTCTATAACAAGTCATCTGCATCTCAAAGTGAAAAGTTAGTGGGTTATGAACCAAGTTATGAATATAAGTCGAGGATAGATTTGATTTGACCTTAATCTACCTAATTTCAGAGGAACCTTATAAGAACTGGAGTTCAGATTTTTCAGGTCGTGCAACTTAATTCTTTGAGTCTGCAAGTCTATGTTCACATGTCATCTTGATTGGTTTAAGTAGAATATTTCGTACACACGTACGATTCTTTTAGATAGTGACCTAACTTGGACAAGTACCGTGCACGTAGCACTTCAGTGATGAAATGGAGAGGAGGTAGAATCCTTTGGCATGGAGTAGCATACGGGTGGCAACATCCGTACTCCTCTAGGGAGGGTAGTGCATCTCAACCTAGTCTGGTGATGTTGACGTCTAAAGACGGGATGTTGTGGGTTGCAATAAACCTTCAAAAGAGGGATAGTATACTAGCTCAAGGAGAAAAACTCCTTATGTGCATGCCGCACCTTATATATAAGTCAAAAAAAGGAAAGAAAAAATGCAGAATCTCCAAAAGTGGACAGGCCTGATTGAAAAGTAAAATGCTTGCCGGAGTGTATATACAAGGAAATAAAAAAGAAAAGAAAAGCTTCAAAGCTTGCAGCTGGATGACTTCCCTACAGTGGTCAAGCATCCTAGGATAGGTAGCTACACTGGCTATTGTACAATCCATAGATGTTAAGGCGCACGCCTAGGCGTCCAGGCGCCTCGGGCCGTGCGCCTAGAACGAACGCCTTGCTTTTATAGCAAATGACGGGCGCCTTGGGTCGCCTGAGAGGCGGCAGCCTAGGTGCGCCTAGGCACGCCTTGATGCCTAGGCGACTATTTTTTATGCACATTACATAGATATCTCATTTTCAAAATGCGATATACATTGCGCATTTACAGAAAACAATATACATAGCGCATTTTGAAAATGTGATATACATGTCGTATTTTTGAAATGCGATATAATTTCTTAATAATCTAGCATCCAAATGCGATATTTTTGAAATTTCTTGATGCCACTTTGAAAACGCCTAGGCGCGCCTAAGTGCCCAGGTGTAATGCCTTGTCGCCTTGCCTCCTTAATAACCATGGTCCAATCTTCTCTCCACCCCCTCTTCTTGAGTCGGTTGCACTTGAACTTAGAAGGGAATACCCCGCTCCTCGAGGAAATAATTACTGGACCAGAGAATTGGAATTACCTTGTTAGAAGAGGTAGTTTTTGCCATTTTTGATGTGGAGAGCTATATTTAACTTACACAGTACAAGTAAGATTCATAGTCATCAGAAATTTGCATATGAAGATTTGTTCTGACCTGACTACTACGTCTTGAATAGAAGACTTGTGGAACTTAAAGTCCGTTAGGTCTTAAATTCAGATCCCAATAAGCTTCCGCCACATTATTAATCCAAAGGTTGAGGCAAGCTCCATTATCATCTTTTGTTCATGACCTTGGTATGGAACCCAAAATCATTTCACTTTTGCATTTCATTTGCTCGGGGACGAGCAAGGTTTAAGTATAGGGGGTTGATGAATCTGTGATTCATCACCCTAAAAGTTGACAATAGAGCTTTGTTCCCGAGTAATTAGTTGCACTTCAACACTTATATTGCATAATTAGCATTCATGTATATGTAAATAAAATCTGCATTTTAGCAATTATATTTGTATTAAATAAGGAGCCAAATTCAATTGTAAATATTCACCTATATATTATCAAAAATCACCTATATGTATATATTTTATACTAACTCCAAAATCAATAAAATTAACTTTATGGTGTGTATATTACTAACACTAATAAAGGGAAAATATCAAAAAAATGCTAACTTGTAAAATTCTTCAATAAAACCCAAATCCAAGTTTGAGACCTAGATATTAAAATGTGCCTATCTCTCTCATACAGTGTCCGATTTAGGTCTACTCACTTTTAAAGTAATATACATTCAAAGACCTTCAAAATAAGACCAATTTCATTAAAATCGAATATCGTATGTGAAACTTGGGATTTGGGCCCCTATTGTATATTGTACATATTGACCACAATACCTTTCATTTTATCTTTTTATTTTCTTAATTATTAAAAGTCTAAAAAATAGATTAAGTTGTAAATATTTCTTTCATTTTTTTTCTAACATTATTTTTCTCGAAATAAAAATGACAAAAAATTTGTAAAAGATTACAATACGGTATTTTATACTTATAAGATACCACTCAAAAATAAACTTTCTACATATGACTTCTTTTGATTTTCGACCCTTCACAAAAGTTGCAGGTCTTGTCGAGACGAACAACTTTCGTGTTGACCACTTTTTTATTTAACCCCTTTTGTTATTTCTTTTTTATTCTTCTTTACATTCAATTTTTTAATTTTCTGGGAGCGACACGTGACCGTTCCTAGAGCCGGCACGTGTCACCCTATTTTTTCCCATCTTCTCTTTTGTTTCAGGACATACTCATGGGCAAGGTGATTGGATGTGGTCGTTATCATAGAGGATTTTACATACTGGTCCAACCTCCATGTGATGGTGTTGCTACCATTCTTCTATAGGGATCAGTTTCTCCTTTCATGTGGCATCTTCGCTTGGCTCACCTTCCTCTGCGGAAGCTGTGTCATGTTTTGCCTCAGATTTCTACTCATACCACCTTGGAGTGTGAAGCATGTCAGCTTGGGAAGCATCATCGTTCTTCTTTTCCAAGTCGTCACAGTAGTCAGTCGTTTGAATTGTTTCATTTTTGACATTTGGGGTCCTAGTTGTGTTCCCGATCATCAGGGACGTCGGTTTTATACGATCGTTGTGGATAACTTTTCTAGATTTTCTTGTTGAAAAATAAGTCGAAAGATGGTCCTGTTATTAAATCATTTCTTATTGACATTAAAAATATTTTTCTGCGAATTGAAGTTTATTCGCACTGAAAATGCCTTGGAATTCTCCACTCTACGTTGTCTGACTTTCTCAGGTCTCTTGGAATTGTTCATCAGACTTCTTGTGATTATACTTCACGGCAGAATGGTGTTGTTGAACGCAAACATCGTCATCTTCTTGATGTCACGAGGACTCCTTTGATTCAGAGTCGAGCTCCTTATTCGTTCTGGGTGATGTCGTCCTCACTGCATGATACTTAATGAACCGCATGCCTTCCATTGTCCTTGGAGAAAAGGTTCCTTTCTTGATTGTGTTTCCCAAGGACCTATTCTCCCTTAGTCCCAGAATCTTTGGTTTTGTGGCCTTTCTCAACAATTTTACCCTTAATCGTAACAAAGTCTCTCTAAGAGTTGTCAAATGCGTGTTCATTGGCTATTCACGTACCCAAAAAGGGCATAGGTGTTTTGATCCCGTAGGGAGAAAGTATTATGTGAGTGTTGATGTCACATTCTTTAAGTCTATTATGTATTTCTTTCCTACAGGTGATAGGTTGTCTAACTCCGACTCGGATGAGGATGTCTTCGTTCCACCACCTCCGTTATCTCCACCATCACCACATGTTGTGTCACAATCATCTCCACCACCACCACCACCACCTACTCTGACGTGGTTCTTGACATAGTTTTACATTCGCAGGTCCACTACTCACCCCTCTGCTTATACACCTTCCATGTCATCCAACACGTCTCAGGTATGTACTGATCACATTATTTCTACTAAAGGAGTCGGTGACATGCTTGTATCACATGATACACTATAGGAGGAGATGATACCAGAGAATAAAGAGGTTGATAATCTCGATGTACCTATTGCCTTGAGGAAGCCGCATCGTAACTGTGCCACTTATACCCTAGCTGCTCATGTTTCCTTAGACAATTTTTTAGAAGAGTACAGGATGTTTTTCGTGGGACTTTCTTCTATCACTATCTAGGAGGCCATACAGGATAGTAGCTGGAAACTTGCCAAGGAGGAGGAGATCTTTACGATAAAGCAAAGGGCATATAGCAGTGTAGATCGCCACGTGAGTTCACCCAGAATTATGGGGTTGACGATCAGGATACCTTCTCACTAGTGGCCAAACATTCAACATTGCGCATTCTTCTATCGGTTGTTATGACTCGAGGTTGGTCTCTTTGGCAACCAGATGTCACGTTTCTATATGAAGATCTACATGAGGAGGTATATATGCAGCAGTCACCAGGGTTTGCTACTGAGGGGGATTCTCAGAAGATGTGTAGGCTCCACAAGATGATTTATAGCATGAAGCAAAGTCCAAGACCTTGTACCAGAAGCTATCAGAGATAATAGAGCACCAAGGGTTTATGCGATCATTCGTTTTTTGTTCAGAGAACACGGAGAGGTATTGTTGCTATTCAGCTTTATGTTGATGATATTTTTGTCACTGGTGATGATGAGCAGGGCTTTCAGCCTACCAAGGAGTTCCTAGATCTGCAGTTTGTCACTAAGGATCTTGGTAGTCTTCGTTACTTTATTGGATTAGAGTTCGCCAGGAACCATAGTGGTCCTGTGATGACCCACAGGAAGTTTGTCAGTGATCTGCTTGATGACCCACATGTCAGGAAGCAAGCTTGCTACTATCCCTATGAATCCAAGCATGAGATTATATGATGATGACACTGAGGAGGTAGACAAGATAAGATACAGGGAGCTTATTGGGAAGCTTCTCTATGCCACTATCACCAGGACAGACATATCCTTTGTTGTAAGCAAGGTGAGCAAGTTTATGGAACAGCCCAGGACGGTTCATATGGATGTTGTTTATATGATTCTAAGATATTTGAAGACTTCACCATGTATTGGCTTCTATTTAGCAGAGGTACACCTCTTGAGGTGATAGCTTGTGTAGATGCATATTATGCAAGATGCCCTAAAGACAGGAAGTCTACTTCTGACTTTGCTATTTTTGTAGGGAGCTCACTTGTGTCATGGAAAAGCAAGATGCAGATAGTGGTTGCTAGATCCAGTGCAGAGACTGAGTACAGAGCCATGGCTCAAGGGAGCACAGAGATGATGTGGGATAGATCGGTCTTGACTGAAATTGTTGTTGAGGTACCTCTTCCCATGCAACTTTTATGCGACAATCAAGCAGCTCTGTTTATTGTCAATAATCCTGCACTCCATGAACGGACTAAGCAGTGGATTGCAACAACACCAGAGACATGATCTAGAAGGGTCTCATATCCACCTTTCATGTTTCTATTGGAGATCAAACTGCTGATATTTTTACCAAAGATCTTGGTAGAGGTCCATTTCAGAGATGTTCCAAGATGAGCATGATAGACAAATATGCTCTAGCTTTAGAAAGAGTGTTAAGATATTTGTATCTCTTTAGATTTACTTCTTATTTCTATTTCCATAATATACCTCTTATGTAATTAACATGGCTTTTCTCTTTTTTTTTGAAATCTGCTTTTCTCTTATATAATAGACTCTTAGGGTCTCTTCAATGATATGAAAATTCGATTCTTCCAACATATAGAAATAATTAATTCTATGGGATTAAAAGATCATCCAACAAAAAATAATGTAGACAATTCATAAGATCGGCGTGGTGTTTCTCTTTGCCAAGAGTTGTACAAATAAAGCCACGAATACATCATACTTAACATTTTCAACAAAACATAATTAGATCCAAAATGGTAGCTATCTCATTGAGTTAAGCCTAGTTCAATCAAGGTTTTAAAACCGGACTGGACATTGAACCAGTCAGTCTTCGAATTGGTCAGACCGGGTTGGACCATCGGTCCACACCGGTCAGACCGGTGATGATGTTAGCATGACGTCATCATTCTTATCGACTCGGAAAAAATCGAACCATTCTTAATTAATCAGTTAGACCGATCGAACCGATTTTTGAACCGATAAAATTGGATACACATGTAAATATGTACTTATATATCAATGAAATAATCGTTTAAAATGTCAAATCTTTCAATAGAATAACATGATTGTTTATTTCAAGTAAAACAATACAAAAGGTAGTCACATTTTCTAGCATTATATATGAATATAATATTGTAATAATTTATTTATAGTTGCTTATAGAAATTACTTTAAAAAAGTAGTGGCACAGGTTATATTCCAAAAAAAGAGAGGGACACAACTGATATTGCAGAAGTTAAAAGTGCACAAGTGATAAAAACCCTATTATTTCATTACTTGAACCTTTATTTTTTGAAAATATACTAAACCATCAAAACTGGGTCAATCCAGGTCAACCCGATTTGACCACAGGTTGGACTCGATTTTTATTTTCCTTTTTAAAAAAAATAATTACATAAAACATGCCAAACCGACCGGGTCGGGAACAGTTCCCGATCCAACCGGTCTGACTGGTCAGTCCGATCTGGTTTTTTAAACATTGAGTTCAACTACCATACCCCCCTCCACCCACTCTTATCGGTATAGGGGAAACCACATGTCCTTCGCGCATTGGAGCATTCGGTATTTCCACTAATGAAGACGAGGGTTTTTTTTCTTTGCAAGTAAAAAATCCCCTAATATATGATTTCAAATTTATATAATCACGGTGAATCCATCTTTGGCGCCATAACTACCACTATTGCCACATTTAATTAAATGGGTTAGTATTTGCCACATTTAATTAAATGGGTTAGTATTTTCACCCCAGACAAGCACTATTTGTACTTTTTTATTGTATTGTGTATGCTCTTGAAACCCTCTTTATGGTGCTTCTTTAAATCAAAGTTCATGGACACAATGTAAAAGAGATCTAAAAGTACACACTTTGATCATGGAGGATATTATCCGATATTCAATTAAAGAGTTTTGGAACTAAAGGTGCCATTTCGATTCATTGAGAACGAGGCTTCAATAGATGACGCACTCGGAGAAATCTGAGGAGAAAAGAGACGAAGCTTATGACACGACTCATGAGACAAGAGAGGGATGAGGTTGAGAGGAGTAGAATTTGGGGAAAGGAGGCACAATAGTGGAGGCATTCTCCAAATCAAAAATTCTCAATTCAATTTATAACATAATCTGCCTTATAATGGATTGGTGCCCCTTTATATATGGAGGGGTTTATATACCAAATCGCTAACGAAATAGAATAGAAATTAAATAAATCCTAAGAATATTCTAACTGACTCGCTAACTAATTTAGTCTACTATGAATTTTGAGATTACAATCAATCTCAATTTATTTAACGTAAATAAAAATAATCGACTAGGGGCGGAAGACCCTAATTTATCTTAATCCCCAACTTTGTGATGGCTTCAAACCTATTCGGCCCATCATTTTGGAAAATATTGCATCAATTCTCCATCGCTTGAAAATTTGTCTCTTGATGAATTTCTAAATCTTCAAGCTCAACACATGTCGATTTATATCCAGCTTTCCCGATTTTAGCTTGAAAAAATAGATGCATATCATACGACGGGGTCAAGGTGTCCTTGGGGTTGAGGTTAGTGCCACCAACTTTATGTCGAAAGAACGTATGTAATGCAAATAGTGGTGCTCACGTGGATGTCGCTCCTTTGAAGTGGGGTGTGAAGAATTGACGGGGGTCTTTCTCCTCGTGGGCTCTTTCGTTATGAAAAAAGCTGGCTCTTGGAACCCGCATTTAAGGACATTGTCAGGAATCACTGGAATCATTTCCCGGCTTCGGGCTCGGCGGCGGCAAAACTCTCTCAAAAGCTCTCCTCTCTGCGGCGGGTTCTTGTTGACTTCAAAGCTTCCATTAGACAATCGCGTAAGGCTATTCGTTCCGCTGCGGAGAATCTTATTGTGCTCCTTGACTCCACGGAGAACGAACGTGATCTCACTATGGACGAGCTTCATGAGCGCTCTATTGCTATTGCGCGGGTTCAGGCAGAGGGTAAAAAACGTTGTATTGAATGGCGGCAAAGGTCTAAGGAAAAATGGATCAAAGAAGGCGACGCCAACACGTCCTTCTTCCATCGGGCGGCTAGCAACCGGAGGCGCATAAATTTTATCCGGACTATCTCCATCAATGGTGAAGAGTTCTCGGATGATCGTGCGATGGGCGTTGCCATCACTGACCAATTCAGACGGTCTTCTTCTGCTCTCCCTCCTCGGCGGTGGCGTTGGCTTGGGGAGGGGGCCCCTCGGGTTTCGGACGCTGACTCCATCCTTCTCACTCGCCCTATTTCCATGACAGAGCTTAAGTCTGCTGTGTGGGGCCTGAATTGCGACTTCTCCCCGGGGCCGGACGGTTTTCCCATCTCTTTTTACAAGGATTTTTGGGAGATTGTGTCGGAGGACGTGCTCGCGGTGGTCTCCGAGTTCTGTTCGGGCAACCATGGTTTTGATCGTATCAATAGGGCTCACATCGTGCTTATTCCGAAGAAATCACCCGCTCTTCGCCTCGACGACTTCCGTCCTATTGCCGTCTCCAACGCTATTTATCTTATTGTGGCTAAAACCTTGGCCAACCGTTTATCACGACTATTACACGGGCTTATTTCGCCGGTCCAAGGTGCGTTTATTAAATGTAGACATATTGCGGATTGTATCCTTGTGGCGTCGGAAATTGTGGCTGATTGGAGGAGGGAGAAGAAGAAAGGAACTTTATGGAAGATCGACTTTGCTAAAGCCTACGATTCGATTGATTGGCGCTTCCTTTGGTCGGCTCTTCATCGGCGGGGATTCCCGAGTCTTTGGATTTCGTGGATGCGTAGATGTGTCTCCACGGTCTCTCTCTCCGTGCTTATCAACGGTCGTCCGGTGGGCGGGTCCTTTCAACCGCGTAGGGGCATTCGACAGGGTTGCCCTTTGGCCCCTATGCTCTTCGTTCTTGCCTCGGATGTCTTGTCTCGGATGGTGCACGACGTCATTGATGCTGGCCTCACTTCAGGTTTTCAGAAGGGAGGCTAATGCGTGCCTATTATTCAGTTCGCGGACGACACGATTTGTTTCATTGAGGGGGGCTCTGATGCGGTGGCTGGGATGGCGCATACAATTTCTATTTTCTGTGAGCTATCGGGAATGACGAGTAACTTGGCTAAATGCTGTATGGTGCCCTTTGGGATGACGGCGGCGGAGGAAATTGAGTGCAGTCGTATTCTCGGCTCTCAGATTGGGGAGCTCCCTCTCCCTTACCTTGGTGTCCCTCTTTCGATTGGCCGGAACCGCTCTAATGACTGGAGGCCTATTTTGGAACGGGTGGACTCGCGCTTGGCGGGCTGGAAGGCTTCCTTGCTATCCCGGGGCGGTCGTCTTGTTCTTCTTAACTCGGTTCTCTCTGCCATTCCGATCTACTTCCTTTCGGTTCGGAAAATGCCGGTGGGTGTTCGCGTTCGACTGGAAAAGTGCATGCGAAGATTCCTGTGGGGGCGTTCGGACGGCAATGGCCGGGGGATTCACTTGGTTGCTTGGGATATGGTGGCCCAGCCTAAGAGGTTGGGGGGGCTTGGCGTTCGTCCCTTGGCTCGTGTCAATGAGGCTCTGCTCCTGAAATGGGTGCATAAGATTTGGGGCAAGGATGATTCCTTCTTTGGAAACGTGCTGCGGGCGATATTGGGCGAGGCTTGGAATACCTTCATGCGCGGAATTTGCCCTGCTCACTCTTCACCCTTTCGGCGTTACGTCTTTGATGCTTACCAAAGGAACTGCTCTTTGTTCTCCCCGGTGCTGGGGTCGGGCTCCGTCTTCTTGTTCTGGCAGGACGACTGGACGGGGGGCGGCGCCTTCCAGATTCGCTTCCCGCGGCTTTTCGCCCTGGCGGCTAATCAATTGGCCTCGGTTGCCGACTACTGGATCAACGACGGCTGGTGCCCCTCTTTCTCGGGCACTCTCTCGGACCAACGCGCCAACGACCTCGCCTCCCTGCTGGAGGCTCTTTCCTCTTCCGCTTGCCCTTCTGCTGGGAGGGATCACTGGGCTTGGAGGGACGGAACTTTTTACTCTCGCAAGGCCTTCTGTGCTCTGCTTCCTCCTCCTCCTCTAGCTGCTACCTTGGTTCGTGACTGCGCCTTCTTATGGGGGCTTCGCTTGCCCGCGCGGATCTCTTTATTCTTTTGGGTTTTTCGTCATCGAAGGCTGATGACTCGCGACCGTTGCGCCTCTTTCCTTCACACTCCGAACGTCCTTTGCCAGCTCTGTGGGGTGTCTGATGAATCGGCCGACCACCTTTTCTTCCTTTGTTTGTCGGTTACTCGGATTTGGGACGATGTTGCTTGGGCTCGTGCGGCCAATACTGAGGACTTCTGTGATATCCTTTGGACCAACAGAAGGAGATCCCGTTCTGATCTGTTGGGTCCCATTGCGCGCCTGTGGGCTATTTGGAGGGCTCGCAATGACTCCATTTTCTCGGGCTCGCGTTTCTACGAGGAGAATGTGACTTCTGCGGCTATCAGCCTAATTTCTGATTGGTCTATGTAGTTGGGCCACGGGGTCTGGCTGTCGCGTTTGTATTGTATTTTTTTAATTTGGCTCTTCCCTCTCCCTCCTTCATCCCCCCTTAACCCTGTAAGTATCTCTTTCTATACCTTCATAATAATATAATTCTGGGGCGAACACCAACGAGTGTCTCCCCCTTTTTTGGACTTCAAAAAAAAAAGAATTGACGGGGGTATAGAGATATATTTATATGTTATTGTACTCTTTTATCTATTTCTTTTCCTTTTGCCTGCATAATGTAATTTGCCCATAAGTCACATAGATTGGAGATCTCGTACCTGAAACCCTAACCTAGCCATACCTCCTGCCCTCTCGTGCGTGCAATCGACGCTGCACTCCTCGCACGGTCAAAACCACACTTCTCCTGCGGTTGGAGCAGCACCTGCGGTCGGGGTCGCCTGCACCTCTCCCATGGCAACACCTGGGAGCGGAACACAGCTCGTCGCACCCCCCCTGCAGCTGGTACTGCATCTCCTCTTCACAACCGGTGTCGCCGCACCTTTTTCCATACTCCTCTTTCAAGGCCGGCGTTGTTGCATCTCTCTCTCTCTTTGTGTCCGTGTCGATGTTCTCTTATTGAAGGGATTGGTTGCAGTTTGAGTCTATGCATGCAACCAAATCCCCTCATGTCAGTGTAGATGATACATTCTTTAGTCTACTACCCTAGTCTTCCTCGCCAGGCAACATGTCTGAAAGCAAGGTAGATATCCCCTCCATAGGCACCTTCAGAGATCCCGTGCATGTAGTCAAGATGAATGGGTCGAATTATGAGTTCTGGACCATGCAGTTTATGAGCTTAATGAAGTTGATGGTTAAGAAGAATATTCTTACTGAGGAAGAGCCAACGGAGAAGACAGCGTTGTATGCCTCATGGGAGGCAAATGACGCATATGCACAATTCTGGTTGTTTGGTACCTTGGTACCAGAGATTGCGAACGATGTCTTGCACCAGCACACTGCCAGAGCCATGTGGGATATACTTGTTGTCACGTATTCACAGGCAAAAAATGAGACTAAAATTTTGCAGCTTCAGCATGACAGCTTAACTATGAGCATAATGGATGACCTCTACATGCTCCTTACACTGCCCTGTGTGGGATGCTTGAGAAGCTTCATAGCTTTATACCTCTCACGGCTACTCCAGAGCAGTTGAAGACATGTCGGCCACTACGGATGGTGTCTTCCTGGCCTTTCTTGACTCACAGTACGAGGCTGCTTCCTCTCAAATACTAGCGGATGCTACTATTCCTCCCATGGAGGAGGTCTTCTGCAGACTGAGCCGAATCAACATTTCATCTCCTGTTGCAACACCGAATTCCTCTGCCATGGCGACCTCTCATGGAAGAGGTGGTCAATCCCAGTTCTGTGAATGGGGACTACGTGGTACAGGTGGACGTGGTCGTGGGTCACCTTGTACCTATCATCACCAATCTTGTCATACAAAAGATACATGCTATTCCAAGCATGGTTTTACAGCATCCGCCCATGTAGCAGAGTAGGTTCAGCCCTATACTGTTCCATCCAGATTAGATCAGAGATATGATGAGCTTGTGTCTAGTCTGAGAGACATCATGCCTCTAGCTAGCACCCCTTTACCTGCTTCAGAGAACAGGTCGAACATTGTTGCTACTGCAAGGGTTAGAATCTCAGGTAGTATTCATGCATCTACTTCTTAGCACGGTTCAGATATCTCAGAATGGATCATAGATTCTGGTGCAACACATCATTTGTGTGGACATAGAGAACAGCTCATAGCCCACAGGTAGGTTTCTCTAGGAAGAATTGCGGTGATAGCATATGTGACTCATTCCCCGATCACAAGACAGGGGGAGATCACCTTGACGCCCTCCATGTGGTTGCAAAATGTGTTGCATGCCCTCGATTTCTATGAACTTATTGTCTATTAGTCATATTACTAAGGATTTACATTGTCGAGCGATATTTGACCCATCATCTATTGTGTTTCAGGATATCCATACGAGAAGGGTGATCGGTTATGGCCGTGAGCAAGGACTCTATCGACTGGTCCAAACATCATATATTGAACTATCCTCCCATTCCACTGGACCGGTCTCCCCCTTTTTATGGCATATGCGCTTCGGTCATCTTCCACTTCAAAAACTGCATCAAGTCCTTCCACAAATTTCACCCCACTCGTCATTCAACTGTGAGGCATGTCAGTTGGAGAAGCATCAACAGTCTGTCTTCCCTAGTCATCAAAATTGGAGCAGTAGCTTCCCTTTTGAGTTTTTCCATGTTGAATTTAGGGTCCAAGTCATGTTCCCGATCATCAGGGACAGATGTTATTTAGTTGTTGCGAATGATTTTAGTAGTCTGTCTTGGGTCTTTCTATTGAAAAATAAATCAAAAGCTGTAAATACAATTATAAATTTCATTAAAGAAGTGCAGAATGTTTTTCCACCTCTGTCAAAATTGTGAGGACCGATAATGCGCTGGAATTATGTACTCATGTTCTCTATCAATTCTTTTCATCCCATGGCATTCTTCATCATACATCATGCGCTTATACATCTCATCAGAAAGGAGTTGCCGAAAGAAAACATCTTCACCTACTTGATGTCACTCGTACCCTCCTTATTCAGAACCATGCTCCATATTCTTTCTAGGGTGATGTCGTTCTCAAGCATTGTATCTTGTGAACTGCATGCCCTCATTGATGCTGGGGCAGAAGATATCATTTTCTCTTGTTTATCCTGACGAGTTGTTCTCTCTAACCCCTCATGTTTTTGGGTCCGTTGTTTTTATCCATCAGTTGTCTTCAGGGATTGATAAGCTCTCATCTAGGGTTGTCAAATGTGTCTTTGTTGGGTACTCTAGACTTCATAAGGGTTATCGTTGTAATGTCCGTTACACATGAGATACTATGTCTGCGCAGATGTCACATTTTTTGAGTCATTCATGCATTTTTCTCCTATAGGTGAGAGGTTGACACCTTCATATTCGGATGATGAGGTCTATATTCAACCTCTACCCATGAGCTCACCACCAATATCATCACCCCCATCACCATGTCCTCCATCACCTCCATCTGCCCCACACTGCCTCCCATTGTTCTGGTTCCACCAGTTCCACATCACTACAGTCGTCGGTCTGCTCATGTCCATGGTCTGTCATCCAGCACGCCCCAGGTTTGTTCTAAACACATTACTTCTAATGATGGGACTGACGATATCTCTCAACGGTAGTCAATTGAGGATGTTGAAGATTAGGTCACTGGCATGGATGACGATGACCTAGATGTGCATATTGCTATTAGGAAGCAGAAGCATTTCTGTGCTTCATATCCAATTGCTTCTCATGTCACCTTCGATTGTCTGACGAGTGACTTCAGGAGGTTTGTTGTTGCGTTGTCTTTCGTGGCCATACCACGAACTTACCAAGAGGCATTGACAGATAACAGGTGGCGCCTAGCCATAGAGAAGGAGATGGCGGCTCTACGGATGAGAGGTACCTGGAGTCTGGTCCCGAACCTTGCTGGGGCATCTATAGTGACTTGTAAACGAGTATTTACAGTGAAACTGAATGCAATCAGCAGTTTTGATCGATATAAGGCTTCACATAATGCAATCAGCAGTTTTGATCGATACAAGGCTTCACTTGTTGCACGAGGATTTACTCAAACATATGAGGTGGATTATCTTGACACTTCTTCTCTTGTTGCTCGTCATTCTACCCAATGGATTCTTTTATCAGTTGTTGTGGTTCGAGATTGGCCTTCGTTTCAACTTGATGTCAAGAATGCTTTTTTGTACGGTAATCTTCAGGAGTAAGCCCGCGTGCAGCAGCTGTCAGGTTTTGCTGTTGAGGAGTGTTCATACGTGTGTAGACTTCATAAGGCAATCCATAGCCTTAAGAAGAGCCTGAGAGCTTGGTTTCAAAAGCTCTCAGATTTGTTAGAGAAGCAAGGGTTCAAACGGTCGAATGCAGATCATTCTCTTTTCATACAGAGAACCTCCATATGTACGATTATTATTATGGTGTACGTGGATAATATATTTATTACAAGAGATGACAACAGGCGACAGAATTTCTGGGTCGTGAATTTCTTACCAAGGACCTTGGAGCTCTTGGGTACTTTTTGGGACTGGAGTTCGCCAAAAATCAGCAAGGACTTTTGATGACACAGAGGAAATATGTCACTGATCTACTATGTGACACAGTCATGCTTGGATGTCGACCAGCTATTACACACATGGATCCAAGCATGAGGTTATATGACGGTGATATTGATGAGGTAGACAGGAGAAGATATAGAGAACTTGAGGGAAAGCATCGTTATGTTACTATTACCAGACCCGATATTTCATTTGTTGTCAGTCAAGTTAGCCAGTTCATGGAACAACCTTGTCAAGTACATATGGATGTTATATATATGATACTAAAAGAAGTGGCACCATCACTATCTCAGCATGCACAGACGTAGATTAAGCAAGGTGCCCCAAGGACAGGAAGTCTGTGATTTGCTATATTTGTTGGTGATTCACTTGTCTCGTGGAAAAGCAAGAAGCAAACTGTAGTTGCTACGTCTAGTGTTGAATTTGAGTATAGAGCCATGGCACAAGCAAGCACAGAAATGATATGGGTTCAAGCAGTCCTTACAGATCTACACGCATATGCCCATCTTCCCATGTCGCTGAAATGCGACAATCAAGAGGCCAAATTCACTACCAACAATCTTGTATTTCACGAAAGGACAAAGTATATTAAGGTCGAACACAATGACTAAGCATTTCGTGGAGATGGCAGAGCGAGCGACGAGAGAAGAGCGAGCGACGAGCGGCGTTTGGTGTTCACTGGCGGGGCGAGCGTGCAAGGCAGAAGACCTCAACCGGAGTACGCGCGGTGGGTAAAGGTGGTTCGCGACAAGGGGAAGAAGGTCCTGGACTCCGACGACAATATTCCTCGTGGTTTCACACCAACTGGTGCGTTTGGAAAGAAAGAGGTGGGCGAGTGGATGGAGGTGTCCCATAGGAAGCTTGGCCCGAAGTGCTTCCGGTGCAACATCAGGGGGCACATGGCCTCCTTCTGTCACCTCCCTCCAAGGTGCTTCGTCTGTGGGAGGGACGGTCATCGCCAGGCTACATGCTATTCACGCAACAAGTTAGTGATATCGGAGCCTACCTCACGTCAAGCCACTCCTTCGGATGGTCGTCGGACTGGGAGCTCGGCCACTACCCACCAAGGTGGTCCTTCTTTAAGCGCTCGGTAGGATCATGCGGCGAACCATATACCCTCCTTCATCGAGGGTGGGGGGGCGGTTACTGCCAAGCCTTTGCACAAAAGAAGGTCTCCGCAGACTTCACCGTCTTCGTATGCAGCCATTGGCTACGCAACTAAAGGGGTTATCAACCTGAAGATCCTCAACTCGCATCTCTCCGGGTTCTTTGGCGCACGGTTTACGGGGTATGTGGTGCTGCTAGGAGATCGGCGATGCTGTGTTCGAGGCTTAACCGAAGCCCAGAGGGAGCGCCTGATTCTCAATGGGGACGTAGGCGACATTAGCTGGAGGTGCTTGCGTTTCGCTGATGGGTCCTGCGAGAAGATGGAGGTTTGCATGGCACGGGTAAAGGGAGTTCCATTCTTATCTCGGTCCGTCGATTGCCTGCGGAAGGCCTTGCGGCAGTGGGGAGTTGTTCGTGAAGTGATCGATGATGGACTCAGACCGGAAACCGCGGTCGATGTTACGACCATTCTGTTGGAGTGCTCCAAGTCCTTCCTCGACAACGTTGGCAACAGGAGCTCCTTTACGGAGTTGAAGGTTGGTGGGTTTTCCTTTCCGATCGAGCTGGTGATCGACATCCCTCCGCCTCCGCCTCCGCCTCCTCCGGAGGACACGAGAACGGCCTCAGTCAAGGGGGTGTGGGCCGCCTCGGACGTGGAGACGGCGGTTGGTTTTCCAAGGCGTCCCTTGTACGAAGAGTTACGGCTTTATTCCACCACACGGCGGTTCGAGAACTTCCCAAAAAGATTGCCCCTGCCCCCAACATTATTCCTTTTGCATGGCAACGTGGTCGACCCCTCGATGGGCCCGCCATTTGAACCGGCTCTTGGGGCGTTTTTCGACTCCTCTTCTGGTGAGGTGCATGATCCGATTACTACATCGTTCTTGGATAAATGGATCTCCCCGAAGTCGGGCACTGGAAGGGCGATCCAAAGGTCCGCTATCCTCAATGCGGCATCGCCGACCGAGCCTCTTATGGAAGAGACATCTTTCGATGAGGGTCCCTCTGTCCAGGTCCAGGAGGGAGAGGCCAGCTTGGGAAGGAGCGCAAAGCGTTATAGAAGAAGGAATAGAACCAAGGCGACCAGGTCCTCAGCGCAGCCAGGTTCCACGTTCAAACTCCTTGTGGCGGAGGCAGCAGATGTGGTGCAAACTATGGGGAGCGACGAAGGTTCCATATGAAGATTTTATCCTGGAACGTACGAGGGCTGGGGGATCCAGACAAAAGGAAGATGGTGGGTGCGCGGTTCGTTGAGTGGGGATGCAACATCGTTCTTCTCCAAGAAACGAAGCTTCACGCCTTGACGGAGCAAGATTGGAAGGGGTTCGGTGCCGGGGAGGAAGATCAGTTCAGGATAGACCTGGCCAATGGGCCGGGGGCCCGCCCGCCCAGCCCGCTCATGGGCCAGGCTTGGGCCAAGATATTTTAGAAATGGGCCGGCCCGGCCCGGCCCGCTCTTTGGCCCGCTCGGCCCAGCCCGCACATATAAAAATACATGTTTAAAAATTATATTTTAGGTACATTTAATATATTATACTTCAAGTTTTTGTTTTACATTATCAATATTATATCTTAATTTATAGTTGTTTTTTTAAGTAAATACTGTAACCATTGAGTCTGGGTTGATTAGATGAATTTAATAGACCCAGTTTCATGTTAATCAAGTTTACTTGTGTAAGTTGTGGTAAAAAGAGGAATTGATAGCTCTTTACTGGTAACTAGCCGAAGTACCTCAATAACGTTACAACTGTAGTGTTATTGGAACGGTCACAGCAAGAACATGCTAATGAAATTCATATTAATCAGATGCCAGATGCAAAAGTTACAAGGTTTCGAAATCGTTCATTTTTCCAGATATAACCTGACAGACATATAAATACAGATCAAATCTAATAAATTCGCATGCAACCCACATCGCAAATAGGAGAGTCGTCGCATTGTCAGAGTCCACTGGAATTGCATTGAAACAAACATACAGGTTTCGCTCGATACACGATCTGTTTAATGATACTAATTTATAGTTTACATGCAAAGTAACACATATTATGGTTACTTGAATTAGAAAGATTAGATGATACTAAAAAAAACTTAATTATCTATGTAATTTTGATTAAAAAACTAATAAAAAATAACTTTACATTTGGCCCATGGGCCGGCCCAGACCTGGGCTGGGCTTGGGCCTTGAGGTATGGCCCATGGACCGGGTCGGGCCTTGGACAGGGGGTTTTAGAACGTCGGCCCGTTCGGCCCGGCCCGCACTTTGGCCAGGTCTAGTTCAGGATCTTGGAGGGGTCGGGGTCCTCAGGTGGGATGATTGTGGCTAGGCGATCCTCGAAGTGGTCCTTCAATTCCATGACTCGCGGGAGGCGCCTCTTAACGGTGATTCTGGACAACACGAGATCCACTGTTCAGATCGCGGTCTCGTGCGCTTATGGCCCATGTGAGGCGGGGTTACGTGCGCAACTCTGGGAGGATTTGTTGGAGGCAGCTCGGTTCGTCGATGGGACCCCCTGGTTGGTGGGGGGGATTTTAATGTGACTCTCCT
Organism: Ottelia alismoides; assembly: GCA_037367405.1. Lineage (NCBI taxonomy): Eukaryota > Viridiplantae > Streptophyta > Magnoliopsida > Alismatales > Hydrocharitaceae > Ottelia > Ottelia alismoides. The sequence goes on from JAZKJV010000099.1 coordinate 1,420,085, forward strand.
ATCTTCGGATAGGCCCGGTGGTAGGGGCGGCTAGGATCCGGGCTCTTCCTCGTTCGCGGACACCATTGACTTGCTTGGCCTCGAGGTCCTGGACGCCACAGGTATCGACTATACTTGGAGAAATGCTAGGTCTCGCTCGCGTCTTGACCGCTTCCTCGCCTCGGAGGAGACTGGGGAAAGGTTCCCCTTAGCATCTGTGGAGGCGAAACCGCGGGTGCGCTCTGACCACAACCCTATTGTGTGGTGTTCGGGAGATTCCCCTGTTCAGCGGGGTCTTTTCAGATATGAGAAATGCTGGCTGCAGGAGCCTAACTTCCGGGCAGTTGTAACGTCGCATTGGATGGAGACGGTGGTATCTGGCTCCGCTACGCAGAGACTTCATGGTAAGCTTTGCTCTTTAAGAGTGCGACTCGCGGCTTTTAAGAGGGAATCGCGAGCGGCAAGGGCGGCAGCTAGATCGGAAGCGGAAAAGACCATTCATTTACTGGACGTGCTGGAGGGTAGCAGACTACTATCAACTGAGGAGCTCGCGGCTCGCGCGGAGGCCCATAGAAGGCTCATTCTCGAGGAAAAGAAACGCATCGCGGAGTGGAGGCAAAGATCAAGAATAAGATGGGTTCGGGAAGGGGATGCAAATACATCATTCTTCCATCGTTGTGCTAATGGGAGGCGTAGAACTAACTCCATCAGTTCTATTACTATCGATGGGAGATGCGTGGAAGGAAATGGGGAGATGGGTACTGCCATCTCCAACTACTTCAGGGACGTTACTTCTACAACTATTCCTAGGAGATGCAGATGGCGGGGTCGGAGGTCCAGGTCGGTGGCGAGGGACGACTGCGGGAACCTGACTCGTGATGTTTCTCTGGAGGAACTGCGTGACGCGGTGTGGGATCTCAACGACGACGCGTCGCCTGACCCAGATGGCTTCCCGATCTCCTTCTATAAGGACTTTTGGGACGTAATTGGGTTGGAGGTGTTAGAGGTCGTGAAAAAATTTTGTACGGGAAACGCGGGCTTTGATAGAATCAATCGCGCCCACCTTGTCCTTCTCCCGAAGTCTTCGGCGGCGTATTCGATCGGGGACTTTCGGCCTATCGCCGTCTCCAATGCTCTGTACCTGATCACGGCGAAGGTCTTCGCTCGTAGGTTGAATATCATCCTCGGGAACCTTATATCTCCGGCTCAGGCGGCTTTCGTCCCCGGTCGTCAGATCTCCGACTGCGTCTCGCTCGCGTCTGAGATTATTGCGGATTGGCGGAGGGGGGGTACTAGCGGTATTCTTTGGAAAGTGGACTTTTCGAAAGCTTATGATACACTTGATTGGAGATTCCTATGGAGCGAGCTCAAGAGAAAGGGCTTCCCCGACATTTGGATCACATGGATGCGACGTTGCATATCTACGACGTCTTTTTCGATGCTGGTCAACGGGAGCCCTGAGGGGGGTTGGATTCAACCTTGCAGGGTGTTGCGCCAAGGTTGTCCCCTCGTGCCTATGCTATTCATTCTAGCAGTCGATGTCTTTTCTGACATGGCGAAAGGCGTTGCTGCTCGCGGACTGACTAGAGGCTTCTCGAAGGGAGGGATGGAGGTACCGATCGCCCAATATGCTGATGATACCCTATTCTTCATCGAGGGGGGAATCGAGGAGGCTACCGGCATGGAGATGATGCTTGAGATATTCTCAGAATTATCAGGCCTGACGAAGAACAACATGACGTCGGTTTTCATTCCCTTTGGGCAGGCGGAGCTTGCATCGGAAAATTTGGAGTCGGTGTTGGGTTCGAGGAGATCCTCCCTTCCTCTTGAGTACCTGGGCACCCCTTTGTCTCTGGGGCGGACTCGGATACGTGATTGGTTGAGAGTGGTGGAGAAGGTCGAAGCGAAGCTTGCGGGCTGGAAGGTTGCGGTCCTCTCGAAAGGGGGTCGGTTGGTGCTATTGAAATCCGTTCTCTCCTCCATTCCTATATTCCTTCTCTCCAACCGCAAGATGCCAAAGGGGTTGCGGGCACGCCTGGAGAATCGCATGCGCGCATTCTTGTGGGCCAATGGTGCGGCCGGGACTAGGGGGATACATTTGGTGGGATGGAAGGAGGTCTTGCATCGGAAGGATGACGGGGGACTGGGGGTGAAATCACTTGAACAAATGAACGAGGCTCTTCTACTAAAATGGGCTTGCAGGATCTGGGGTCCGGGAAATGACCTTGCTTGCAACGTGATACGTAAAATTTACGACGTTAGAGGCGCCCCTTCTTCGCTGATCATTCGCTCCAGCTCCTCGACCCCGTTTTGGCGCAGCGTGGTGAAGGCTTTTGTGAGCAACCTCGCCCTTTTTAGACATGTTCTCGGGCGGCGGGACTCCTTTTGCTCGGTTGCGACTTGCTGGAGCGATGGCCTCCGGTGCCCCACTTTCGCTGCTTCCCTTTCTGATCAGAGATTCGACGACTTCCTGGCGTTACTGGAGTCCCTACGGGAGGTACGTCCGCCTGGTGAGGGCAGGGACCACTGGACGTGGAGGGAGGGTTCCTTCTCGGTGAGAGGGGCCTACGGTGCAATTTCTAGACCCCCCCCCCCGGCTGGCTCCAAGTTGCTTTCCAGAGATTGTTCGCTGATCTGGCCTTTTAAGCTCCCGGAGCGGATTGGATTTTTTCTTTGGCTCCTTAGGCGTAAGCGGTTGATGACGAGGGATAGGTGTGTGAGACTGCTTGGGGTCAATTCTGATAGGTGCCTTCTCTGTAACGCGGCGATCGAATCGATTGAACATATCTTCTTCTCTTGCTCCGTGGTAGCTCAAGTTTGGTTGGACTTGGGTCCGGCTTGGTGCAGCAGTGGTGACTTCCTCTCTTTTTGGGATTCGGCCCATGCCAACTTGCACAGACCACGGAGGGAGCGGATCATCCCCATGGCCATTCTCTGGGCGGTATGGAGGGGAAGAAACGACCTACTATTTTCGGGTCAACGTTTTTTACAAGGAAAATGTGTGTGCATTTGCTAATCGTTTGCTTGACGATTGGAATTTATAATGGGTGGGGAGCGGTCTTGTTTGATTCGGTTGATCCTGTTCTCTTTTTCTATCTTTTGTTTTTAAATTTTGGGGCGAACACCACTGAGTGTTTCCCCCTACCTTTTAGACTTCAAAAAAAAACATATTAAGGCCGATTGCCATTATATGTGTGACATGATTCAAAGGACTTCATTGCTACATCCCATGTCAGCTCAGGGGACCAGACCGCGGATATTTCACCAAAGCCATACTTAGAGGATCATTTTAGAAGTGTTCATCCAAGCTGGGCATGATAGATATCTATGCTCCATCTTGAGGGGAGTGTAGATATATATTTACAAGTTATTGTACTCTTTTATCTATTTCATTTCCTTTTGTCGGCATTATGTAATTTGCTCATAGGTCTCTCCTCTATATAAGAGAGCCTAGGGCTCAAAGGAATAAACAAGTCTCTTATTTTTCTCAATAGGGAAACTTCATCTCGAAAATCATGTCTTTTGGAGAGCCCATGAGGAATGAATGCTACAAGTTCAGGATAAGAGATGTGGGTAATGTACTAAACCATAGGGTCCTTATATAGGCAGATCACACATTCATGATCCTAATTGGAGAAAGTGGTTACTCCAATTTCCTATTCTCAACACCTCTTTTCAAATATTCTTGCTTCAAGGGGTGGAAGTGCAATTTTTCTACCCCTTCAACTAAAACAATTCTACTGATTTCCCACCAAGCTTCACCTTGTACTTAAATATTCTTGAGGGAGGGGCTTCATTAAAATTATCCCAAATCAACCTCATATCCCTAATTTTATGGGATATGAATCTCCACACAAGGAAGTCCTTCTCAAAAGATGCTCGGGTTTTTCCTTTCTCCCACCAACGATGGTAGAGGCACCAAGATGGGAGGAGGTAGAGCTTGCACTGCGAGATGGGGTTCCATAGGAGGTGGATGCAGTAGCTTCTGCATATATGGCACATGTGTTGGCTGCCCTTGCAACATCATTGAGGGTAGCAATCTTGAGGAGGAGGGTGGCGATGGCCACCATGAGCAAAATGGTGGTAGCGGTAGCTGTTGTCATGGTGTCTGCTTTGGGTGCGACGATGGGCTTTGCGATGGCAGCGAAAATCATGCTTGAAGCACACAAAATGGTAGCGTGGCCCAGGCTGTCGTGATCCCGACAATGACTTCTGGGAGGGCAATAGGGGGTCGTAGCACTGAAATGGCAGTGTCTTTAGAGAGGAGGTGCAGGGCTAGCACGTGGAAAGGGGTCGTGCAGCCCGTGGCAATACTGCGACCAGGCTGTTCTCAACCCCGTAGAGAGGTTTCGTAGTGGTTGGCGTGTGAGAGGAGTTTCTCAAGTCCTTTGGTTGGGTGACAACAACAACTTTACAAGGAGGGGTTGGTGGCTTGATGACCTCCTGTGCATAAATTTCAAAAACGATCATATCTAAGGCTTCACATTCTTCATCTTCTGGTTTTTTTGTCAAAGATGGGTCCTGCATCTTCTTCTTGTATAGGATTTATAGCAATGAAGTCTTTGTCTTGTATGAATATATCTTCATTGAGCATGTGTTGTGTTGATATTGTACTGTAGATATCTTCATGAATGAATGTATCTTGTTCTAGCTATGTATCTAGCCATTGAAGTACCTTTACGTTGAAAAATATTCATTTCTTGAACCTCTTCGAACGTGAACATGAACCGCCGGAGAGACAACTCAGATCAAACTTCATGCGCCAATAGTAGATAGGATCGTTGAACCGTAGGGATGATTCGATAGACAATGCTCTGATACCAATTGATGCAGTTGGAAAATTCTAAAGATGAGAGAAGAGAAGATCGCAACATGACTCATGAGATGAGAAAGGGACGGGTTGAGAGGAGAAACCCTAGAATTTGGAGAAAATGGGGATAATGGTGAAGGCACTCTCCAAATCAAAAACTTTCAATTCCATTCATAACATAATCTGTCTTACAATGGATTGCAGCGTCCTTTATATAGGAAGGGTTGTAATTACAAAACCGGTAATGAAATAAAATGGCAATTAAATAAAATCTTAATAGGAATTGTTAGAAAATAGGAATGCGGAAGTGTATCAGAGAAATAAAAATAAAAACATAGAAGAATAAGGATTTAACATTGAACCCTACTCCCTAAGGAGCGGGATGAAACCATGGGAGAATGCCTCAAAGGTTCGGTAGTCTATTGCTTTTCTCTCCTCATGATACAAGGGGTGTGGGGGTCTATATATAGCCCCCACTGAGTATTCACATCTCCTAATTGGTAGATGTGGGACTATAGACTTGGATGTGTCCATCTCCCCACACAAGTGACACATATAAATAAATACTCGACTCTAATTGACTCCTTGACTAATTTAATCAACACTAAAAGATTCAAGATTACAATCAATCTAAATTTATTTAGCGTAAATAAAATAGATGAAAAAATAAAAATGATCAATTAGGGATGAAAACCCTAATTTATCAAAATCTTCGTGATGGCTTCAATCCGATTCGCATGGGAAATATTGCATTAGAAGATTAAGGGACTCAACAATGACCATAACCCATTGCACAATATGTTGTCACCATACCCACCACTGCAAAAAGAGTACTATGGCCCATGACCTTAAAAAGAATGGGTCTATCCACACCTTATCTTAAATGTCATCTCTCGTCTACTTAGATGTACTTCAGAACCTTGTGCTTTAAACCACCAGCAATTGCCAGCAAGGAAGTCGCTGAGAAAATCTTTGATATAATTTGCAATGCTATAAAAAAGGACCACAAATGTTACTCAAGGTAATTCATCAACGACGGCAAGAAACTGGAGGAAGGAAAAGAAGGATTAGTAATTGAACAAACTGAGGACAGTATGCTAGATCTAGTTACATGAAGGGCTAAGTGACGAGGCATCGGTACATCTACCTGAAAATCCTTTTTTTTTAAGATTTTGTGGAGGAATTGAGAAACCTTTGATCTTCAAGGACTTCCTGGTGATATTGCAAATGGCACTCTTGTGCAAGCGCAATAAATGACAGAAAATGTAGGGGAAGAGAAGCAGATATAGTATATAGTATAGAGACTTGGTTTAATAATCTAATCATTTTTTATGAAATCTAAAATTATATCAAAATTTGAATAAAATCGTAGTTTTGTTGGGAAAATAAACTTGTTCATTTCATTGCACCATAGGCTCTCTTATATAGAGAGAAACATATGGGTAAATTACATAAGACTAACAAAAGAAAACAGAATAGATAAAAGAATATTTCCGGAAATATGAAATATGTCTATACACTCACCCTCAATATGGAGCTAGATATCTATCATGCTCAGCTTGGATGAAAACTTCTGGAATGGTCCTCTGAGCAAGGCGTTGGTGACTATACCTGTAGTCTGATCTCCTGAGATAATATGGGAAGTAGAAATAAAGCCTTTCTAAATCATGTCACGTATATAGTGGCAATCAACCTCGATGTGTTTTGTCCTATCATGAAATGCATGGTTATTTGTGATGATCAAAGCAACTTGATTATCACATTTCAGCAACATGGGAAGAGGAACATCTATTTGTAGATCCACTAATACTGCTTGAACCCACATCATTACTGTGATTTCCTGTGCCATAGCCATATGCTCAAATTCAGCACTAGACATGGCTGCTACAATCTGTTTCTTGCTTTTCCACGAAACAAGGGAATCTCCAACAAATATATCTAATCTTGTTGTGGACTTCCTACCCTTGGGACACCCTGCATAATCTGCATCAGCGCATGTTGAGATAGTGATAGCTCAACATGGTCTAAATAGCATCCATGCACCTGGAGATGACTTAACATACCTTAGTATCATATGTATAGCATCCATATATACCTGACAAGATTGCTCCATGAACTGGCTAACCCGACTGACAGCAAATGAGATGTTGGGTCTAGTAATGGTAACATAGAGAAGCTTTCCCATTAGTTCTCTATATCTTCTCCTATCTACCTCATCAGTATCGTCATCGTACAACTTCATGCTTGGATCCATACGCATGGTAGTGGGTCGACATCCAAGCATGTCCGTTTCACTTAGCAGATCAGTGACATATTTTCTTTATATCATCACAAGTCCTTGCTGATTTCTGGCAAACTCTAGTCCCAAAAAATATCTAAGGATACAAGATCCTTCGTAACAAATTCACGACCCAAAAATTCTTTCATCCCCTTTATTTCTTACATACCATCTCATGTAATGAGTATATTATCAACATACACCATAATAGCAATTATACCTCTAGAGGTTCTCTGTGCATTCAACTTTTTGAACCCCTGCTTTTCAAATAAATCTGAGAGCTTCTGGAACCAAGCTCTTGAACTCTACTTAAGGCCATATATTGCCTTATGAAGTCTACATACCTGGGAACACTCCCCCTCAGCAGTAAATACCGATGATTGCTACACGTAGACTTCCTCCTGAAGATCACCATACCGAAAAGCATTTTTAACATCAAGTTGAAACAAAGGCCAGTCTCGAACTAGTGCAACTGATAAAAGAATCTGTAGGGTAGAGTGACGAGCAATCAGAAAGGTGTCTAGATAATCTACACCATATGTCTGAGTAAAACCTCGTGCCACTAGTCTAGCCTTATACTGAAAAATGCTCTCATATGCATTCTATTTCACTGTAAACACCCATTTGCAGCTGACTATAGATGCCCCAAAAGGAGCAGGAACCAGGCTCCAGGTACCTCTCGATTGTAAAGCTGCCATCTCCTCCTCCATAGCTAAACGCTAACGACTGTCCTTCCAGGCCTCCTGGCAATTTTGTGGTATATCCACGGCAGACATCGCAACAACAAACCTCCTAAAGTCTCCCGTCATGCGATTGAAGGTGACATGAGAAGCAACTAAATATGAAGCACAGGTACGCTTATGCTTCCCAATAGCAATAGGCACATAAAGGTCATCATCAGTCCTGCCAATAATATGAACATCATCCTTCTGAAAAAATATCTACTAAGAAACATCTTAATCCCACCGTTAGAAATAATGCATTCAAGAAAAACCAAAGGCGTGCGGATGAAGGACCATGAGCATGAACAGGAGCAGGTTGTCGACTATAGTGCTTGGGTAGTGGCGGAACAGGAACAATGGGTGGTGGTTGGGTTGACAGGAGTGACGGAGGATGTGATGTAGACGGTGATAGAGGAGGAAATGGAGATGGTAATGAAGGAGGTGGACTCACAGGTGGAGGATGCATGTAAACCTCATCATCTGAATCTGAAGTAAACATGTCACCTGTAGGAGAGAAATACATGACCAATTCAAAAAATGTGACATCTGCGCTGACATAATATTTCTTGTGTAACAAATCATAACATCTATATCCCTTCTACATCCTGGAGTACCCGACAAAGATGCATTTGACAAGTCTAGGAGAGAACTTGACAATCACTAAAGACAACCAATGAACAAACACAACAGACCCAAACACACAAGGAGTGAGAGAGAACAAGTCCTTATCTGGAAATCCAAGAGAAAAAGGTATCTTCTCCCCCAACACTGATGAGGGCATACGATTCACAAAATAGCAGCAAGCTGTAAGAACAGCATCACCCTAGAACAAATGTGGAGCACGACTTTGAATAAGGAGAGTACGAATGACATCAAGTAAGTGACGATACTTTCTTTCGGGAACATCATTTCGTTAAGAAGTATACACGCATGATGATTGATAGAGAATACCAAGAGATGAAAAGAACTGTGAAAGCACACGAGTACAAAATTCCAACGCATTATCAGTTCTCACAATTTTGACTGATGTAGAAAAAATATTCTGCACTTCTTTAATAAAATTTATAATGGTGATTCCAGGTTCAGATTTATTTTCCAACAAAAAGACACAAGACAGACAACTAAAATCATCAAATGCGACTAAATAGAACTTGTGTCCCTGATGATCGAGAACACAACTTGGACCCCAAATGTCCACATGTAAAAACTCAAAAGGGGAGTTACTACTCCAACTCTGACGACTAGGGAAAACAGACTGATGATGCTTTCCCAACTGACATGGCATGCAATTGAATGATGAGTAAGGTGAAATTTGGGGAAGAACTTGACGCATTTTCTGAGGTGGAAGATGACCAAAGCGCACATGCCACAGGTAGGAGCAAATCGGTCCAATGAAATGAGAGGACAGTCCAGCATACGGATTTGGACCAGTCGAAAGAAGCATCCCTGCTCACTGCTACAGCCAATCACCCTACCTGTAAGAATGTCTTGAAACACAAGAAACGATGGGTCAAATATGGTTCGATAATGTAAATCCGTGGTGATCTGACTAATGGACAATAAGTTCATAGAGAAGTCAGGAGCATGCAACACACTCTGTAATCGCATAGAGGGTGTCAAGCTAATCTCCGCATGTCTTATGATCGGGGAATGAGTCTCATATGCTATAACCGCAGTCCTCCTTGGAGGAACCTGCATGTAGGTTATGAGCCGATCTCTATCTCCACACAAATGGTGTGTTACACTAGAATCCATGATCCACTCTGTAATAAATGAACCAGGACAAGAAGTAAAGGCATGAATGCTACCTGATGTACTGACTTTGGCAGTAGCAGCAATGTCTGAACTGTTCTCTGAAACAGGTGAAGAGGTACTAGCTGGAGGCATGATGTCTCGTAGTCGAGACACAAGCTCATCATATCTCTGACCCGGTGAGGATGAAGCTGCATGAGGAGTGACCGGTTCTGCTACACAAGTTGATTCTGAGAAGCCATGCTTGGAGTGGCATGTATCCTCCGTATGACCAGATCAATGACAGTACGTACAGAAAGTTCCATGACCACTTCTACCACATGATCCAAGTCCACGAAACTACGAGATACTCCCCCTCTACAGGAGGTTGTCATAGTAGAAGAATTCAATACTGAAGCAGGGGATGAAATGTTGACATGGCTCAATCTACGAAAGGCTTCCTCCATGAGAGGAATAGTAACATCTACTAGTATCTGGGATGAAGCTACCTCGTACAGTGAGTGAAGAGACTCCAGGAAGACACCAACCATCGTGGCATTCCGATACGTCTTCAGTTGCTCTGGAGTAGCGATGAGAGGCATGAAGCTAAGAAGCTTCTCAAACATTCCGTGCAAGGCAGCAAAGTGAACATGAAGGGGCCGTCCATTCTGCTTTATAGTAAAAATATCATGTTGCAATTGCAAAAATGTTTTATGCGGGAGATTATATGGTTTTACATAGGAGAGTATGCGGATATATACGGGAGAGTATGCGGTATATGTTATTATGCGGGTAATAAAAAAATATTTATTAGAAAACCGGTCAAGTAGGCGGCCGCAAAGGGGGTATACTCGACCGAGTATGCGGGTCAACCCGCATACACGGTCGTTTCACCATACTCGGAACAGCAAGGCTACCGAGTACGAGTATGTAGTTTACTCGACAGCTTTCCTGAACATTGAGTATATCCCACATTGCTTTGGCAGTGGGCTAATGCAAGACATCATTAGTAATTTATGGTATCAAGGTTCCAGATCCCCAAACTTGAGCATATACTTCATCGACATCCCATGAGACATTCAACCATGTCTTCTCCGACTGCTCTTCCTTAGTAAGAATATGCTTCTTACTCATCGACCTCATTAGGCTCAGAAACTGCATGACCCACAAGTCATAATTCGATACATCCATTTTGATTATAGGCGAGGGACCTCTGAAGGCGCATGTGGTGGGGATATCCACCTTGTTCTCTGACATGTTGCCGGACGAAGAAGACTAGGGTAGAATACTAGAGAGAGAGTCGTTTACACTGACATAGTAAGATTTGATTGCATATGTAGACTTATGCAATCACCTCCATCACCACAACCGAACCCCTACGAATGCCTCCGATGGAATAGGAGGAAGGGGTTGCTGCCGAAGAAAGAGGAGGTTGCAGCCTAGGTTGGAGGTTGTTGCCGCCTAGAATAAAACAGGAGGAGCAGCGAGTTGCTGCTACCATCAGGCTGACGAGGAAGCACAGCCGAGACGGAGGGGAGGCGCCGCCTTCGAGGGAGAGAGGTGGAGAGGATTGGGGTTAGGGTTAGGGTAAAAAGAGCTTCGACCTAGGACCTCCGCTCTGATACCATGTCGAGAAAATAAGCAACTTGTTTGTTCCATTGAACCTTAGACTCTCTTACATAGAGAGACCTACGGGTAAATTACATAAGACTGACAAAAGAAAACGAAATAGATAAAAGAGTACGGAAATATGAAATATCTCTACAAGTTTGTGTAATATTATAATCGTTGGTAAGATCGCACCAATGTGTAGTTTTACCCTGCCACGTGTATGGTGCTGACACCTGGGTCCACCTCAGGCCAGTTGTTTGATCCTTTTCCCGAGCAAACCTCCTGCTTTCTTGTCCAGCTGTTTGATTGCTACCGCCCTCTGCCTTACTACTTTCCCTTATAATCTAGTCCCTGAATAACTAGTTCAATGTCATTTCTCTCCCATCTCGAAGCAGCGAATGATTTGATTCTTGTCTCAATGAAAAATATTGCCACTGATAATGACGGTTGGGGCTAAAATGCTTAAATAGGTGCAAGTATAGAGGATTCTTTTCCCTTGACCAATAGGATAGAGGGACAATCGAACTAGGCACCAAACTACAGGTGTAACGGAAATAATTTCCCCAATGGTAGTGATCTAAAATAACAGCTAAGCTCACTTACACTTGTGATATGTATTTCCACTTATCTATATTGATTACAACAAAAGACATCACATTCTTTTTAACATACCAATACAAAACAACCTCGGTAAAAAAAGCAAGTAATTTTTTGTGAGATTTGACAAATTACTTCAATCAGATGCGTAGTCCCGGAGACACGTGAAAATTCCATATTCTGCACTCCAAGCTGTTTCTTGAACTTTGGAATCAGTAAATTCAATTTCTCGTGCAGTACTTGGATATCTAAAAGGCCTTTTGCTACCTGCAAAACAAAAGCTTTTTAATCCAAGCCATAATAATGACAAACATGTCAATCTTTTCCATACCTCAGGGAATTGATTATCAGAAGTAATAAAAAGATTCATCATATCGCCCTTATCAGCCGCATCCTTGTTCAGACATGACAATAATTTTGCTGCTTGGGTTGTTAATGTGGACGAGGAAGCAGTCATAATCAACCTTCTCAGTAAAGAAGATTTTACAGTTAGGAGTGGCTCCCCGTTGGCAGCATCTTCCTCAAGCTGAAGACGTTGCAGTTGCTTTCCAGCAAGTAATATAGCATGAACGACGCTCACAAACTACAAGTAACGTCAACAAACGACAAAAAATAATAATCATATAACTTTAAATTAAATTCAAATGTTAAAATAAAAAAAAGGATAAAAAAAAGTTATGATAAGAAAATCAACATAAACCTTAATGGCATTAATGACAATTAAGGTTAAAAATTTGCATCTACAAAAAAGTAACTGCACTTCTCGCTGACTTCGTAGCATTTTTAAGATTTCGATGACTACATGAGCAAGTACAAAAATGACAGCACCTTACCAGAGGAGGCATGAAAAGTGCTAAGAATAAGAAAGGTTCAGACAATTTGCCAGATCATGTGGAAGATCCACCAGTTATGCCATACAGGGCCATGTCTTTAACCCCACATCACATCTCATGAGAGATTTGGATGTAGAGAGGAACCTTTATAGGGTGCACTACATGTTCAAGTGAGATAAATCAAGAAGTTAACAGGGTTACTAGGTCACTTCTCCCACAGAGTATGACGGGCATCCCAGTCATCTCGAACCACATGAACTGAAGTTTTGATATTGTGATTGCTGCACATTTGTGTTTATTTTAGAAAGTTGGTTCAAGTTCATTACTTTGAGATTTGTTTCTATTTTAAAAAGCATGTGTGCCAAAATGGTGCACACCCTAAATTAAGAAATATTGATACTTCAAAAAAATTACAAAGATCATGATAGAGCAAGAGGCGTCCCTTCCACCTTGCAACCTAGCTCAAAAGCCCTCTATTGAATAGATGTCTAGCCAGTCAAATGGTGAGTCATGTCAAGCCTCCCAACTATGTAGAAAGGTGAAGAATAGATGCTCTAAATCCTCTGGTGTGCCTGAGCATATTGTGAACACACCACATAATTACCACGAGGAATCATCACTTTATGTGCCTTCATTGTGAGACACCCATTCTCGACAACCAAATGAAGATCTTCATATGTAATGTCAGCTAATATTTTTTTTTGAATCCAAAAAAGATGGAAACACGCAAAGGTGTCTGCCCCATAATTATATTAATGAACTATTTAAAGCATACAAAAGCACACTCAGCGCAACAACCACTCCTCAACCAGACTCCCAGATTGTATACATACGTTCTCCTGATAAAACCATTGACCTCAGAAAATAGAAGCATTTCTGACCAGCCAGATTGACGTCATTGACCATAAAATTGCCATAGGCGAAGCAGCTTCCTCCTTGATCGATGTAGCGCTCCACGCAAGGAGACCCAAACGTGTCGAAACTCCGCACACAAATCCAATCCAGATCATCCTCCTCCCACAAAGTCGTTCTCGAACAAAGGAAGAAAAGATGCTCCACCAATTCGATTCCGATCTCGCAAAGAGGTCACCTATCAGAAACCGTCCCAAAGAATCTGGCGCACCGATCTCTCGTCAATAACCATTTCCATCTCAGCAACCAAAGGAAAAAAGCCCACTTTCTCGGGCAACCGAGCCCTCCAGATAATGTTGCAGCCCCCAATCAGATCATTCGTGCGCGTGGGAGGCGGTCTACAGATCGCCTTGTATGCCTTCTTGACTGAAAAAGGATTCTCCTTCCAAACCCAATGATCCTGTCCTCCCGTAGGTCCCCCAACAGCCGTCAGATTGTCCAGCAAAAGAAGAAACTCCTCTAAGCGTTGGTCCGAGAAGTTAACGCAGAATCTCGGCATCTAATTTCCATCACACCAGCAGCTAGCAATGGACGCATCACGATTTGATGCCAAGGCAAACATGCGAGGAAAGCACCCATCAAGAGACCCACCACCCATCCAATCATCATGTCAGAAAGCAAAAGAGTGTCCATTTCCCAGAACCAGCCGAAAGAGCTCACTGAAACGCAGGAGAACCGAAAGAATACCCTTCCAGAAAGGAGACGGCATGGTAACAGAAATGACTCTAGATGGCGACGCACTGAAGATACCATAAACTCGGCACAAGAGTACAACATATATCCTCGCCACTTCAGCAGTAAGGCTTCATTCATAGCATCGATACACCTGATTCCAAGGCCACCCTCAGCCCTGGGAAGAGTGACGGTATCCCAGTCCACCAAGCGTATGCAATCAGCCTCATGCCCACTTTTTCTCCACACGAATCTCCTCATTAACCTGTCGAGGCGCTTGTGGACCCCAACAGGCAAAATTCTAGTAGACATGAAAAAATCGGGATAACAGAGAGGACAGTCTTTAGTAAAACCAGGCGACTCCCCTTGGAGAGGATAGAAGTCTTCCACCCAATAAGCTTACTCTCCAACTTCTCAACAATAGGTAACCAGTCTGCCATCTTAATTCGGCCCGACATCAAAGGTATCCCTAAATAGCGAATAGGTAGCGCTCTGCAATCCGTACGCAACTCAATGTTGCACCCCTGTGCTTCCTCCACAGTCATAATAAACGAAACCACCGTAGATTTGGCATGATTCATAGACAGACCCGACATCTCACCAAAAAGATCACGGGTGGTAGCCATGCCCATTGGCCTCGCCACTTCCACCCTCAAAAAAGAAAATGGTATCATCCGCGTACTGAAGAAGAGGAATAGACAGATCATTCTTCGAGTACCCACAGGTGAGGCCACCTCCCTGGACCCGATCGACCAAACAGGCAAGCACATCAGCGGCGATGACAAAAAGTAAGGGAGCTAAAGGACAACCCTGCAAGATTCCTCTCTGCGGCTGAAAGAAGCCCCCCTCAGGCCGTTCGTTAACAAGAACTGTCAAAGAGGTAGTGGTCACACAACGCTTCATCCACGTGATCCAAAGATCCGGAAAGCACCTTCTATGTAAAGCCTCCCAAAGAAAGTTCCAATCCAACGTATCATAGGCTTTCGCAAAATCGACCTTTCAAAGTAAAGACTTCACTCCATGCCTCTTCCAATCAGCAATAATTTCATACGCCATTACCAGACCATCGCCAATTTGCCTTCCAGGAAAAAAAGCTGCCTGAAAAGGAGAGATGATGTGTTCAAGGCACCCTGCTGAGTCTTATAGCAAAAACCTTCGCCACAACAAATACAATGCATTGGAAAGGGCAATTGGCCTGAAGTCCTCGATACGTTCAGCTGCTCCATGCTTCGGTAGAAGAAACAGCATGGCCTTATTTATGATCTCAAAATCCGCATTTGAGTGACAAAATTCTCTCACGACCTCTAACACCTCGGAAGCCACAAGATCCCAGAAGTCTTATAGAAGGAGACTGGAAAACAATCCGGACCAGGTGCCCCCTCCGCATTCAAACTCCAAACAGCCCGCCTTCAACTCCTCCTTGGTCACTAGCTAGATCAGGCTAGCGGCATGCACCCCTGAAAGCTGCGAAGCACCCAGATTAGTCCATCTCCACCGCCTATTATATCTTCTCCTCGAGAAAGCACGAAAGTGATCGGAAATCGCTACGCCCATCTCTCCATCTCCGATAGCCCTGTACAATCACCGATCGGATCATATTAGAAAGCCGCCTCCCGCTAGCCACCCTGTGAAAGAACGCAGTGTCCAGATCACCCTCCTTTAGCCATATGTATCTGGATCTCTGCTTCCATTTTGTCAGTCGCTTTCTATCCTCATCTGCAATCTTTTTTGTGCCTATGCCCTTTGAACCAATTCGTCCATAGAAAGAGCCCTATCCTCCTCTAAACTGTCAAGTCTAAGAAGCTCCACCGTCGCCGCCAATCTAACCATATGTCTGGCCTATCTTGAATCCCTCTTGAAAGCACAAAGCATGACACGTAAGGAGGTTAGATTTTGAACGAACCTCGAAACAGCGGACCCGGAAACGACCATGGAGGACTAATACGATGCAACCAAGTCCCTGAAGAATCCTTCAAAAGTCAAGCCCTCTCGTACCTAAAGAAACCATGCGAGTGGGAAGCCTCCCCAGAGTCCCAAATGAGCGGAGTATGGTCCGATCGCATCCGAGCCCTACCTGTAACGAACGCCAAAGGAAAAATCTCGAGAAGCCCATCAGATGCCAAGAAATGATTGATACGGGAGCGGGATACAGAACTCCGCCAAGTGTATCTTAGGGATGTAGCGTCTATAACCTCCAAGTCCAGGGAATCGACAATCTCACTGAAATCGGCAGAACCGGGGTGTTGACCTCCATGCAACCCCGGACGATCAGAAAAGTGCGGCGTAACATTGAAATCTCCTCCAATTAACCACGCACAATCGGAGAAACCACTTCTCACCTCCCGCAAATCCGTCCAAAGTTGTTTCCTCAAAACAAGTTGGCACGGCCCGTACACACGGGTAAAGGCGAAGATGACGCTTGAGCGAGTGCCCTCCAAAATCACCGTGAGAACATGAAGTCCCACTAATTTCATTCTTGAGAATTAACCTGGAGTCCTTCCATGAAATCAATAGTCCCTCTGCCAAACCCACAGCATCAACTGACCTATATCCACTCATCGAGCCCAAATCAAAAGAATGCCATATAGAGTCCTAAATCGAATCTAACTTTGTTTCTTGCAACATAACAACATCGCATCCCCACTCCATGTCACCTAATATATTCCCATAAGCTTGCAACTCTCAAGCTATATCTCCATCACCCAAAAATAGAAAGAGCCATGTAAGCCTCTTCACCAAAAAAATGATCATCGTTCTATATTAGCTAATTACACCCATTAATCACGACCTCGACACGAACAAGAAGACTAGTTAATTTCAAGAACTCATCCATCTTTTTATACAAAAATCCGACCTAAGTTCCCTCCGACCTCCATCACCACGAACAACTCTCTATCACACCCTCAAGCAAATAACATTAGGAATTGATAGCTTAAAGAGCCCTTTTCTGACGGTTGTCACCATAACCCACCACAAACTTCAAGAAAGGCATAATCTCAAGAAGATTTGAAGATATCACCTCCAAAAATTAACAACGGAACGAGTATCATCCATTTGAGTAGTAAGACCGTTTTGACACTGCATACACTTGTACATGATTGTGAGTACCACAAGATTGTCCCTTTTTTTAGAAACTATGGAGTGTACACCATAAAGATGTACACCCTAGCCCATCTTTATATCAAAGATAATCAAATAAAAGATACAATGATGCACCAAATTGTATAGATCACTCATCCAGATTCCACAAGCACTCAAACATGTGCCATCACATTTTCACAATAAATGCGCTCATGCTTAAAGATGACCATGTTTCTAGCAAGCCAGGTAGCCCAAATGGTGGTAATGACTCTTTGCCTCTCCTCCGTCGATCCCCTCTAGTCATCACCGATTGAAGCTCAAAAAGATTCTTCATGATGAAAAGATACCCTTGATAAACCCATCTCTTCTCACAGCCATCTTGATTCTGAACACCTGAAAAATATGTGATCATTGTCTTCTATTCCATTCTCACATCGTAAGCAACGCACATCCACCCCTTGAACATTGAGCTCGACTCTTCCCAGTCAAGATATGCTCTTATGTACTATTTCCTGATAGATGTAGAGATATATTTATGTTTCTGTACTATTTCCTTTTTTTTATTTCCTTATATTTGTCTTATGTAATTTACCCATAAGTCCTCTATATAAGAGAGCCTAAGGTTTCCAGGAATAAAGAACTTTTATTCTTTTCCCAAGATGGTATCAGAGAGGCGATCCTAGGTCGAAGCTCTCATACTCAAGAAAAAAAAACCCTAATCTCACCTGCCAAGTCATCTCTCCCCCCCTCCAGTCGGGCACAACTACCGTCACCGCCCCCGTCAGTCGTCACCACCACCATCATTCATGTCGGGCACCGCGACTGCTAGCAGCCCGCCTCTTCGACGTCGATCACATCTTCTGTCGTCGTTGCCGACGACCCTCTTCTTCGTTGGCGGCAGCCCTCTCCAATGTTGATGGATTTGATTGCATAAGTCTATACATACAACCAAATCCCTATATGTCTGTGTAGACAAAGTTATATTCGTCGACAAGACCCTAATTTTATTCATCCGGCAATATGTCAGAGAGCAAAGTCGATATCCCCGCCACAGGCACTTTCAAAGGTCCAGCTCCGATTGTCAAGATGGACAGGACGAACTATGAGCTTCGGACCATTCAATTCATGAGCCTCATTAAGTCTATGGGTAAGAACCATATTCTTATCGAGGAAGAGTTGGTTGAGAAAACTGAGGTCAATGTCTCAAGGGAGGCAGATGATGTGTATGCCAAGGTTTGGCTTTCTAGTACATTGACGATAGAGATCGCCAATGATGTGTTACATCAGCCCACCACAAAGACGAAGTGGGGTATCCTTGCAGGCTTGCAGCCACTTATTCCCAAGCGATGAATGAGACAAAAATCTTACAGCTATAGCACAATATCCTTCATGCATGCATATTAACACTTTAAAATATACAAAAAAATGTTCCATGCACATCATTGACTAGGTTCACAGGAAAAATACCGTTTGCCTAATTTTATATGATTTTGAACTAAAAGTTAATTGGCTAGGTTGCATATTTTCCTTAAGAATACATTCATTCGCATTTTGCTTTTGCATCATATTGCATAAAAAATATCAAAAAAACTCCTCTTGAAAACCATGCATTAAGTTGATAATTTGAACCTCAAGTTGTTGCTTTGCCTCCTTGAGTCGACTGTAGGGCTTGTCTAAGTTAAAAATACATAAAATCGCATATTGTTTGATTGCTTGATTTATCAGTAGTGTGGTTGTTTTGATTGAACCATGTTTACCCGACTACAACAACTCGATGATACAACAACTCGACGATATTAGCATATGGTAATTTGGGGTTTATCATGCCCCTCTATCAGCTTGATGTGAAGAATGCATTTCTCTATGGTGACCTATAGGAGGAGGTTTACATGCAGTAGCCACCTGGATTCGTTGCTGAGAAGGAGTATCAGAAGGTTTGCAGGCTTCATAAAGCCATCTATGGTCATAAGCAGAGTCCAAGAGCATGGTTCCAGAAGTTCTCGGATTTGATAGAGCAACAAGGGTTCGTGAGATTAACTGCCGACTATTTTTTGTTTGTTCAGAAGACTCATAGAAGTAATGTCTATACTTATTTGTGTTGATGATATCACAGTTACAGGATGTGGAAAAACAAATGAGAGAATACAATGATATAAGAGATCTAGGGGTCTTTATATAGGACTAAACCCTAGAGAGCTCAAAAGGATAAATACATAAATACCCTCGTGGGGTTACAATAGAATATGAGGACGTAATCTACTGTAATCTCTAACACTCCCCCTCAACTTGGAGCATATCCATCGATCATGACCAATTTGGAAGTTATCTAGAAAAGCGCTTCTTTGATAAGACCTTCGTAAATATGTCTGCAAGCTGAAAAACTGTTGAGATGGGTAGTGTAGCAATCTTGTCTTCTTGTACAGTATCACGAACAAAATGGCAGTCAATCTCAATGTGTTTGGTTCTGTCATGGAATACAGGATCTGTAGCAATGTAAGTGGGAGATTTGTTATCAAAGTATAGAGGAACAGTAAACATAGCAACATTAGTTTCTAGTAGAAGAGTCAGTAGCCAAGTAATTTCGCATATAGCTCGGGCCATTGCCCTATATTCTGCCTTTGCACTGGATAGGAAAACTACCATCTGCTTCTTGCTCTTCCAACTAACAAGGTTTCCTCCTACCATCATAGCATAGCACGTAGTAGAGCGACGGTCTTCAGGTGAGCATGCATAATCAGCATCAGCATAAGCAGCAACATTAGTGTACCCATTTGCCCCATAGAATAGTCCACGTCCAGGTGATTTCCTTCAGGTAGCGAAGGATCTGAAGAACATCCTACCAATGATTATAGCATGGTTTCTTCATGTATTGTCTAACTCTACTCACAGCATAAGATATGTCTACCCTAGTAACAGTAAGATACAGAAGTTTACCAACCATACTTCTGTATCGTGTAGTGTCTTCAAAGGCAGGATCAATGGATGTAGAGTGTTTCCTCGGTTCTGCAGGAATGCCAAAAGGTTTGTACCCAAGTAGCCCTACCTCAGTCAGTATATCTAAACAGTACTTTCTTTGTGACATATGGAGTCCCTTCTTGGTGCATAAAACTTCTATGCCCAAGAAAAAGCGAAGTTGCCCCAGATCCTTGGTGAGAAAAACCTTTTGCAGAAAGGCATCAGTCTCTGCCACCCCTTTATCATCGTCACATGTAACAACCATATCATCCACATATATATCAAGTATAACAGTACTTGTTGATCGTTTTCTGACGAAAACAAAATAGATGTAGTTCTCAGAAAACCAGAGTGTCGATTCAAACCATGCCCTTGGGCTTTGCTTCAGACCCTAGATTATTTTGCGAAATCGGCAAACATACTCCCCCTCGACTACGTAACCTCGAGGTTGCATCATGTAAACTTCCTCCTCGAGATCGCCATATAGAAATGCATTCTTGACATCCAGTTGAAAGATAGGTCAACCATTGTTCACTGCCACAGAAAGGATAGTCCGTATGGTTACCATCCTTGCAACAGGAGAAAAATTCCAGAAATAATCAACTTCATAACTCTGTATAAAGCCTTTAGCCACAAGTCTTGCTTTGAACATGTCAATAGAGCCATCTGGAGATTGCTTCATAGTGAAGATCTATCTGCAGGCAACATGCTTGACTCCTTAGGGACACTATACTAGATCCCATATCCCTCTAGAATTGAGAGCGTCCATGTCTTCATTCATTACTTGTCGCCCTCCAGAATCCTGTAATGCACTATGATGGTCTCTTGGAAAGGAAATCGTCATAAGAGCATCTGCATATCTTTTGTAAGAACATGATAAGCTGTCAGCAGACGTGAAATCAGACATAGGATGAAGTGTACAATGCCTATTAGTTCTGCATAGAGCGATGGAAGCTCATGTAGATCATCCAGGGCAGAGCTGGTGAGAGCACATGAAGATGGCATATTTTCCTGCAACAAAGGAATAGGTAGATGAACAGGAACAAGAGTAAACAAATGTTTTCTTTTATATACAATTGATGGAGGAGAAAGATCTAATGGTATGTCTGATACAACCTGAGTAAAAAAGTTAGTTTGTTCGAAAAGGGCGACATCAGCAGATATGTAATAGCGTTGGCCAGAAGGATCGTAGTATCCATACCCTTTCTGAGTTTGAGAATAACCTAGAAAAACACATTTAATCGCACGTGGAGATAATCTGTCGGCAGTATGAAAGTTGTGACCAAATGTTGTGCATCCAAAAATCCGTAAAGGTAAGCCATAGAGGTGGAGCCATTTAGGGATGCAGGGGGGACCATGTTTATAAGGTGGACAGCAGTGAGTATAGCATCTCCCCAATAGGTCTTGGGAACCTGCATTTGGGTAAGTATATCAAGGAGATCTCTATGACCACTTAGAGTTCGGACCAGACAAGGTCCCTAAATATCACAAAACAGAGCAAAAGGAATACGGCGGCGACGCTCGGTCCGTGCAGGAAAGGATGCTATATGATGTTTCCTGAACTGACACGCTTCACACTCAAAGGGTTTGAGCAAAGAGAGCAAGGAACATCATGGAGAGTGCCTAGGCAGAAGGGTGACCTAGACGAAGGTACATAGAAGAGGATCTTCCGAGATTAAGACAGCACTAGCAAACTTGGAATCAAAAGAGATGTCGAGGTAATAGAGGTTGTTCCTTTCAAGACCACCACTAAAAATCCGCCTCGTCCGGATGTCCTGAAAATAACAGCAAAACTCGTCGAAAATAACATGACAGTTAAGCTCACGACATATCTTTGTACAGATAAAAGATTCAGAGGAAAAGAGGGGCACAGTGAACATCCGTCAATCGCGGGTTGGAAGAGAAATCAACAGTACCAACAGCAGTAACTGGAGAATGATCCCCATTAGCAACTCGAATAGTCTTCACAGAGAAAGACGACTGGGAAGACGTAAACAAATTTCATTCACCTGTCAGACAGGTAGAGGCTCCAGAGTGAATAATGCATGCATGTTTACAGGCAGAGACAGAGTGTGCTACTGTACCTGAGGTAGTAGCTAGGCTAGCAGTAGAAGCAGAGGCACTATTGTCATCGAAAGAGGAAGTAGATTCTTGCAGCAGTTATCACAGGCGAGCATATTCAGAAGCAGTGAATGGGATTTGTACCCCGTCAGTTTGTTAAGTAGATGTATCATCAGTGTCAGGTGTCTAATCCTGCATCAAGGAATTAGGGTGGCGAGGCAACTCTCCAAGTCTTGCTAGGGCATGCGAGGCACGTGGCAGTGGTGGCGCAAAGGCGTAGAGGGGTGCCTGGCGGCACTAGGGTACGTACGGGGCACGTGGCGACGGGTGCAACGGGCGCCTGGCAGCGTGTGGGGGCATGGTGATGATGCAAGGAGCCCCTGGCAGCGCGCGGTGCGCCTAGCGACGGCGCAAGGAGGCGCCTGGCGGCGCTCGGGGAGCCTGGTGGAGGTACGAGGAGCACTTAGAGGCGCGAGGGGCATCTGCCGACGCGAGGGGCGCCTGGCGAAGGCGCGAGGAGCGCATGCCGACGCGGGAACCTCCTAGCGGCGCTAGGTTGGAGGAGAGGTCGGTTGTAGCAGCAGGTTTTTAGGTCAGAACACCGGTCTAGGACCGCTGCTCTGATACCATGTGGAATAAGAGATGAGAAAATACAATGATATATTTATTCAAGAGGCCTATGGGTCCTTATAGAGGACTAAACCCTAGAGAGCTCAAAGGAGTAAAATACATAAATACCCTCGTGAAGTTACAATAGAATATGAGGATGCAATCTACTGTAGTCTCTAACACAGGGATGACGAGCAGGGCATCTAGGCTGCTAAAGATTTCCTAAGTTAACAGTTTGTAACCAAGGACCTTGGTAGTCTACATTACTTCCCTGGACTGGAGTTTGCTAGGAACCAACGAGGTCTTATGATGACCCAGAAGAAGTATGTTACAGATTTTATCTCTAAGACATGCATGACAGATTACAAGCCTACCACTACTCCTATGACCTAAGCATGAAGCTCTATGATGATGACATGACACTAATAAGGTCGATAAGAGGAGGTACATGGAGCTTGTTGGGAAGCTTCTCTATATGACTATCGCCAGGCCAGATATATCCTTTGTTGTGAGCAAAGTGAGTCGGTTTATGGAGCAGCTTAGATAGGCATATATGGATGCAACCCATATGATTCTGAGGCATCTGAAGGCCTCATGTGGAACTGATCCTCTATTTAGCTGAGGTACATCCTTTGTTGTTACAGCAAGTGCAGATACAAATTATGTGGAAGGACAGGAAATCTACTTCTGTCTTTGCAGTGTTCATAAGAGGTTCGTTGGTGTCATGGAAGAGCAAGAAGCAGACTGTGGTGACTAGATCTAGTGCACAATCAGAATACAGGACCATGGCACAAACCAATACAGAGATGATGTGGGTCAGATATGTTCCTATTGACATGGTTATTGAGGTACGTCTTCACATGCACCTCCAATGCGACAACCAGGTTGATCTCTTCATCGCCAACAACTCATCCTTATCGGGTGGACTATCACTACACTCGTGACATGATACAGAGGGTCTCATCTCCACTACTCATGTCAGTTCTGGAGACCGGACAGCATATGTACTTGCCAAGGCCCTAGCCAAAGGACCTTACTAAAGATGTTGCTCCAAGCATAGCCTGACAGATATCTATACTCCAACTTGACGAGGAGTGTTGTGATATTAGTTATCTTTCATGTCTTTTATGAATTATTTATTTTCTTTGTCTTCTTTATGTAATTTGCCCAACAGGATACTCTTCTATATAAAAGAACCCTAGGACTTCATGAATAAATAATTCATTCTTTTCTTCTCACGAACATAAATAAAATTAACTTGACTCTAAATTCAATCAGACTCGGATTAACCGACAGAAACTTGAATGGACAAAATTGGACATGTTGACGTCCTAATTTTGCCCTAATTCTTCGTTCCAAACTACATCCGTTTTCCACAATATCTACGCTCCAACTTAATAGTGCTGAAAATAAATATTTAAGTTGATTTTCAATGTATACAGATCCATCTACCTTTTCTTATGGATGTAATTTACCAATAGACCTCCTCTTATATTAAGATGATTTGGGTTCACATTAATGAAACAGTTCATTCACTTCTATTCACCAGTCAACATCCAACTAAAATCTTATTACGCTTTATACCATTTTCTATTACTAGTTATGTTTGCATATGCCTATCAAGGTCGCATAAAAAACTAAGATGCTTCCACATATGAAAGAAAATTCCATCAGATACAAAATGGAATATTCAAGAAGTTTGAAAATGCACTGAGATCTACAAGCCCACGTGATAGAACTAGAGGGCATCTATTTCAACTAATCTAAGCTGGATGTCATGATTTCCATCCCAAAAGAACATTTCGCATGAAAACACCTCGGTTTTACACTACCATTAGATTCGTTTTAACAATTTCCATCTTCATATGATGGAATGAGCTATAACATCAAGGCAACAAATCAATGCCAAGATAGCATGTCCACAAAAAACATACCTCTGAGGGAGTGGCAGTTCGATGAAGTATCCTCGTTAATCCCCTCTGGACATCAGGTACCCTTGACAATGTCCTCAAAACTAGAGAAAGAAGATAACCAATTTCTGGGTGCGCATAGTTCAAAGATTTCTCATCTAGCTCAACTGGATCATTTGAAGCTCCACTGCATCCAATCGAATCCAATATCTCTGAAACTGCATCAAGACGAGAATTTATAGCTGTCCTATCACACAAAGGATGAGTCACCTACATGCAGAAAAAAGATGGATGAATACAATTTACTAAGTTCTCGCCACACGATGGCCTTCCATTGCGCAAAGTGGAAGAAGACTATCCATAATGTGACAAATTACATATATCAATATCAGTGTGCTGCATAGTATGTATCCATCCTATTTCAGTGCAAACAGATGCAGTCGAATAAGGGTGTACAAGAAGTAAGAGAACCTCTCAATAGAGAAGTGATGGGTAGCACAGAATACCATTGTAATATACACTACCATCCACCCATCACCATCGGTTAATGATTGTTACAAAAGAAAATGCCCCCCCCCCCCATCATATAACATGACTAGCTCTTTCACTATCAGAAACCAGGAGCCTTGCAGGATAACTTACGAATAACTACGAGGTACCCACGGGCCAAGACTACAAAAATATGACAAGGTCAAGTTTCGTTTCTAAGCTTCTTGCAAATTATAAATTTAAGTATGTCATATTGTCATGGTATCAATCATCGCAATCCTCTATTATAAGAAGAAAGTATCAAAATATGCTATCATACTAGAAGACAAGGAGAATCTAACAAGGTCCCCATATAGATGTAATCATCATTCCAAGACAAAGATGGCCACTTTTTACAGTTCATGCGGGGGACGGATTTCTAAGATGATCGCCATTCAACAACAACAACAAAGCCTTTTCCCACAAAAGTAGGGTCGGCTACATGGATTCTTTGCCTCCATTCAGATCTATCTTGGGCCAATCCCGGGGCTTATATCCACAAAACTAAGATCCCTTCGTATGGTCTCTTTCCAACCCTTCTTGGGCCGTCCTCGCCCTCTCTTAGCCGACTCAACATCCCAACACTCGCATCTCCTAACTGGTGCATCAGCTGACCTTCTTTGCAAATGTCCAAACCATCTTAAGCGGTTTCTCGCATCTTATCCGCGAACGGAGCTACACCAACTTTCTTTCCGATTGCATCATTCCAACTCCGATCTTTACGCGTGTGTCCACACATCCACCTTAGCATTTTCATTTCTGCTACATTAATTCTCTGCACATGTATGTGGTTCACAGGCCAACATTCAGATCCATAAAGCATAGCAGGTCTCACGGTTGCTTTGTAAAACTTTCCTTTAATCTTTAAAGGAATTTTCTTATCACAGAAAACAGTAGAGGCTCCTCTCCACTTTAGCCAGCCTGCATTTATTCTATTAGTAACATCTCCATCAATTTCTCCATCATGTTGCAGAATAGATCCCAGATATCTAAAGGAATCTGAATGTTATCATTACCAATCTTCACATCGATTCATTCATCATTGCTTCCATCTAATGGTACACGCCATATATTCCGTCTTAGCCCTACTTATACGAAATCCTTTAGTCTCCAACTCATGTCTCCCGACCTCAAGCTTCTCATTTACTCCATCTCTAGTCTCGTCAATTAACACAATATCATCAGCAAATAACATACACCAAGGTAACTCATCTTGAATATGACTGGTCAACTCGTCCATAATCAAAGTAAAAAAGAAATGGACTCAAAGCAGAACCTTGATGTAAACCAATGTTGATGTCAAAATATCCAGTCTTACCAGATGGGGTCCTTACACAAGATAAAGCCCTATCATACATGTCTTTTATGAGGTTAATGTATAGGACATATATTTGTCTCTTCTCCAACACTTTCCACAATATCTCTCAAGGAACAGAATCATAAGCTTCTCCAAATCAATAAAGATCATGTGGAGGTTCTTCCTTTTAACTCTATAAATCTCCATTGTTATCCTCAGCAAATGGATGGCTTCAGCCGTTGAGCGACCTGGCATGAATCCGAATTGGTTTTCTTCTACATTGGAAATTTGCCTCAACCTTCTTTCGATCACACGTTCCCAAATTTTCATAGTGTGACACATCAGCTTCATACCTCTATAATTTGAACAATTTTGAATGTCTCCTTTATTCTTATAAATAGGCACCACGATACTCCACCAATCTTCAGGCATTTTCTTGTTTCGCCAAATAACATTGAATAGATTCATAAGCCAAGTCAAACCACGCTCACCTAAAACTCTCCATACTTCTACAGGGATGTCATCCGGTCCTACACATTTTCCAGGTCTCATAACCTTCAAAGCCTCCTCTACTTCCTTTCTTTGAATTCGTCTATAGCATGCACGATTCAAGTCACTTTCACTACAAGCTAGATCGCCCAAAGTGATATCTCTATTTCCTTCCCCAATGAAAATTTTATGGAAGTACTGCTCTCATCTAGTCTTTATATCCTTCTGAGTAACAAGCACATGACCTTCCTCGTCCTTAATGCATCTCACTTGAGAAAGGTCTTTGGTTTTTCTTTCTCTTGCTTTAGCCAAATTGAATATATCCTTCTATCCCTCCTGAGATTCGGGATGTTTATACAAAACTTCATAAGCTTTTGGCTTAGCTTCGCTTACGGACTTCTTTGCTTCCTTCTTCGCTATTTTGTAGTTTGTGACAGTTTCCTCTGTTCTATCCTTAGACATAGCTTTAAAGCAAGCTCTTTTTATTTTTAACTTCTCTTGCACCCCTTCACTCCACCACCAAGCCTCCTTTTGACATGTAGCTCCTCCCTTTGACTCGCCTAGCATCTCTTTGGCTACCTTTCGGATACAAGATGCTACTGCCTCCCACATCTCATTTGCACTACTGCTACAATCCCAAGATAAGTCTTCTAAAACCTTCTCCCAGAAAATCGATTGCTTCAGTGGAAGATTCCACCATCTAGTTCTAGTTATCTTAGAAACCCTCCTCTTCTTTACCAACCTTTTCATTTGTACATCCAAGACTAACAAACGATGTTGGGTTGTCAAACTTTCTCCTGGGATTACTTTGCAGTCTTTACAACACAGCCTATCTCTTTTCCTAAACGCAAAGTAATATATTTGTGTTCTAGTTGGCCCACTCTTATAAGTAATTAAATGTTCCTCCCTCTTCTTGAAGAGAGTGTTTGCTATGAAAAAATCATATGCCGTTGCAAAATCCAAGATGGCTTTTCCCTCTTCGTTTCTATCCCCAAAACCATGTCCTCCATGAACACTAGCATACCCTGAAGCATCTTTTCCCACATGTCTATTAAGATCTCCACCGATGCAAATCATCTCTCTTTGTGGGATTCCTTGTAGACTCTTATCCAAATCCTCCCAAAAAGCTTGTTTAGTCCTTTCATCTAAACCACTTTGCGGTGCATAAACTGAGATGATATTCAGAATTTCTTCTTCAAGCACCAATTTTAGCAAAATAATTCGATCCCCGAATCTTTTCACCTCAACCACACAATCCTTCAAATCCTTATGAACAACCACTCCAACACCGTTTCTACCCTTATTTTTACCTGAATACCAAAGTTTAAAGCATGTCTTCTCAATCTCCCTTTCTTTCTATCACATCCATTTAGTCTCTTGAAGACATAGTATATGAATCTTCCTTCTTTCCATCGTATCCACTATCTCCATCAACTTTCCAGTTAAAGTGCCAATATTCCAACTACCAATCCGCAACTTCCATTGTAATCTTTTTTGGACTAACTTCTTTACTCGCATGCGTCCATTATGCGAGAACCCTTGTAAATTTTGGACTGCATCCGGGCGGTGATGCAGCGGAACTAGCTTAATTACCTGCATGTGTTCCACATGCGAGAACCCTTGCAAATTTTGAACTACAACCAGGCTACGACGTAGCGGCCCTTACCAATTTTTCATTGCATTCGGGCGACACAACGCGTCGCAAGTAGGGAACGTCCCAACGAAATCTGTATGTTTGCTTAAATCCATATTGAAAAGATCCGACTGTCATGAGACAACTTCTTAAATAGTGTTTTTTTTAGAAAAAAAGTACTATTTAGGAAGTTGTCTCTGACTGTTTTATACTGGTTGTCGGCTACCTAACGCAACCCTCCTCACTTACCCGTCATTGAATCAGTCATTGATCTTTTAAAAAAACGTACTATTTAGAAAGATGATCACCATTGATCTTTTAAAAAAAATGCAAACCAGAATCAGCCATCAGCTTCCAAGTTGTGGTTTAGTTTTAAGAAAAGGGTGGGCACACATAATGGCGCACATCCAGGTTAAATATTATTATAAATGATGGAATCCCTTCTATCATAGGGCATATTCAATGTATGTTGAGTTGAAATGACGGAATCCCTTCTATCATAGGGCATTTTCAAAGTATGTTGAGTTGACTGGGAGATATGGAGAATGAGAGAGAGAAAGAGGAAGAGGGAGATGGAGAGGGTGAGGGTGAGGGCGAGGGTGAGGAAGAAAAGTTGTGTTTCTTCTGGACTCATCATCAGAATCATGTGCATGGGAGCATAGGAATATCGAGGGCCACCAATGCACAGAGTGAAGGGGAGGATGGTGGGCGAATTGTGTGGCACCGCCGGAGGTGTAAGGGCAGCAGTGATGGGGTTGCGCCCGCACATCTTGGGATTTGCTTCCGTTGTGGGAATCATGGACACTTTGCATTCGAGAGTGGGGGAAAGTTGTGCTCCTTCCAGTGTGGAGACAACCCTCGGTGGTTGCCTAAGGCAAGGACACCATTTTGAAGGCTGTTGAAAACTGATGGTCGTTCAAAAAGGCCATGTTGGACCAAGTGCAAAAGCACCTGGTAGTCTTATGTCGAACATCTTGATAGGAACAAGGTTCCTCGATGTTTTGCAGGCACGCGTGGACCAGGAGCACATTTTGGGAGGCTTCGGTGGACATGTGGTGCATATGGGTAATCCAATGTGTGCTAGAGGCCTTTCTGCTACCGAAGTCTAGGTTGTGTTTGCAGCATAAGAATCTTCTTTGATTGGTGGTGTATTTAATTCTTTGATGGGGAACATGAAGTACTAGGCCGTGATTATTTAAGAACTTAAGGGATCCTATACTATCCAAATATAAGAAATCGATGGGTCAAGCCCTAAGGTCTGTAGGGGTGATGATGGTTTTCAGATGGGTTGCGATCAGGTATGGACATCAACCCAGTTGTGGTGTCAATCATTGTTGAAGTGTTAATTCTTTGTTTCTCAGTTTGAATTTGTGCTTATTCTCTCTTACTTTGGTTTCAATGAAAACATGCACCTATCGCAAGTCACTCGTATATTATTTTATCTTTGACTTGCAGGATTACATATTAAAAGTTGTCAAGAAGATATCAAAAGATCAAACAGCGTGTTTCAAGAAGTTTTGTTATTGTTGAAACTTGTTTTCATTTGATTATGAATCATTGCATTTCTTGTATCAAGTTATAAGCTCGGTGGATCAGCTAAGAAAACTCGCCAATCAAGAAGTGATCAGACTAGCTCGGGACTTGGCTTAATCGATCATCTTCAAAACCTGATCGACCAACTTTAATCAACCAACTTTGACATCTGATGTATCATACTTTAAATACTTTTATTGCATGACTAATCGATCAACGATTTGTACTTGATCGGTCACCCCCTGATAGACCATTTAAGAGTCATAATCGATCATCTTTTGAATTCAACTCGGTGTGTCTAAAGCGACTACTATGAGCAATCGACAAAAATTGATCTGATTGATCAACCTTGCTTGAACGATCAACCGATATGCATTGATCAATCACCTCGGTATAATCTTCATGATTGTTGCCCATATTTAATTCCAACAGTCATATTCTCAAAGGTTCAATCCTAACATTAGATAGAAGGCCCCATACACATTGTTGGAAGACATACCGCAACTTACAGCAATAAAGCAAAGTCTTCTAGAGTTCTTCGCTTTCTCTTTTTGTTCTTAAATTTATTAAGCATTTTAGAGAGATTTCAATATTCGAAAGCTATTTTGATCACTCAAATTCGCAAGTACTCTCCACAACAACGTTTGATTGCCTTCAAGTTCTAAAGTTCCTCTTCAGCTACTCAGAGACATTCTTCAAGCATCAGCATTATTGTGATATTTTTTAAGTGATGATATTATTCAGATGTACTAGTTTTCTCAGAGATATTGATATCGCTTGTGTTTATATCTGATATTACATCTTAGCAACATATATATGTTACTAACATAAAAGTTTATCACAATGGTATTCAAGATAACCCCTTTTGCAAGAACGTGTTTGATCCAAGTGTACAGGTTGTTTCTTGGACAATAGAAGCATGTCCAATCAGAGAAGGTCAAGGATACTCGAAGTATGGCCAATCCTTGACATTCCCAACGGTATCTGATCCATTGGTATCGACTTTAGTTTTGGTTGAAAGCCATAAACCATTTTAGTGTTTGATCCAAAAACTTTATACACGGTTGAGTTGTCAGCGGAAATAACTCGATATAGTGAAGTAATTAATCAACTCGATTAATCAGAAATCCTAAGTTATGAAAACTTGGGTCGTAGTTTTTACCCGGTTGGATTTCCACGCAAACTATGTGTAATATGGTTGTTTGTCTGCTTTGCTTGATGTAACTTATTTTAACTGTCATAATTATTGGATGCTAATATATCCTCCCTTTTAGTAATGTGTTGCGATACACAAGTACTTTCATTTGATATCAGACCATGTGTTCAAGTGCAAATGAGCTGATACTCCTCAATACACATGGCAACACCAACCGAAAGCAGCAACGACAACTCATTTGAGAGTTAATCAACGGTTGACCCTCCTCCGTTCGACGGTGCTTATTACAACTAATGGAAAATAAGAATTCTTGAAGAATGTAATAGAGTGGCAATTAGATCTATCCATGATCTAATTACCACACATTCATGTTTAGTCCCACATCTACTATCTGTGGGATTCTGCTCTGTCTGTGGGGTTATATAAGGAGCCCCACACCCCTTGTACTCAATGAGAAAGTTCAATAGAAACATACGTCCCTTTGAGGCCTTCCCTTGTGGTTTCATCATGCTCCTTAGGGAGTAGGGTTCCACGTAAATCTTCATGTTCAATATTTATTCTTTCTTTATTTTATTGCTCTGCAAATCGATTCGCTTCCACGTTCTTTAGATTTCAACAAGGGATCAGAGCAAGTCGGTCTTTTGGGAGATTATTTTTTTCAAAGTCGGATTATTATTCATTTCATTCAAATTATGAGTATCAGAAGATGTTGATTAAGCTTGGAAGATTATGTAATGCTGAAACAAGTTGATTTTGGATCCCATTCTTTTTTCACCTAAAGATTTTTCTTCATCAATATTGGTGGTTTCATTCTCAAAACCCCATATCTTTCTGCGGGAACATTAGGAATCAAAGATTCCCCAATGGAACCTTAACGGTGGCATCATCTTCCTCCTCAAAGAAGGCATTCCCTCCAGGAGGCATCGTGTGCCCGATATAGCTGTCGTCGATCCATGAAGAAAAAGAAGAAAAGGGGGTGACTCCTCTTCCCACATGATAAGGCGATGTGTTCGCTCAATGCAAGGTGATTCCATAACGCTCCCCTTGCTCCAATCAACCACAACGCCGCCAACCAGTTCGCTCTCCAGTCCCATAAACGGTCTCAATTGCATATGGGTTCTCGTCAGAAACGGAGACAAGGTTGCCATCCCCGCACGGCAATGCTCATGCATCCCCTCCTTCGACAGCAACGATCCCGACGATGCCGATACAAATCCAGCCTTCGAATGCACCGCCAGCACACCAGGCCGAGCCCCAACTTCAAGCCGGTGATAGCTCTGGCCCTATCTTCAACTCGAGGATGTATATAGAGGACATACCTTCAAGATCCCTAGGTAGACCCCGCTAGTTGCACGTCCTTAACCTCAGCACCGCATGCCTATCTATGGTTGTAGCGATGGGTTTCCATCTGGAACCCTAATCGGTCTTTTGAAGAGTAGAAATCGCGCATGTACCCTTCAGTTAAAAAGAAAAGGTTGGTATTGTATTCTAAAAAAGAGGGAAAAAGAGAGGGGGAAAGGTTGCCATTGTAAGGTCTCAAGTGGGTTGTGAGTTCTTTGAAGAAAAGGAAAGGCATGTTTGCAAAAAAGGAGCAAAAAATGAGTGGCCAAAAAAAGAGATGATCGTACAAAAAAGATGTATAAAAAAACTAAAAAAAAAGGAAAGAAAGAAAGGAAACGGCTAAAAAAATGATTTGTGCAAAAAAAGGAAACACAAAAAAAATGCATGTTTTTATTTCTCCCAACTTGATGAATTATACTCTTATTATATCAAGCATGGGAGAAATGGGGAGTAAGAGAGGGCATGTTCTTCTACTTGAGATGAATCTACAAGATTTTTGCCCGACCACGACTAACAGACCGACACACCAAATCGCTTTGGCTCATTCATTAGGACTACTTTAAATGAATCTACACGGCAGGATCTTTGTCTCATTCATCACCTAAGAATACATATCAGCGAGGATGTTCCACATTGCCTTAGCAATGTGGGCTGACGAAGAATGTCATTGGAAATCTCTTTAAGAGTACAAAATAGCCTTACATGTGCATATGTGTAATATCGCTTCCACAATGCATTCTCCCAATCTCATTCGTCGACTCTGGTTGCATCATAAAGTGCTCCTTGTCGTTGCATTTCATAATGCTCATAAATCGCATGGACCATAACTCATAATTGAAGACATCCACCTTGACGATGGGCGCCGAGGCTTTGAAGGCATTGATAAAAGATAAGTCAATCTTCTTCTCTAACAAAATGATGGAGCCAGGAAAAGATGCAACTGGGACTGCATACAGAACTGAAGATGCCTACACAATTATATGGGGAACCTGTTGTGTGCAAATTCAAGGCACAATCGTCCCCATCAACTTTGGAGACGTTATAAGAAGGGCTGGGTGATTTTAGGTCTGAAATCACCATCAAACGTCAAAATCAAATCACCTGTGTGCCTTAAATCATGCTAAGATTAACTTGAGATCGCTAAAATATGATGGCGACGTAAATTGGAGGCCAAGGGGCACTGTTGGCGATGCAAAAGAGGCCGAGGGGCCCTACTGGCAGCACCACAGTATCACAAAAATGTGATTGATCGGAACTGTCAACGATGCCACGGAGGCGACCGTAGCAGCAGGAGATGTCGCATATATGGATAGCGGTGCCTCAGAAGCGATGGTAGCTGCAAGCAATGCCACCGAAAAGGCCGGTGGTGTGACCAATTCCCGACGACAGTGGCGATGCCAGATGACAAGAGAAGGGGGCGACATGTGAGGCTAGTGTTCAGTGATACCGGACTCGAGTCTAGGACTGGCGCTCTGATACTATGTGGAGAAAAAATGATGAATTGATTATTTTTAGGACCATAGGGCTCTCTTACATAGAGAGAAGAAACCCTAGAGGAAAAATTGCGTAATAGAGACAATATAAATAAATAAATACAAAATATCTCTCAACAAAGATGAATACATAGGTCTTTGAATACATAGCTTTCACTTATGGAAGCCGCGAAGATTCAACAACCAAAAATCCTTCTAGTCTAACATATGTGCTCCTCTTCATCTTCACATGACGTTTTTCTGAAAATGATATCTTAAACAACCCAAGCTTCCATTATAAAACAAAGCACATTGAGATCAATCGTCATTTCAACAAGGAACCGATTAAATTTTTAACAAGTAATGTCTCCATATATAAAGAATGGGGAACTATGGCGAACATCCTTACTAAATACTGAAATTTAAGAAGAATGTGTGCATATTGTATCACAACTTGAACGGGGGTGAGGGTTTGTATCATTTAAAGGTGCGCCAATCAACCATGTTATGGAGGAAAACATTGATGAGCCAACCAGCAATCTATTCTTTTTAAAAGTAAAAATGGTGTGCCACGACAAGGTTCCCACCCACTTTCTTTTTTTCTTTTTTATTTCTATAAATCATGGAGGGTGTACTATAAGGGCTTGTCTCAAGCCATATGCAGGTTTTCCTGCAAAAGTTGACGATTAGTGGTCGAGTCCCCCCCACACACATTTCCACCCCCCCCCAATGGGCCCCACATGCCAAATTTTATTTCCGTTCCTATAGGAACCCACACGACAACTATTTTTCCCATTTAATATTTTAAATCACCCACTTCTCTCTTCTACTCAAGAAAAAATAATATAATAAACCATCTTAAAATGGTGATGCATCCTCCCACTTTAATTAGGGTTGGCTACATGGATTCTTGCTCAAATCCATGGTGAAAGATCCAACTATTTTTACGTTGGTTGTCGGCTACATAACGCAATCTTCACAAGGAGGGATTTGAATCCTAATCTTTTGGACGGTAGGTACACTACACTACCACCAGACCATTGAAGTGGGTACATTATCATATGATATACCATCTTATCATATAAAAACTATAAAATACTCAACAACTAATCATTTCCCTAACTTTAATAAAATCGCATCACAACAAACACTCTCACCCATAAACCCTCAATACAAACGTCAAAACGCATAAAAGGGTTATCCACTAAATAACTTTTTTTGGGAGGATTATCCTCTATAAGATAACCCTCTATCCAAATGCCCCCTAAAACTTTCAATTAAACTAAAAAGGGTGTGTCATGAGAAGGTACCCATCCAAGCAACTTATGATGCATTATATAGGGTATTGTTGAAATCAGACTAATTGAGGTCGTGTATTATCCACTTTTTGCATCAAGGAAAGTTTTATCCTCCTTTAAGCCTTAGAAAACTTCAATGTTGAAGGATCCGATGAATACATTGTATCTGCATATCATGTCGACCAAGTTGAACTATATATCGTGTATTATGTTATAGGTCATTGTGGTTTTAGACTTTTTAAGCATTTTTCTAAGTTCATTTCCGAAGATGTGTTCCTCTCTCTTTCTCCTTAATTATTGTTAAGATAAATATATCTTTATGTCTCTTTTATGTAATTTTGTTTTCTCTGCGTACTTATCATGTAATTAACCCAAGGGCTATTCTCCTATATAAGAGAGCCCTCGGGTACGTCTAATGCATCTCATTCATTTTCTCTCCTATCATGGTATTGGAGCAACGGTCCTAGACTGGGGTCCCGGTATCCCACCCAAAACCCTAACCCTACCCCCCCCCACCCCCACGTTGCCGCCGCCGGCAGCCACAACGGCTCGTGGCACCGCCGCCCTCCCCAGGTGCCCCAGCGCCCCCCCCCCCCCAGGCGCTCCAGCGGCACTGCCAGCCGCCCTAGCGGCAACCCCTTAACCGCCCGAGCGATCCCCGCGTGGCACCGCCACCCCCCCCCCCCCTCCCCCCGAGCGATTCCAACCCTCGACCCCAGCGGTCCCTAGGCTTCTCTAGCGCACACGTGCATTTCATTGGTGTGTGCGCGCGCTTGAACGAGGATTAGGGATGGTTGTATGAGTCTACACATACAACCTATCCCTCATATGATTCTGTAGACCGCATATTTCTTCTTCCTCAGTCGTCATGTGGCTCTTTTCCAAACATGTCAGATAACAATGGTGATGTTTTCACATCTTCGGGTGCCTTCAAAGGCCCGGCCCCTATAGTGAAGATGGACGAGACCAACTATGAACTATGGTCCATGCAGTTTCGTACCCTGATGCAGTGCCATTATAAGGAGCACATCCTGACAGACTCTGAGCCAGAAGACAAGACTAGGGCGAATGCGACGTGGAAGCAAGATGATGCCTATGCTCGTATATGGCTCTCTGGGACCCTCACTACAGAGATCGCGAATGATATTGTGAATCAACCAACTGCAAAGGCTATGTGGGGCATAGTGGCGGCTACATATGGGCAGTCGAAGAATGAAAGCAAGATACTTCAGTTGCAATTCGACATTTTTTCCACCAAATAGAATGGGAGACCACTCCATGCCCATTTCTCTCATCTGCGGGGCATGTTTGAGAGATTGCATAGCTTCAGCCAATCACAACCACTACGGAACAACAGCAGGCATATAGAAATGCCACGATGACGGGAGCTTTTCTGTCCTCCCTTGACCATGAGTACGATGCAGCACGTACTCAACTTATGACTGGCGAGACCATTCCACCTATGGAGAAGGTCTATAAGCCATTGAGTAGAATTACGAATGTGTCGGCGTCTACAGCACAGACTATTCCTTCTGCTATGGCTGCTACTCGTGGCAAAGGAGGTTCGTCCCACTTTCGGGGTCGTGGACCTCGTGGTCGAGGGGGAGGCTGACATCATGGTCCTTGTGCTCACTGTCATCGTCCAGACCATTCTGAGGAAACATGCTTTCACAAGCATGATTTTCCAGCCTCTACATGTGTTGTTGAACAAACTGCGACTCCCTCTGCGCCTATCCCAGACACTCGGTTTGATGCTATTGTCTTCAGACTTCGGGAGATGATGACTACTCCTGCGCCTCCGTCCCCGGGTTCCACAAAGGCTGCCGCTTCTGCCAGAGCGTCCTCTAGCACATCAGGTACTCATACACTTACCAGTACTGCTTGCTCAGACTTGTCAGATTGGATTATGGACTCCGGAGCTTCCCATCATATGTGTGGCGACAGGATGAAGTTTACTACCTACAGAGCTCTTACATCTGGCAGATTTGTTGTTATCGCAAATGGGGTTCGATTACCCATTGTTGGTCAGAGGGAGATTACTCTAACGCCTTCCTTGAGTCTTCGGAATGTCCTATATGCCCCTGACTTTCAGATGAACTTGTTGTCCATAAGTCAGCTTACAAAAGATTTACATTGCCATGCCATTTTTGACCCATTCTTTTCCGTTTCAAGACATACTGACTAGCAGGGTGATTGGACATGGCCGTGAGCAGAGAGGAGTGTATAAGCTTGCTATTCCATCATGTGTTGTGATTGCTACTATTCTGTCTGGATCAGTTTCTCCATTTCTTTGGCATCTATGATTTGGCCATCTTCCGCTTCAGAATATGTGCCATGTCCTACCACGGATCTCTACCCGTACCGTGTTGGATTGTGAAACATGTCAGCTTGGGAAACACCATCGGTCTTCGTTTTCGAGTCGTCATAGTAGTCGTTCTTTTGAACTATTTCATTTTGATATTTGGGGACCAAGTCGTGTCCCTGATCACCAGGGACATCGTTATTATATGGTTGCGGTGGATGATTATTCCAGATTGTCTTGGGTGTTCTTGTTGAAACAAAAATCTGAAGCTGGTGCTATTATAAGAAAATTTATTCTTGAAGTTAATAATGTCTTCTCTGCCAATGTCAAACCCATTCGCACAGATAATGCTTTGGAATTTTCAACTTTACATTCGTCCGAGTTTCTCAATTCTCATGGCATTATTCATCAAACTTCGTGTAGCTACACTTCGCAACAAAATGGTGTGGCGAAACGCAAACATTGCCACCTTCTTGATGTCACACGTACATTGTTGATTCAAAGTCGTAATCCTCATGCTTTTTGGGGGGGATGCTGTTCTCACCGCTTGCTACCTGGTGAATCGTATGTCGTCTACTGTTCTAGGCGAAAAGGTTCCCTTCTTGATTGCGTTTCCCGAGAAGGACCTATTCTCGCTTACACCTCGAGTCTTTGGATTTGTGGCCTTCGTGCATAATTTTACCCCTGGTCGTGATAAGCTCTCACCGCGAGCTATCAAATGTGTGTTTGTTGGATACTCTCGTACTCAAAAAGGGTATAGGTATTTTGATCCGGTTGGTAGGAGATATTATGTAAGCGTTGATGTTACTTCCTTTGAATCTATTATGTACTTCTCTCCTACAGGTGATAGGTTGTCCACTACCTATGTAGAGGATATTGTTGTTCCCCCACCTCCATCTCTTCCACCACTTGAAGCTGAACAACCATCACATTCTCCATCACCTCCTCCTCCACCACCACCACCACCTACACCTCAACCAAGATTCGTACCCATTGTTTATACTCGCAGGTCTTCTACTATCTCCTCTGCTCATAAGCCCTCCACATCATCTAGCATGCTTGACGTATGTCATGATAACATTATTTCTACCGATGGCACTGGAGTTCTACATCATACACAGGATGATTATGGCATAGATGACAGAGGTGATGCGGATTTGGATGCTCCTATTGCATTAAGAAAGCCTCGGCGTAAATGCGCCGCATACCCACTCGTTGTACATGTCTCTTTGGATCATCTTCCAGATGAGTACAGGAGGTTTGTAGTCAGATTTTCTGCGGTTACTATACCTCGAACATATATGGAGGCTTTACAGGATGACAGGTAGCGTCGTACCATGGAAGAAGAAATGGTGGCCTTAACGTCACGAGGGACATGGAGTGTTGTCTCTGCTCCACGCGATGCTTCGTTAGTAAGCTGCAATTGGATATCTTCCATTAAGCAAAACGCAGATGGGAGTGTGAATCGTTACAAGGCAAAGTTGGTGGCGAAAGGCTTCACCCAAACATATGGGGTGGAATATCAAGACACATTTTCTCCAGTAGCGAGACACTCAACGCTACGGATTCTACTAGCTGTTGCAATTTCACGGGATTGGTCATTATTTCAGCTTGATGTGAAGAATGGATTCCTCTAAGGGGACATTCAGGAGGAGGTTTACAAGCAGCAGCCACCTGGGTTAACTACTGAGGGGGCGTCCCAGAAGGTATGCAGGCTACATGAGGTCATTCATGGCCTGAAGCAAAGTCCTAGAGCTTGGTATCAAAAGTTGTCATAGTTGATTGAGCAACAGGGGTTTGTGAGGTCCATTGCAGACTCACTTTTTGTTCAGAAGACACAGAAAGGTACGGTTGTCATTCTGGTTTATGTGGATGACATTATTATTACAGGAGATGATGCTCAAGGCATTCAAACAGCCAAGAAATTCCTAGGTAAAGAATTTGTGACCAAGGACCTTGGCACCCTTCGCTACTTCTTGGGGTTAGAATTTGCCAGGAATCATCGTGGTCTAATGATGACCCAGAGAAAGTTTGTAATAGATCTCCTCTCTGAGACAGGTACGACCGGATGCAAGCCTGCTCCTACTCCTATGGATCCAAGTATGAAATTGTATGATGAGGATACTGAGGAAGTAGATAGTAGGAGGTATAGAGAACTAGTTGGGAAGCTTTTACATGTTACTATCACCAGGCCAGATTTTATGTTTGCAATAAGCAAGGCCAGTCAATTCATGACAAAGCCCAGGAAAGTACATACGGATGCTATCTATATGATCTTGAGATACTTAAAGAATTCACCTGGTTCGGGACTCTTATTCAGTAGGGATGCATCCCTGGAGGTGACAGCTTGTGCAGATGCTGACTATGCAGGATGTCCTGTGGACAGAAAGTCTACTTCAGGTTTTGCAGTGTTTGTTGGACACTCACTTGTCTCATAGAAGAGCAAGAAGCAGACAGTGGTTGCTAGATCAAGTGCAGAATCTGAGTACAGGACCATGGCACAAGGGAGTGCAGAAATGATGTGGGTTAGATCGGTGTTGATTGATCTTACCATAGAAGTTCCCCTTCCTATGCAACTTCTATGCGATAATCAAGCTGCATTATTCATTGCAAATAATCCTGCATTCCATGAACGAACAAAGCATATTGAGGTGGACTGTCACTACACTCGAGACTTGATACAAAAAGGCCTCATATCTACCTCTTATGTGTCTACAGGAGATCAGATAGCAGATATCTTCACAAAGGCTCTATCTCGAAGTCCTTTTCAAAAGTGTTGTTCCAAGCTGAGCATGATAGATATATATGCTCCAGCTTGAGGGGGTGTTAAGATAAATATATCTTTACCTCTCTTTTATGTAATTTTGTTTTCTCTGCGTACTTATCATGTAATTAACCCAAGAGCTATTCTCCTATATAAGAGAGCCCTCGGGTACGTCTAATGCATCACATTCATTTTCTCTCCTATCAATTATCAAATCAATTTTGCCTTTTTGAGCCTATTAGAGTTTAGAATAAATTATATTTCCCATTGCATTTTAGATGTAACCCATGTGTAGAAAATGACAATGCGAACGTGTAATGATCAGAGATAAAAATAAAGAACATGAAGAACATCGAGATTTTACGTGGAACCCAACTCCATACAGAGAGGGATGAACATGAAACCACAGGAGAACTGCCTTTTGGTTTATGTGTATATTAAATTCTCTCTTAATGAATACAAGAAGTGTAGGCCTTCTTATATAGCCCTACCATAATGACCAATTCCCACTAATAGACAATGTAGAACTAATATAGGTGCATGTGATATTTGGACTAGGGCGAGATCCAATTATCCACCTATTGAGGCATACTCTAACACTCCCCCTCAAGCTTGAGCATTTAATTCTTAGCTTGAACAAACAAAAAGAAAGCACTCACTCACAGAGTACAAGACACTACAAATAATATCAACTCAACATATACTCCATTGGTTGTATGTTGAGAACGTTGTTTCTCATGCCATTCTGGTGAGGAGGAACTGAAGGGATGGAATGGAATGAGTCTCCTCATCAAAGAATGTGTGCTCTGTATTGTGCCTTTCAGAGTCGTCGAAACTGAAATGTGACTCCTCACCGAAGAACATATGCTTTTTATTGCATAAAGTCACTTGAACCGAAATGAGTTTGTTGGAGAACATGTGCTTTACACTATGCAGAATTACCTGAACAGGAATGAGTCTCCTCGTTGAAGAGTATGCATAGTACTGTGTAGAGTCACCCCAACCTCGAAAGAATCTTTTCGTCGAAAAACTTTTGCTATGCATCTATCAGAGTCAATGAAATTGGAATCATTCTCCGCATCGAAGGACTCTG
Source organism: Ottelia alismoides (assembly GCA_037367405.1). Taxonomy (NCBI): domain Eukaryota; kingdom Viridiplantae; phylum Streptophyta; class Magnoliopsida; order Alismatales; family Hydrocharitaceae; genus Ottelia; species Ottelia alismoides. The sequence goes on from JAZKJV010000099.1 coordinate 1,461,752, forward strand.
AGAAACCGAATCATTCGAACATGAAGTGCCTCGAATTGGTAGTTCGAAACCTAAACTAGAGAACTCTGCATAATACTCCCACTTTCTCTCCCACTTTCTCCCATACTTGTCAGAAATATGACGCTCAACCAAGTTGAGAGAACTAAAGAGAGGAAACAAAAAATCAATCTCTTCTGTAATAAGCCATCTTTTTTCTGCCTTATCTCTCTTCCCCTTTTTTTGTATGGCTTTTTTATACGATAGCCATTTTTCGATCAAAAAATTATCTCCTTTTTTTGAAAACACTTCAACCCAAATTGGGTCCAAAAATTACATCATTGGGCCTCTGCTCTTTGTTCGGTTTTTTTTCTATGCATCTTTTTTTTATTTCTCTGAATAGAGCCCAATTAGGCCTAAACCTCTCTCTACGGGCCCTCCACATTTTTTTGCTTCAGTAGAAGCCCACTTCGGAACCTTATTTCATTTTTTTATAAGGATACAGCAGTACTGGAACCCACTGGATTTGAATAGAAATAAGGAGAAATAGGGGAGGCTACTTAATAGGGGGATTTGGCCTCCCCTTTTGTATTCGCATGGCTAGGTTTCCCTTCGGAAGAACCCAATAAAACTGCAGGAGTTGCACATCGCTTGGATCTGCTACACCTATAGCTTGAAGAGGGGCTGGGGCACCATGCGCAATGGATAGGTGGCGACGCGAAGAGGTCGCCTGGACTTCCTTCTCGCCATCTGGGCAGAGGGTGCGGCCTGGAGCCTTGTGTTTCCTTCTCGTCGTCGAAATAAGGTGTGTGGCCTAAAGGGTTGAGTTTTCTTCTCACATAGAGGGGATATCGCATGAGTAGGCTCATTGGTCGAAAGGTGTCGCCTTCAGGGATACACATATCCCCATCATCTGATGCTGCCTAGGATCTCCATAAAGGAGATCATTTTGCTGAAATTGAGAATGCGGAAGCGAATCGATAAGCAGAGTAGGAAAATAAAGTAAGAATAAACACTGAACATGAACATTTTACGTGGAACCCTACTCCCTAAGGAGCGGGATGAAACCACGGGAGAAGACCTCAAAGGGTCGTATATTCTATTGAACTTTCTGAATGAGTACAAGGGGTATGGAGCTCTTTATATAGCCCCACAAATCAACCAGAGTCCCACAAATAGCAGAGGTGGGACTAAACATGAGTGGGTGGTAATTGGATCATGAAGATCCAATGCCAATAAAAAGTAACCCATCCAATAGTATTTAACATCCAGAAAACTGCCAAATAAAATGCATCCCAAGCTGAAATATCACAAGTACCGCCGCGCCCTGCACCGTCGCAAGGAAATCTATAACTGAAATCCTTTTTATCTGGCATTATCTTGGAACCGCGCGCATCTAAAGCACATTTTACTAAAATCAATGTAGTTGTATGTAACCCTAGAGCAATAGCATGATGAACCAAGAAATCCCTCTTTTTTGAATTAAGAATTAATTAAATCTCCCCAAGTAGGATTCGAACCTACGATCAATTAGTTAACAGCCGACCGCTCTACCACTGAGCTACTGAGGAACAACGGGAGATTCGATCTCATAGGTAGCGTTTGGTTGGGGGAGTTTACCCCCCTTAACCCACTCTCCCTCTCTCTCATGTGGACCCCACTTTATTCCTTTTTTAAAAAATTAAATAAATCAAATCTACATTATCAATCCTATCAACAAATAATATATTATACCATCATATCATATAAAAATTATAAACTACTCTACTTCTACTCACTTTTTCAAACTTCAATACAATCACATCACAATAACTACTCACTTTTTCAAATTCCAATACAATTATATCACAAGAAACCCACTTCTAACCCAACCCCATTTTAACCCTCTATCCAAACACCAAAACTAAAAAACAGGTTACCCTCTACCAGTTTAACCCGCCTTAACCCGCGTACCAAACACACCCATAGAGTTCAACTCCCGTTCTCAACCCATGAACAATATGAGTCTGAAGCTTCCTTCGTAACTCCTGGAACTTCTTTGTAATGGCTCCGTTCCATACCTCATTTCATAGTGAACCTTAAAGTGGCTCTATTTCCATTATATTCCATCTATATCCCAATTCCATTCATTTCATATCCCTTTGGTATCAAAAACACAAGAGATGTCATTTATAGTCCATCTCTTTCTATATATGGAAAGTTAAGAAATCATCATATAATAATTGAGAAATTGCAATATAAAAGAAAAAAGGGAGGTTTGTGATGATTTTGAAAACTTTTCTACTAGGTAATCTATTATCCTTATGCATGAAGATAATAAATTCGATCGTTGTGGTCGGACTCTATTATGGATTTCTGACCATATTCTCCATAGGACCCTCTTACCTCTTCCTTCTCCAAGCTCGGGTTATGGAAGAAGGAACCGACAAGGAGATATCAGCAACAACTGGTTTTATTACGGGACAGCTCATGATGTTCATATCGATCTATTATGCGCCTCTGCATCTGGCACTGGGTAGACCTCATACAATAACTCTCCTAGTTATACCCTATCTTTTATTTCATTTCTTCTAAAATAATCACATAAACTTTTTAGATTATGGATCCACTACCAGAAATTCAATGCGTAATCTCAGCATTCAATGTATATTCTTGAATAATCTAATTTTTTAATTATTCGACCATTTCATTTTACCAAGTTCAATGTTAGCCAGATTAGTAAACATTTATATGTTTCAGTGCAACAACAAGATATTGTTTATAACAAGTAGATTTCTTGGTTGGTTAATCGGTCACATTTTAGTCATTAAATGGGTTGGGTTGATATTATTTTTGATCCAGAAAAATTATTTTATTCAATCTCATAAATACTTTGTATCAGAGTTAAAAATTTTCATAGCTCGAATTTTTAGTATTCTTTTATTTATCACTTGTGTTTACTCCTTAGGTAGAATACCATTATCCATTGTGACTAAAAAATTGAAAGAAAGCTCAGAAACATAAGAAAGGGTAGAAAGCGAAGAAGATCACGATGTAGAAATAACTTCTGAAAAGAAAATGAGAGAGACTATAAAGGAACAAAAATGATATACTAATTATGAAAATTCTTATCTTGATATTTATCAAGAACCCTCAGAACCACATATTACATTCTCCAACACTCCCTCTCAAATTGGAGATGAGAAAACTGTAGCTTGCAATAAAAATAAAAGGCATACATCACATCTTCACACGATACATCACAAGAAGAACATATGTCCGATGATGGTAAAAAAACCTCGCTCGAAGACGGGTCTAAGACTTTCATGTCATCGTAACGTATTCTCGGCCATGCATGTAGAGTCATTGCGATATCAGGTCACCAGAACATATCTTTGTCATGCATGCAGGTCACCAGAACGTATCTCTGTTGTACCTGGAGAAGAATCGCAGTAGAAGAAGAAATCCAACGCTGAGTTGTAATCGAGGATAGACCCCCGACGAAGTAGTCGATGCTTGGTGAAGACAATAGCAATAGCAATCTGGAGTGTTGGTCCGTCAGTCATGATCGGGCGGTAGAGTTCTTGAAAAATCCATCTCTGACTACCCCTTTCTCCCTTACTTGAAAGAATAAGAGTATGAATCAATTTTTCAAAAAAAATCCTTTTAGCCATCCTCCCTTTTTTCCTTTTTGGCTATTCAATTTTTTTAAAAAAACTGAAGGATTCCCCCTTTTTTGTTTGAATCGAGCCCACTATTGAGCCCAAATGATCATTACTTTTTTATTATTTAAAATATGGGCTTCTATTTTTTAAAATCAACCCCTTTTTTCTCTTCTTTCTTTTTTTTCCAGGAACCCAATCGGGCCTACCTGCCTCTTCTTTTTTTTACTCCCAATAATACATAAGTTGGCCCATTCAGCCTGGAAAAAAGAGGGGGAAGGCACAGTAAACCTCTCCTTTAAAATGGGGGATCGGGCTTTCCCCTTTCTATTCGCAAAGTCTAGGGTTCTTATCGAGAGGAATCCATGTCGCCACTATGAGGGTTGTCACCACACGTGCATGGAAATGAAATGGGGTCACCGCCAGGATGTCTGATGAAGCAAGTTGCGTCTGGATGTTTGCTCGCCATCGGGATGTTTGATGCAGCACAATGCATCTGGATATCCGCACGGAGGGGATCGTTGGATAAGGAGGTACCTCAGTGGGGGTATCTCGTTGCCTCCTCGAGATGGGACTAGAGTGCGAGGCTGAGATGTTGAGAGGCCACGAGCATGGAACGTCGCCCAGAGAAGATGGGGTAATTGAGTGGTCACTCGTTCATCATCGTTTGGGGCACGTACGAAACATATTATCTCCATTGACTTCCTTGGTGATGTGTCTAGTGGGCTTCGCCTGGAGGAGCCTTCGCCGCCATAGAAATCACGCACGGAGTTGCAGATTTCTTGGCAGAGGTCTTGCATAAGAAGTGGCATGGGCCAGGACGATAGTAGTTTCCCATGCTCGAAGGTGAAAATGATGCTGCGAGTAGATCAAGGCTGCCAACATGGTCGATGATGGGACCCGATGGGTTGCTTCTTCGTGCGTCTTCTATGCAGGAGATGAACCGGGGGCTGGAGTAGCCCTCAAACATGGATCTCCTGATTTCACTGCTTGGAAAAACCCTAGATGTGGAGTATGGTTGGAGATTAGTGTGTTGCCATTCATCATTGAGATTAGGGTTCGAGTTTGGGAGCCCTAGTTTCCTTATAATATTGGACGATCTCAAGCAGAAACAAGAACATAATCCCCATAATGAACAAAATACATTCGTTTTTTGGTAACAAAAACAAAACTGCAACTTCAAAAAAAATCAATATGCATAACTGAACTGCTCTGATACCATGTAGAAATCCAGAATGCGGAAATGAATCGATAAACAGAGCAGGAAAATAAAGAAAGAACAAACATTGAACACGAAGATTTTACGTGGAACCCTACTCACTGAGGAACGGGATGAAACCACGGGAGAAGGTCTCAAAGGGTCGTACATTCTATTGAACTTTCTCAATGAGTACAGGGGGTGTGGGGCTACTTATATAGCCCCACAGACAGACCAGAGTTCCACAGATAGTAGATGTGGGACTAAACACAAGTGGGCGGTAATTGGATCCTCGAAAGATCCAATTACCACCTATTACATTCCTCCAATAATCTTCATCTTCTTTACACGAATAGGATTTCGCTGCAAGGGAGTCTCACACCTGGGGAATCGTCTGTTAGGAACCCTTTTTTTCTTCAAGCGTAGAGATATGGTGGCTTGCACTATACACAGAGTAGGGTTCTAGTACCCCCTTTCCTCATGTAGATGATCGAGGTTGTTGGGCCATCGAGACTCAACGTGGAGCAGGGATCCAATAGCCCTTTTCACAGAGATTGTTGGGTGATAGGGGTTGGAGATGGCGTCACCTGGAGGCTTCATCGAGATGTTAATGCACCTGGGAAGGGCACTACAGGATACGCATGGCATGGGCAAGGTACGTCTGGTTGCGTAGAACTGCATGAGCACCAAGATGGGTGTGCCTTGAGGCCGATGTGGCTTGGAGCAACGAGGTTGCATATCTTACAGAATTAGGGCTTCTAAACCCCACATTTTTTCTCTTTGAACTCGACAACAAATAATCTTCATAACTTGACAAAACTCGGACAATAATTAAAACAATCTTCCTAAATAAATTCAGAATCGAAGCTCGAATAATCAAACTACAAAATCAAAATGTTCCAATATCGTGTAGACAACGACAATACATAAGCATAATAATTGACGATAAAGATACAGAATATGAAAAATGGCACCATAAGGAGCGGGATGAAATCACGGGAGAACAACCTCAAAGGGTTGATGTGTATATTAAATTCTCTCTCTCAAAGAATACAGAAGTAGGACTTCTTAAATAACCTCACCATAATGACTAGATTCCATTAATAGACGATGTGGGACTTGTTGGACTATTTGTTATATGCATCATATGTATGGGAGATAGGTAAATGGATCTTGAACATGCATCATATGTATGGGAGATGGGTAAATGGATCCCTTTAAGATCCATTTACCCCATACAGTCTTTAGTCCCACATCTACCAGTTTGGAGATGAGGAGACTTAGAGGGGGTTATATAAAGACCCCTACACCCCTGTAATCATATGAGAAAGTTGAATGCAACAAATGGCCCTTTGAGGCCTTCTCCCGTGATTTCATCACGCTCCTTAGTAGTAGGGTTCCACGTAAAAATCTTGTTCTTCCATATTTTATATTTCTTTATTTATGTTTTGTTTATCATTCCACTTCTGCATTCTCTATTTTTTTAACATGGTATCAGAGTGGGTTCGATTCTTGAGGAGTTTATAATTTTCATGGTCTTTATTTTTTCGAAATTCTATTTATAGAGAAAGATTCAGTTTAAGAGCATTAATTTTTTTGGAATTCATGATTCATGTTCTAGGGTTTCTCTATTGAAACCCTAATTCAAGGAGAGAAACATCTTCTCCAACCAACCGCAGCTCTCAGGAGGGGAACCCTAGCCCCAGCCACATCTCCAGAACTCACGCAGGAGGCGCGAGATGCCCTTGGTGCCTCTTCCATCACGCAGCCCGGCTCCAGGCTCCTCGTCAGACCGCCTGTCACAAGGCGGCATCGTGTGGGCGTCGCTCCTCCTCGAGCCTCCTGGAGATCTCTCGCTCCATCCGCACAAGTTGTTGGTCCCATCAAGGCGACGGTCTCCTCCTCATCCATTATTGTCGGTGCCGCCAACCCAGCAGCCAAAGCCACCCATCCAGATGGCGAAGTCGCCACCTTCTCCCTACGCACAACCAGGAGGGGAACCCTAGACCCCCCCCCCCCCCTCGCGTGCGCAATGTCGATCTCCTCGTTGGCGCTCAACTTCAGGCGAGACCTCCACCATGTGAAGCAGTGCACCCCTTTCTTGCGAGATCGCACAAGTTCGAACAAGCAGAAACCCCAACCGAAGTTGATTCCTCCTCGCGCAGCCTCCCTCCCTCACGAGATGCAGCCTCCCTCTTGACGATGGCGACACCTCGCGCGGCTCTGACTAGCACCCATCGCTGCTGAACCCCCCCTCCTCATGCCGCTCCTCCAGAAGATCGGGCTCGACGACCCCTTCAGTGCCAAATCCCATCAGGGGTGGCGGTAGGAAACGTTGGGTTCTCCAGTGAAAACCCCTTAGGCAGCGAACATTAAGAAAAGGGGTCCCCTTTACGGGGAAACCTAAATAGGGTTGCGCCCTATTAGGAAAAAGTGTTTAAAAAAATGAGTGAATGAAAAAGGGAGAGCAGGGGTCTACCGTGTAAATTAAAAGAAGTGGATGAGATGATTTAGCCCAAGTGGGTCGTACGTAAAATTAAAAAAAAAAGAAAGGAGGTCATAACATGTTTTATAAGGAGATAGAGAGGCCCATTTTGAAGCCCTATTTGGGCCGAGTGGATTTGTTTTTAAAAAAAGTTTTGAAGAAAAAGATGCGTACAAAAGAAAAGCCGTAGTATATTTCCAAAAATAATGTGAGAATGAAAAGTCGAAGAGAGAGAGAGAAACATCTTTAAAAAATGTTTCAAGAAAAAACTGATTAAAAAATTCCTCAAGAAAGCTGAGAAAAAAATATTATTATCGGTTTTATGTGTTTTTTTCCTTTTTTTCTCTCCCCAATTTCTTATCTTCTCCCAACATAGTCAATAACATATATTTCGACTAGTATGGGAGAAAGGGTGAGTATATGTAAAGTCACAGGTCCATTCAGATGTCAGATTCTCCAGACCGGCCAGTTTCCAGACACTATAGATGATTAGTTTTTCATACTCGGCGTTCAAATATTTTCCGAGTCTGCAGTTCGATGTGCACATGTAAGCCATCATTTATCATGGTCCCCATCATTCTTGTTGTTTCGGTCGGAGTTTTCATGTGAGCCATAGGGACTCCAGAGTAGAGGACTATTCCCTTTGCCATGTAGGCAAGGGTTTTCATGTGGTATCATAAGGACTCCAGAGTAGAGTACCATTCTCTGTGCCAGATTATGGGAGACACTCAGTTCTCCGATGACGAGACTTTCAGACTCCATTCTCCAGCAACCGTGGACTTTAACGAGGATTACACTCCACGGCCTTTCAATTCGACCCTTTTCAGAGATGGAGTGGTTGTCCAGATGTTGTGGCGGGCCAGAGTACTCCGACGAGGTGACTCGTTTTAGTTGCAGTGACTCAGACGAGAGCAGTATAGAGCACATGCTCTCCGACGAGGAGATTCAGTTGACTCATACTCCAGCATGTTCGTCCTCCTCACATGCATGACATGAGAAGCAATATCCTCGACGGCAACCGACAGTTGTGCACGTTGAGTTGATATTGTTTGTAGTGTCATGTATTGTGAGTTGAGTTTCTTTCTGTTTGTCCAAGCTGAACATTGCATGCTCCATCTTGAGGGGGAATATTGGAGTATTTGTTATATGCGTCATATGTGTGGGAGATGGGAAAATGGATCCCTCCCCATCCAGTGTTTAGTCCCACATCCACCAGTTTGGAGATGTGGAGACTCGGTGGGGGCTATATATAGATCCACACACCCCTGTAGTCAGATGAGAAAGTTGAATGCAACATATGGCCCTTTGAGGCCTTCTCTCATAGTTTCATCCCGCTCCTTAGGGAGTAGGGTTCCACGTAAAAATATTGTTCTTCCGTGTTTCATATTTCTTTATTTATGCTATGTTTATCATTCCGCTTCCGCATTCTCTATTTTCTAACAGGATTAAAATATTGCATGAGGCAATTGGACCATGTAGGGCTCCAATTACCCACCTATGGATGCATACTCTAATACCATGTAATCTCATCTCCATTCATGTTTTACCGCAATAGTGAAAACAAAACCCTAGCCTATAGAGATCTACGAGTGATCATGGATTTTTCCCTCCACTTTGGAGGGTTTTCTGCATTAAATATATGTATCTATAATTGTCATATCTTCTCTGATCTTAGTTAAATACCTGTACAATTTGATACCCCGAATTTCCGTCATAAACAAATCCAATCATGTTGATTTTGCGCACCATTAAACCAAGATACCATATCCTCCACCTATCACTGCTCTCCTTCTCTTCACCCCCACCCCAAATCTTCCTATCATACAATTTATATAAGTTACGAATCTGAGTTAAAAATATAGAATAAATAATCAAAAATCATGAATAATTCTGGATCTCTCACATGGATCCTTCCTGACAACTTTGACCAGGATAGGTAGTCTTGACAGAAACACGTCATCTCACTGCAGTAAGTTCTCGATGATAATTTATCATGTATTTTGGTCATTAATTATTTGGAAGATCACTGTTCAAATCTCCGATAATTATTCTTTTTCTTCGAAAAACTTCTATTATTATATCCACTGCAAGGTTTGCCGAAAAGACTAATCTCCAGTTGTCTCTTCTTAAAATTAACTCATATGGCATCCATTGTTTTAAAAAACACGAGGCTTTTTTTTATTTTTGTATTATGTGATTTGCACATGATCCCGTTTTGCCCTAAGCATTATATTTTTATGTTAGTGACGATGTTTCCATGTTAAAACTTGATTATTTCTATATAGGGTAAATTACAATTTGGGTCCCCATCTATGGGTCCGATCCCAGAATGGGTCCCGATCTTCAAATTGTAACGATTTGGGTCTCAGGACCATTTAGGAAATGGAAATTTTGGGGTTCATGACGACTATGCCCTTGTTGGGAAGGGAATGTGTGTTGGGTTCCAACTTTTAAACAAGGGCATACTCATCATTAGCCCCAAAAATTTCCTTACCTTAATGGCCCTAGGACCCGAATCGTTACAATTTAAAGATCGGGACCCATTTTGGGATCGGACCCATAAATGGGGACCCAAATTGTAAGTTACCCTTCTATATATAGGTCTGTAGAATGAGAAGAGACAGCTTGAAACAAGCGAGCTCAAAATCTTGTATACATCGTGTTCAATTTATCATACTGCATCCACACACACTAATTCTATTGTACTCAATATATGTGATGTGCTTGAATTGTAGTACAATTTTTATACTAGATGCAAGTTTGCAACTTGATGTTGTTATTTGGTTGTTTCAAAATAGTTATCACATATATGAAGCACGCGGTTGAAAAAAATAATTATTGTATTTTGTGTGAACAGCGGAAGCAATCATCCACAAACATGATCAACAAAGAAAGCATGAAGATACACGAATTTACAAAGTTCACGTGTAACAGGGATACAAAGAACTCTAACCACATAGGAGTCTATATACCACTCTAGTACAAATGGATTCCTGATACAAATGGATCCATATAGTCAAACAGAAATAGAATCGCTCATAAAAAATTTTGAGACCCTCATCTTGTTGGGATATCGTACGGTGGGAAATGGTGCTTATGATGGCTCTCCACTAGATCCAACAAGACAAATGGTTATGATTCAAGGCAGATCAACATGTTTTATCTTTGAACACTAAAAACTATGACTTCTATTGTACTTTTAGTATTAAAGTGGATTTTGGTTCAGTACTCAAAAAATCATGGAAGTTGGAGTTGGAACTTTCCGCAAACTAGTGACATAATATTAGTTTTTTTATCTTCAACACTTTCATCGCTTATGTATTATATCTTTTACTAGTGTAAATTATTTTTGAATGTGTTTCTGGCAAAACTTAATAATATTATGTATATGAATGTATTTGGCTTAATTTAAGGATTTTTTCCAAAAAAAATAAGGCTTAAGCCTCGACCACCCATTTTTGTGTTTTGTTGTTTGTATAGAGGGTTAAACTGGGGGTGGGTTTGTTAGGGGTTTGTTGTGATGTGATTGTAATGAAGTTTGAAAAAGTGTGTAGTTATTGTGATGTGATTGTATTGAAGTTTGGAAAAGTGAGTAGAAGTAGAGTAGTTTATAATTTGTATATGATATGATGGTATAATATATTATTTTTTGATGGAATTGATAAAAGAGAATTGATTAATATAATATATTAAAAAAGAGGAAAAAAGTGGGACCCACATAAGAGAGAGAGAAAATAGGTTAAAAGGACAGGCTTACGCCTCGCCTCACATTTCGGGAAAACGTCTCTAACCGCCTCACGCTTTTTTAAACCTTGATGGCAACCATGAGCACAAAGATCAATCTTTTGTTGTTCATCTATAAAAAATAATCCACGATTCATGACCACTTCATATCAATCACATCAATCATTTTGTAAGAGAGAGAATTGGGTGTGCCACTATATTTGTGGGATTTCTATATATTATAGTTACAAGAGGTATTACCAACCTGCAAAGAAGGAAGGTCTAGTTGCAGGAAGCAATAGGCATTTGCCGAGAAGCAGCCCGTGATTTGACCGAGTGCAACTATTTAAAAGCATAATGGACAAAATAGAATGAGTTCTCCACTAGAACACCATATTTCATAATGCCCCTTATCCTACAATACCAGCAATTCAACCACCTAGAGATTATATAGTCATAAAACAAACATTATCTAAGCCCCTTAAGAAAAGCATTAAAAGATTTGCATGCAGTTTGAAGGAATCGCGGAAGTGTTCTTACCCAGTGTTTGAAAAGTCTCGAACCAAATGAAGTACAAGTACGATTCATAGTTTTAAGTAGTGACCCTTCAAGGGAACCATCTATTTTGGTCTTCACGATCTGCAGCCTCATCATAATAAAGAACAAAGTTAAATCGATATGAGAAACAGAATTAATAGACCTATATGTGAATATCCATCACGTATCCTCTAAAAAAACTTATGAGTAAACACTAAGATAATAGATAGGGAACATGAAGCAAATCCCTCAGACGTGATATTATTAAAAACTCTACCAACTTGCACCATTGCCTCCATTGCCTTCGTGGACCTTTTCTTTTGAAGTTTATATATCATGGATCGAGTACAAGTTAAAATTGGAAAACAAATCTTGATGCCAAAGCTAAAATTGGAAAATAAATCTTGACGGCAAGAATAGTTAGGATCCTACATTTAGAAATAGGAAGATGGGATAGATATGCAGGAAAGGTTCCTAAAATAAACATTTTAAGACTATGACAGTATGCCAGAGTCAGCTAACTTTCAAGAGGAAACCAAAACTCTCCTGGAATCTAGCAATATATCACGTCAAAAATGGTCTGACCAAGAATATACGGAGTGGTACCTTACATCATTATTCATGAATTTCAAATTCTTCGAGACTCAGAAGTACAAAATATAAAAAGAGAAGGTCCATAGAGGATGTCGATCTACCTCAAGATGAGTAAGAGTGTCTGCTGATAGAGCTATCTCAAAATCACTATAGAAAGGCCGGAAAGAAGCACCTAAATGCAAAATCCTATCAAAACCAAATTTCTTGAGATAACGTACAGAAACAGCTAATGCTATGACAGCCAACTTTGACATGGACAGAATCCCCTGTAAAGAAAGCAATAGTGTCAAATAAAAGCCTTTCAGTGCTAACACGCTATGGAAAAAGTTAAAACATCTATTTGACATCTCCGTGATAGATAAAGTAAAATATGACAATAACTCAAAAAATCAACTGTTAGATGACTCAAAATTTTAGCTTTCCAATGAGATTGAAAAGAAAACATTGCTCCTCACAATATCCCAGATCATGGTTTCCTAAGTTTTGATGACAAGGAGAAATACCTCAAATCCCTCAATATGGTCTTTCACGGGTATACTTTGCCTTGTTTCTCCATAAACTCACATTCTGGAAATCCCCAACTAAACTTTCGGACAATGAGGTCAATTCAGCAAGAGCCCCACCATCATCAAAGCTGTATGGTGAAGCATGCTCAACTCGTACATCCAAATTACCAGCATAAGCAAGCAAAACCTAATGAGAAAGTGGATCACTATCAATGTTTTGCATGTAATAAAAAAGTGGAAACCAAGTTTATGTAAAATATATATATACACATATGAACATAATTTAAGTCGCAAAACGGTTTAAATCAGATTCAGCTTGCAAATATTTCAGTCAAGCATAGTTTGTAACTTTGAATATTCTCTTCTTATTTTAAAAAGCAACTCCATATATAATCGTTTACTGAAATCCTACAAATTGAAGCAACACATGACAAAGACTAACAAGAGACCAATATAGAAGGTAACGCTGCAGAATTCCTTGATGATGTGCTACTTCTAATGTGAATTTAATTTTTAAAACATAAACAGAGATACTTCCTTTAAGTGATAGTTCCACCAGAGTTTATTGAGGATGGATACTTTATTTATGTGATAGTTCCACCAGAGTTTCGGGAGGATGTGCTGCTTCTGATGTAAATTGAATTTTTAAAAAATAAACGGGGATACTTTATTTATGTGATAGCCCCACCAGAGTTTCTTGAGAATGTGCAACCTCTGATGTAACTTGAACTTTAATAAAAAAAGGAAAGGGCATACATCCTTTATGTGGCACTTCCATCAGTGAGGTCAATGGATGACCCGACCATGAAGAGCAAGTCCTAAACAGGATTGTCGTTTTGAAGAAAGATTGATAATGCTATGCAGAAAACTTAAGAACTTCATGAAACTAACACCAAGCAAAATGTAAATCCTGAGTGGATAGCTTAGTATTTGTCCTGACAGACTTGATCATGCTAAACATGATGTAGTTGATCCTCCTCCCTTTCTTGTTTACAAGATGGATAACGTAGACATAAACCCCAAAAGGTATCAGGAAGGATCCATTTTACCCTCCAACTTTTTTTGTACGCTATGACGGTATGACCCGTCATTGCTGCTAATAATGCAGAATGTCTTTTGTGTCAAGCGGAGAATGATAACATTAATCATCTATTTTTCACATGCCAGCACTCTCAAGAGATGTCAAGGGAGGCCAACTTGAATTGGGGATTCATCATGCGCGAAGGGTATATGGTGGAGTTTTGCCACTGCAGCCTATCGATCAAAAAAGGGAAGAGCGAAATCTTTTGGTTTTGGGGGGCCATTGCAGTTCACACAAATGGAAATCACGCAGTATGATGGATTAGTGTGTTATCTAGAAGTGCTAGACATCTGCTGCACGTGATATCAGAAGATTTGAAGAAGTAGAAGTATAATTGATTTTATGGGTATTTTTTTGCCAGCACCTCTAAATATATTTATATTGTCTTGGCTTGTTAGCAAACCCCCGTCATACCAAGCGCAAAGGATTGGGAACAAATGATAATCAGCCTCCAAGAATGTCCGCCTCATATAAGTTTTGGTAGATCTTCTCACTATGCATACTATCATGCAATAAATATCATCGTTATACAAACTATGCAAATCAAAGTCGGAATCTCAAACCATATCACAAGCAAGACTTCTGAACACCCACTGAAGAATAAAAATGATCTTTTGCCAATTAAAGTACAAGGTGCTATCCATTTTTTAAAAAATCTACGTTATATGACAATGTAATATGCAGACAGGAAAGTGCATGAATTACTGCAATGATCATGATTTGTTTTACGAGGATAATGATTATGACAATGTCAAACCAATATCAATTCATTTTTAATACTGTTACATATCCAACGTATAATTTTTGTGAAAAACCTTCTTCATCAAGATCTAAAATGCCAGCAAAAATTAACCACAATTTACAAAAGTTACCACCTTCTTGGTGAGATGAGAAATCGGGTTTCCCAATAGAATCTCAGCAGGAGCCAAATTAGAAACCACAGCCTCTAGTCCAGACCTCATCACATTATCATTAAATTCTCCATGTACGATGTCCGAGGTAGAAACCTCCACAGCAACAACGCCAATCCTCACATCAATCTTTCCTCCAACCTCTCCCTCCAAACTTCCTTCCGGAATCTCCTCCTCCACAACGCATAACAGATAATTACTTGCAGAGGCCCCCAATCCCTCCTCACCATCCCCGCCCAAGTCCTCGGCTGCCTCAATTGTCGCCCTCGTATACAATGCTGATAAACCCCGTGTAAATGGCCCAACCTTGTTTCCCCCGTGCGCCTTGATGGCAGCAGTCTCCGTCTGCTTCACAACACCGACCTTGTATCCAGCACCCACCAGCCTCCTCACATGGAAATTCAACCTAAAGGTGGGGATACTCGCGGTGAGGAAGTTATGATCCATATGGCAAACGATCCCGAGAATACGTGCCGCGACCTCCGCGTCCTCTCCAAAGAACCGGTACCGGTACCCTACCTCCACCATCAAGATGACATCTTGATACTTGGATTTCAACTCGACAACCTGCTGCTCCAGGGGGGTGTACTTGGGGTTCAGAGGTGGCGGCTTTGAGGCGGCGGGTGTGTCCACGGGCTCGAGGAGCTTGTCGATGAAGCGTTGATGGATGGAAACATCGGATGGGGGCGGGGAGAGGCGGGGCTTCTTTGAGGGAGAAGTTAGGGTTTTTGAGACGAGGAGGCGCTTGGCGGGGGAGAAGGAGACGGTGGTTTTGGGGATCGGAGATGGTGCGGATTGGGGAGGAGGAGGAGAGGGTTCGGGTTTGGATTTTGGAGCGAAGAAGCGGGAGATGACTTGCTGACTCTGTTTCCCCATGGGGAGTGAGGGTGGGAGTGTGGAGAGTGGGGACACGGAGTGTTGGCGGGAGGGCGGTGCATTTATATGGGAGGTAAGGAGGTGTGGGGAAAATTACGGGTGCGGGCCGTGTTCTTCTGGTTATTTTTGAAAGATCATTGATATTGATGTTTTTTAAACGAAAGCGGACACCGAACCGAAAACCTTGCTGAAATAGTCTGATTTGGTTAAACTACATGATCAAATCGGTTCAAATGGATGACGATGTCATCATTATTTAAAATCAGATAAAATCAGATCGGTAAAAAAGGTGGTGAACCGGCTAATCAAATCGAAATGAAATAATATACATATAATATAAACTTAAATATACTTGAAATATAAATAAAATACATGGATAATGTATAAATTTCACACTATACATAAAGTATTTTTCTTATACACCATCAGATTTCATGCATATCACACACACACGCGCGCGCGCACACATTATTTGGACTTTGTGCTCTATAACATGATAATAGTTTAATTAGATTTAAAACCTAATATATGCAAAAGGTTGTGTTAGTATAGTTGGTTAGAAGTTTGAAATAGGTAACCAAAGGTTATGGGTGGTTCAACTCCCACAACCAGCAATAATTTTAAATAATTTAAAAGCTAAATGCGGTTCAACTTCAGTTGAACATAGTTAAACTGGGTCAAAAAATAGATTGAACTGGGTGGGTCAATTGAAATTTGAATAATCAAACCGAACCAGCATAAACCGGTTGTGATGTGATGTGACATTGATTATGCATTATGTTAACCTTTTTAACGATCATAATATATTTTTTATGTTAATAATATTATTTGAACACAGTTAAAAATATTATACAAAAGAAATTGTAAAGTCAAAACGAGTAATCTCAACCCAGAAATGTAGGGTTGGAGCCGGAAATATGCCAGACTACCCCGGTGTACCCTGACAACTAAACAAACCCTTAGCTTTGTTTTGAATCAGCAAATCTAGTTTGCTTGAGAACTCGAACAATTGCGACAGTATATCCCAACGAGTTGCTAGAGAAAATACACCCTTAAAGACAAGGATCGAGGTTTAGAGTTTCTAGATACTCCAAGTTTTGAGGAAATTTCTAGAAGTGTGCTTGGAGGAGGAGTGTGAGACAAGGGATAATGTGGGACAAAGGGTGTTTGTCCTACATTTGAATTCAATTGGGAGGATACGATTTTGATGGATAAAGTAGGATAAGAGGTTGTTATTTGTCATTCCACTTACAACGAGACACTTACAACGAGAGTGAGGGCCAAATGTTAGTTAAATTAGATGTTGTTGTTAAAATCTACACGCTTATTTAGGTGTATTAGAATTTAAAAAGCTTCGCATACCAAAAATAACAAGAAAATAAATAAGGAAAATAGCATGAAGTATCATGCTAGATCTCTTTTTACAACTTGACTTGATCATTGGATAAATAAGAAGGAAATAAGGGGATCGACAATTTCCTCTCGAAAACAAAGGATTCAAAAACAAAAGGAATTCAAACGAGAAAAACTAATGAAATGAGTTGAAACTAGATCAAAATTATGATTATATGTGGAATTAAACAAAACTTCTACTGGAATTCCCGATTGGTTTTGATGTGGTTTGGTTTAACATATGGTAAGATGGCCACACCGACCATCAAGAGTCCCTTCTCCAGTCTTTGATAGAATGACCCAACAAAGGAAGGTTGATGTAGGCCATGCCATTCTTCTGAGAAATCCCAACGTCAAAAATGAACTATTATATCTATCCTAATTTGATCAAGATCTCAACATTAGCATTTCACTGGCCAGAGAAGGCTCTTGCAGTAGCAAGATCGCTCCGACACTGTGGCTGCGAACTATCTGACCCGATCTTGAAGGATCATGAAAGGTCCAGGCTTAGATACTGAAAGGCCCCTGAGAATAGTTAGCCTCGACTTGAACTTCCAAGGATAAAGGTACATGAACGGACACTTGATCCCCGTCAAAGTCTGCATTAAAGCCCTTACAAACTAATGGGTGTAAAGAAATAGCGCGTCCCTCTGTGTCGATGCTCACGTAAGGACCCTTCTATGACTATTAATGTTAATACTAAGATGCGATCTATCTCTTCTCCTTTAAAGCGAGAAGTACTCCATCCAGGAGCTTGTGCCTCAGACCTGACCATGGTCAACGTGATTGAGAAGCCCCTTCCGAGTAAACTAGTGTGTCAGTTCATAAATTGAAGGTCCTCTGACGACCCACTTCCTTCAAAGGTGAGGTATGCTCGACTAAGAAGGTTCAGCGGGGCTTCAACTACTCCATCTAGAACACCTTCTTTCTCTAGTACACGAGTACCTCGTCCCTTCCCCATTTCACTTCAGTGCGCATCAGATGTTTGAAAAGCAGCCGGCAAGGAACTCGCCATTGACCGCCTGTGCCCATTTCAGGGGTGGGTTTAGGGAGGTTGGAGGCAATGGCTAATATGAGACCTACTTTCCCCGAGACTCCTAAACCGCCTTCTCTGGGTCTTCTTATTATTCCCCATGATGAAAGGCTCAGATCAAAAGCTACCAATGAAGTCCTCCGATAAAACAACAACACTAAGAAGCTCAGGAGATCCACCCTCCTTCCTTGGCGGACAATGTTGTGATGATAGCGGATGTGAGGGCTCGTCAATTGAGAGCATTCCATTTCCCGACTTTACTTACCTGCAAACAAACAATGCCCTCGATCGCACCACTGATAGTCTATAGCAGGACTGGTCGGACTCCTGGCCTTTAGAGAAGGTAGGTAGAGTGCTTTGACCTCGGGCTCAAAGTCAACTTGTGAACTAAGATCTATGAATGTAAAAAGAACTTGTAGAATCGAGGTTTGCAAACACAGGTCGATTGTTCACTCAATGTATGATTTGCTTTGGAAGCTTGAGCGTTTACGAGTGTGTCTGTAATGAATAATGTATTCGTCTCATTTGTTCCTTTATTTTGACTAAAATACAAGGCAACTTATTAACAAAGCATGTCTCGTGGATAATTAATATGTGTTTTTCAAACGTAAATAAATCAAAATAAATGAATAAAGGGCATCCAATAAAATAAAATGAAAGCTCTAAATATGAACAAATTGACACCGCAAAAGATCGAGTCAATACTATCTCGATCGAAAATAAAAGTAGAGAAATATAGGAGAAATTTGAGAAAACTTCAAAAAGATCTAACTTTTATACATAAATTAATATTCATTTTATGATTTATTTGCTATACAAACTTCTTGATTTTCCACAACAACTCTACTCACTCAAATTAACATGTGTCATTCTCAAAACTTTTTTAATCAAAATTTAAAGAAATTAAAAAAATGTGTCTCAAGTTCCACTACGAATAAACGCATACAGTGTTGAATGGTTTCAGTAAAATTGGAATCAATACACAACACTTTTACTATGGGAGCATATTGGTATATTTAAAATTAAGTGTTGCTATCATTTCTTGGTTATTTATTGATATTTTACACATACTCGTAGTTTTCATATATTGTATCCGTAATGAATTTTCTAAAAGAACAACACTGACATTTTATATCCATACTAATAATTTATTAAAATCATAACATTAGAATGTAGGTATAACTGACCTATATTTTAGATACGCATATCTATCATGCATGTAAGCAACCCTCGTGGAATTAAAAAAATACATATGTAATACTCTTAAAATATGTATCAAATCAATAAAATGTAAAATTTATAAGTTACATGTTAAAGTAACAATTAAAAAGTAGCATTATTTTTAAGGTTTATTACATATATAAATTAAATAAATTAGTCGTGTCTCTTCTACCTAATCACACCATTATTTGTATTATATAATAGTCTATTATATTTCTTGTAATCATCTTTTAATATAAGCAGGCATCCGCCGTAGACTTGAGTGGGGGCATTTCACTAGCCCCACCTTCCTTTCTTTTCAAGTTGGTGAGCCGTGTGATGGAAAACCTTCCCGCACGGTTCGGAGGGACGCAACCCGACTGCTGGCTATTGTCACGGTTAATCTACCAATTATCTACCTACATAACTTTTAAAGCTGGGATTTTCAGCAATCACGTGACACGTGACATGACACGGTGGTGATCTCGCCTTTGCTTGATCTTTTGCAACTTTAACATCCCTCCGTATAAAGATTCTCCCTCCTGCCATATGAGCTTGAACTTTACTCGCTCGAGAATACGTAGCAATTTTTCCCATGGGCCCTTCCTTTCTTCTCTTTTGTGCACTTGCATTTTTTTCATGGGCTCTTCCTTTCATTGTGCTTTTGTCGTTTCTAACTTATCTTTTTTTCTTCTGCAAATTTTCCCATGCATTCGCGTCACTGCATGACGCTCTTGCTTCTTTTGCACCCATGTGGAATTAATGTTTGTCACCATAGCATTCCACGAGCCAAATTACTGTTGCGCATCAACGTTTGTATACCCGCATGCTATACAGTTGTTGAGTTACTATTTTTGTTTTTTACCATTTCCTCTCCCTCCTCTTCGCCCTTTATTCTCCGTCGAATTCCTCTGCCCTCTGTCCTTCCGCTTTCTCCTGTGTTTGTCATATCGCCTTCCGTTGGGTGTACGAGGAACATTTTCTTTGCGAATGAGGGAAAAATCATTGCTTGTTGTCTTTGTAATTGCCATCTCTCCCTAGGAATTCATCAGGGGGGGTATTCCCACTACAGGAGTTGCGTCGTCTTCTCTGTCTATCGATTTGCCTCATCATTTCCCCAGGGTTTCGTCGATGTACGTTGTATGTTGTGCCGTATCACCTTCTCCGCCCATCTACTTGCCTTTTGCGAATGTATGACGGATTATTTTTTTTTCTTGACTTCTTAGCATCTTTCTTATTGAGCTCTATTTCCCCTTGGGGGAATAACGGGTTTGTCAATGCATTTCTCCTTGCCAAATTCTTCTAGGGTTTCGTTGAGGTTCGTTGTTATTCGACCTACAGAAGTTGTCTCGTCCTTCTCCTCTGCATGTCGATTCAACTTTTGCGAAGGTATGAGGGGCGATTTCTCCGTATTGACTTCTTGACACCTTTCTTCTTGCGCTCTTCTTTTCTAGAGTTTCATCGAGGTGTGTTATCTATTTCTACTCATTCTTCCGAAAAATTCTTATGATTTAGGGGTGTGTTTGCTACTATGGGTATGGTGCATGACGATTTGTTATTGTTTTGGAGCATCCATGGTTGTAGGTGTGATATCTTCTCCACCTTGATTTTGTCCTTCCACCGATATGAAATTGTTTATTCGAATTACGAGGAAGCTTTCTCACATTATTTCATGATATTGATATTTTTTCAAACTAGATTGCTAATTGCAACGATGCACTAAGTATTTCCTTTGAGTTGTTCTAATTTGACAACGCTTAATTTTGAAGAAGGATGCATATATCATAAAGAAAAGTGCGTTGAATATCAAATTTATCGAGAAAATTGGAATATATTTCTTTAAGGCAAATCCAGACATCATAGGAAAATATCGTAATGAATATTCGTAAATTTATTTGTTTTCCAATGTTCTTCCTTTTATCTCATCTCCTTGTATGTTAGTATTCTTCCTGCTATTCTATAGTAAAAATCATTAATCTCTAATGGATATCTGCTTTGCGGTCATTACATTTATGCAACAAAAATATAGTACAAGATGCTTAGAGGTCATGTTCTTTGTTGGATATGAGAGCGTGTTGATTGTTTGCATTTTGGACTTTGGTTTTTGTGTTAGAATTAAAACTTTGTTTTCCAAATTACCTATATGATTACTAGTAATGCTTTATGTATTTAAGAGATTAGTATTTGTGCATGGATATTATTTAACTTCTTCCTGCCTCCATTTATATGTATAAACTCTAAATTCTTTTATATTTTTTTCATTACTGATAACAGAGAAAAAAGTATGGGGTTCGCACGGTCTTACAAAACGAGACCATGGTCGATGAGTTGACGACTCAATAATTCTCAGTTAATCAGCAATTGAACCACAATATAATTAAAGGTAATGAATAGCAGAAGTGAGGTTAAAATTTATTTTTTATCTACCATAAGATGCAAAGCAAGCAAGCATGTAGAGGTCAAACCACAGAGAGCAAAACAAGAAGCCTATGCTTATTTGTGTACAATCAAGTGATTCATCATATATATACATAATTCTTTCGTGGGGTTTTAATTATATATGTATATTTGATATTTTTATTTTTTATATTTTTTATTTTAATTTTTATTTTATGTTTTTATATTTTCTTTTTATATTAGTTTTTCCTTCTATATATGTAACATATATAAGGCTTTATATATACATATAGAGTAATATATGTATTAATACTAATAAATATAGACTAAATACAGAAACTAAATTGTTTTGGGGGTTTTCATATTTTCCAATATTTTTGTAATTTTCCATGAATTTTTGCTAGTTTTTATGTATATTTGAAATCAAAAATACCCTAAATAAGGGGTTAAATATATATGCCGAAATTGAATTGGATTTAAAAAATATTATTTTGGCTTCAAAATTATCCAACTCAATTTTATTATATTACTAACTATATAAATAAAATTATAAAATAACAAAACATATTTTTACATTTTCAAAGGATTTTTTAAATTTTATAAAATATTTTGGATTTTTTATTTTTAAGTTTTTTTTCATTTTTAGTGATTTTTAATCTATATTTAAAAATGGAAAAATACACTATATGCATTTTTGGAATTTTTAGACCAATTTATATATTTTTTAGTATTTTGTAATCTAGATATGGAATAAAAGGCTCCATTTCATTTTTAATAAATAGATGAAACGCAAAAAATGCCAAATAAAATATGAGTGCAAATACATGACATAAAGCATTTAATCCTATTTTTATATATTTTTTCGGAGCACATTATCTATAATTAATAAATAGAGGAAATGCATAAAATCAAGGGATTTTTACCCGACAGACCCTGGAATCTTTTGCAATTACCGCTACGACCTTTGAAACATCGTAATTCCTCCCTCGACCCCGTAAACTTGCTCCGTCTTACCTTATAGACCCTACCCTTAATTTGAGACATTCTGAGTTAACTAGTTTGGGTTTAAGTTGAGTTAATCTAACCATAGCAAATCCAAGGGTATATTTTCTTTCACTTCCCCTCCTTCCTCTCCCCCCTCTCTCCTCTTCATTCTTGCTGGACGAAATACCCCATCGGAGGAGCAGTTCTTCGAATCCAGCAGGGGGTTCTTTCTTCGACTGACGCGGGAGGGGGGAAAGCACGGGAGGCGGCGCGCCGGGGGATTCCTTCGAATCCGCGCGGGGAGGTGGCGACCCCAGGTGGGGCTTCGACTGTCAGGCGGGAAGGGGGTGGAAAGCAGGGGAGGCGGCGGCCGGGTATCTGCGGGGGGGTGGGGGGGAGCAGGAGAGAGGCGGCGTCGGGGGGGCTTCGACACGGGAGGGGGGAAGGTACGGGAGGCGGCGCCGAATCTGCGGGGGGGAGGGAAGCAGGGGAGGCGCCGCTCCTGGGGGGAGCAGGAGAGAGGCGGTGCCGGGAGGGGGAGGGGGGGCTTAAACGCGGGAGGGGGGGAAGCAGGGGAGGCGGCGCTCCTTGGGAGGGGGGTGGAGCAGGAGAGAGGCGGCGCCGGCGAGAGCCATGGGGGCTTTGCGCGGCGGAGGCCCAGGGGGAGGGGGTGGCGGGCGGGCAGCTCTAGCGGCCGGGGGCTCGACACGGCAGGAGGCAGGGGCTGCGGGGAGCTCCAGCAGCGGAGGCCAGGCCTCCAGCAACAGGAGCCAAGGGGCTCGAGCGCCGGGAGCCAGGGGCTGCGGGTGCGAGGTCCTTTGCGTCGCGGGGGCCGGAGGGGAGTGCTCGAGCGTCGGGAGGCAGGGGGATCTGGAGGTGAAGGGCGAGGGCAGAGGTCGGGAACGACAACGTCGAGGTCGGGGAGGAGGGCGGTGGCGGGAGGAGGTGTTGGGTGTTGGACGGTAGGGAAAAGGAGGAGGGAGAGAGGGAGTGGCAATTAATGTAAATTCAACGAACAAAATGGGTATAATATAAATGAATATAACGGAATCTGGTTAATTTTAACGGGTCAATTAACGGGCCTTAACCGCAGGGTCTGTAGGGTAAGAGTTAGCAACTTTACAAGGTCGGGAGAGGAATTAGGATGTTTCAGAGGTCGTAGCGGTAATTGCAAAAGATTACAGGGTCTGCCGGGTAAAAATCCCTAAAATCAAATATCTTGGCAGGGGAATATTTGCAAATAAAATAAATGGCAAGGGAAATAGAGCAAACATGACAACATACTACAATATTTAATTAATCTTTATATATTATTTTATAATTACCAAAAATCGCCAAGGCATACCTGCAAAATACGCAGCTCACGTGGGACGACACACGAGCTGAGCTAGAATGGATCTCAATGTAATTTCCATAGTTACAGGGGCCTCATAGCAAAAATTCCAATTTTATTTACACTTACTTTTTATTTAGAGGACTAAATAATAAATACAAAAATGTACGGGGTTAAATATGCAATTGCCCCAATATACGTACACCATCCGACGGTTGAGCTTTCTTTACTTGAAACGTGGCACGCTCTGGAGAGGCGATGATTCTTTGACTTCGACGCAGAAGATTAGATCACTCAAAGTGATCTGACGGTTGATGTTGGCCTCGATCCGACGCATGCTGCTACTCAGGAAGAACAGGGTCGGATCGGACGACGGAGATGTATGGAGAAAGATTCTATGAAGAACTCATCCGAGATGAGTTTAAATTTGATGTATCGGGCTCCTATGGCCTCAATCGACGTCGTCAAGCAATCGTACACTTCCTTCCTCCCTGTGAATCGTACAGGTGCCTCAACAATGTCCGTGGATCGCTGGGGGGTCCCTGGAGCTCAAGATGGTGCAGCTAAACCTGGGAGCTTTGGGTCTACTCAAATCGAGCCCAGGAGGGCTCCGTTGCGCACGTACCCTGCACAGAAGGAAAGAAGGGCCCGAGGGGATGCTCTTCGACCATGCGTGAACCTGAGATACATAAAAAAATGAGGTGGGCGATGAAGCTCCGACGAGGGATGGAGGATTGGCTTCGATTCGTAAAACTACAGGGTTCCGGTTGATTAGAGTGCAGGAAAATGTGGAGCATGCGATAAGGAAAGTAGTGCAGGCGGAAGCGGGGTCGATAACAGGCAGAGGCACGATTCTGGTGAACTACGGATAAGATTTTCTAAGCTAAAGCTAAGATCTACAGGCTAAACTATTTGCATGAATAAAAATCTGGAATCAAAATAGACCTAAGAAGGCTAGAGGGTGCAGCTCTTATACATGAGAGAGCTCATGGAGCAGGGACGCCGGAGTTGCTTATCGTGGGTGCACCCCGTCCTCCTGGAGCTCGGCCTGGCCATAAGGAGATGCCTCCTGTCACGAGGAACTCTACTAGGATCAGACATGGGCTCGAAGTAGTAACTAAACCTGCATGGAGGAGCTGAGGTTTTTAATTATAAAACATAGAGACACCCTTATTTGACCGGCTAAAATCAATGGTTTGGGCGTATATACAAGGGGATAAAGTAACTGGCTTGTTTGTACAATGCTCAATGATCATTTCGTGTTAAGGAGTCAAAGGCGATGGATGGAAGAGACGTCCTGGAAAAAGGCGCAAAATCGGGGAGATGACGGGTTACGTCAAATCAGAAGGTTGGGGGGAGAGTTGACAGGAAGTCAACAAACGCTGGACGTCGATTGGCCCACGCAAGCCCGCTAGACAACAAAACATATTGTTTTAATAGAAAATAATTATTCAAAAATAGTATTTGATTTTATTAATTTTTGTGAATAAAATAAAACATGTTTATTTTTTTATCTAGTAATTTATTTTTATTTTTATTTATTTATTTATTTGACTTTATTTATTAGTAGTTAGTTTTTAAGGGTATATTTATAGGTATATTTACCTATTTTTTTGGCTATTTTATTTTTATTTTGTACATTTATTTTATTATTTTAAGTTATTTTATATATTTTATAACATATTAGGTGTATACATTTATTGTTTTTTATTTTTATGATGTTATTTGTATACTTAAATAACTAGATATGTATAGTTTATAGGTATAGTTATATATGTGTTTTATGTGAATTATTTTGTTTTTATGTATTTAATTGGTTTTTATTTTGATTTTACATTTTCAATGAAATGTAGATAAAATTTACAAGCTTATTAAAATATAAGAAAATAATGAAAGAATGAAATTCCCTTTTATTTATATACAATATAACTATATGTATTCTTCTGTCTATGTTTTCACATAGACTTAATTTATTATATATTTCCTTTTTGGTTTTATTTTGATTTTAGTATGAACATATGTTATAAATAATTATTGCAAAATAATAAAAATATGAATTTATAAAAATAATAAAGAGTGAATATAATGGATATTTTAATCGGGTATAATGTTTAACGAGGGTCCAAAACCTAACTTTCACATCGTAACTCCAAAAAATATAAAATCATCTCTATTTAATAGCTTGTGAAAGATTATGTATAATTAGAGTTGATTTTGATATGTTTTGAATTTTTATTTGAAAGATATGGGTCTGTGAAGTTGGGATTTTGGCTTTTTATTCTGTGTATAAAATGAACATCATGTATTATTTTTGTACAAACTCAATTTTGTGTTTTTATTTACATTAATATATGCAAATTTCATGTTCAAAGTTTCTTGATTTGATGAACGAAATAATAAAGAATGAAATAGGTGTCAAAAATACATAAATAAAGAATAAAGGAATTGAGTTTTTATTGTATTCTTGGCCCTTATCTCCCCATACTTTATTCCTTATCGACCAACTTAATTCTTGAATTGGTCTCGAGATTTAGGATCGTAAAATATCTTTGATATTTTATTATTTTTCCTTTCTTCTCTTTAATCTATAATTTTGGCATTAAAAACCATATTATTCACACAATAAATACAATAAATCATGAATGCTATTTTGTACAAATTAATGTTATTTACATGCATTAGCTAGGGTTTTTAATGCTAAAATGATAGAATAAAGGTGATGAAATGGAGATTCATCAATTATCAACTTAGCTTTCACGAGCAGAATAAGGAAAATATATAATTGCATGTATTTGAAAGTCTCACATTAATTTAACTTCAAATTTGTAACGAAACATAGCACAAATTTATGATTATCATGATTTTTTTACCAACTTATTTATTATAATTATATTTCATGCAAATTCTTCCTGCAATGTTGGAGCATGCATGATTAGAGTTATGTAGAGTGCCAACATTAATCCATCAAAAATTATACTGGTTATATCATATTTTCTTTGTGGATGTGAGAGTATGTTGATTGTTTGCATTGTGGACTTTGTTTTCTGTGTTGGAATTGAACTTTATTTGCCAATTTTACCTAGACTATTACCAATAATGTTTTGTATATTTAAGAGATTAGTATATATGGGTATGGATGTTATTTACCTTTATCACGTCTCCATTTATATGCATAAACTATAAATGATTTTCTCTTTTTTCGTTACCAACTCATCTTTCATGATCATACTAAGGAAAATATATAATTGCATGTATTCCGAATTCTCACATAAGTTTAGCTTCAAAAGTGCAACAAATCATAAAGCAAAATTAGATTTATTGTGATTTTTATTTTATAATCTTCTCTACTGTAATTACACTTCATGCAAATTCTTTCTGCAGTGTTAGAGCATGCATGATCAGGGCTATGCAGAGTTATAACATTAATTATCAAAAAGACACGGGTTATATCATACCCGTTTGATTTTTTCTACTTTGTGAGTAATTGGACTGATTGAAATATTTTATAATATTTTTTGATTGAGATATAAGTTATGTTTGCGAAAGATAGTCCATATAGTTATTCAATTGAAAAATTTGGAATTTTGTTCATTCCATAAATGTACTTTATTGATTTGGCATTGCTTAATTGTCATTTTCTTTGTTGATCCGAGAGTTTGCTGATTGTTTGGACTGTGGACTTTGCCTTTTGTGTTGGAATTGAAACTTTGTTTGTCTAATTTACCTAAACGATTACTCATAATGTTTTATGTATTTAAGAGATTAGTATATATATGCATGATGTTGTTTACCTTCTTCCTGCCTCCATTTACATGCATAAACTTTAAATTCTTTTGTTTTTTTCCCATTACTAACTTAGCTTTCTTGACCAGACTAAGGAAAATAAATAACTACATGTATTCGAAAAACTCACATTAATTTAACCTTTGTAACAAACCACAGTGTAAAATTATGATTTATCTTAATTTTTATTTTACCAACTTCTTTGTTGTAATTATTCTTCATGCAAATTCTTCCTACATCGTTAGAGCATTGATGAATCTGTGATTCATCACTCTAAAAGTTGAAAATAGAGCTTTGTTCCCGAGTAAATAGCAGCATATTTCCACTTATATTGCATAAATAGCATTCATGCACGCAAGCATAATATCTGCATTTTAGCATTCATATTTGCATTAAATAAGAAGCCAATTTCACTTGTAAATATTCACCTGTATATTAGATAAAATACCCTATTTGTATAAATTTTATACTAACTCCAAAGCTAATAAAACCAACTCTATAGTGTATATATTACTAACACTAATTAAAGAAAAATAACTAAAAAATACCCTTGTAAAATAGCCCAAATATCCTGAGAACCCTTGTACATTAAAACACACATAAAGCCCTCATACAAACCCCTAATTAGGTCTACTCACTCTTAGAATACTACATATTAAAAGACCTTCAAAATGAGACTAATTTCATTGAAATCGGAGCTTGTATGAGAGACTTGGGTTTTTGGGTCATTTTGTATACTACATATGTACATTTATGTATCCTTGTATTTATGTATCATTTTTGACCTTATCTCCGTCTTTGGTCAACATGAAACTTGTAGATCTCATTAAGATCTACAACTTTCATGTTTTGAGTTTTTTTCCAAATTCGGCTTCCTCTTCTCTCTACACGTGTTTCTTTCTCCAGCCATTCACAGCAGGCCACGTGGCGCCCTCTGGTTGCGCCACGCGGCCCGCTGCCCATCGCCTCATCCGCCCGCGCCCTCCGCCGTTGGATCTCGCTTTTGATCCAACGGTCCAGTTCTTTCCACGCGCTTCCCTTCTCCTTGCCGTCAGATCTTCCCCGCGCTTCATCTGATCCCTCCATTCGCGCCGCTCCCTCAGCCAGACACGTGGCGCATCCACCCACCACTGGATCACTCTTCTGATCTTCCATCTCAGCCGACGCTTCCACCTTGATCCTCATCCGCTCGATCGGCCCCCACTGCCCATCACAGCCGTTCGTAACCGCCTGATCCATAGCGTGCCACGTGGCGCTTCCATCCGCCTCTGATCGCTCCTTCCCTGATCAGATCTACACCATCGCTCCACACTCTGATCTCCACCGTTGGATCACAAGATCCAACGGTGGAGACCTCGTCTCCTACCTCCAGGCGCCCCTCTCCCCCACGTCCCTTGCCTTGCGGGAGGGGCGCCCCCTTTCCTTTTCTGGACACACGTCAGCCACCTCCTCCGGCCGCTGACCTCCCCACGACATCCCCCACTCGTCCCTCTCCCTCGCCAGCTCCCTCAAGCACCACCATCTCCACCATACTCGCCCCACGATGGCCACCAACTTCGCCACTCACCCAGCCAGACCACCTTCTTCTCCCTATAAATACCCAGCCACCGGCACCGTTCACCTCCATCCGCCACTCCAGAGAGATCCCTCGAGCTCCAAGCTACCTATTGGTGACAGCAATTGGTTAAGTTGTCGAGCGAAGACAGAGATCCAACTCCGGCGAGATCCACGGCCGCCACCGCCGTGCCGCAGCCTCCCTCGAGCAGCTGCTAGAGCTCGGGACCCTACCGATCCCTTGAGCGACGACCTGGAGCTCAAAGCTGAGCCCCATTCCCCAGGTAACTCCCCCCATCCGTCCGCCGATCTTCTTCTCCATTTTCTTGAGTTTTCTCCGTTTTTATTCGTCGTCACTGACCATCCTCGCGCCTTCCAATCACCTCGACGAGCTTCGCGTCGAAGCTCCGATCCTCGCGGTATCTTCCGCGCACTCCGACGACAAGTTTCACCCTCCTCTGACCAACAGCTCCGCCATTTGGCTGGAGCTCGTTCGCCGGACCACCTCACTCCACCATAGGCCTCGCCGATCACTCCACTCTCCTCCACGAACACCTGCACGCCTCGGCTATACGTCTAACCCTTTGCAGGTCCTAAATTCTTCATTGGCCGGAGCCTCGCCGGAGCCCCCTTTGAGCTTCATCGACACCGAGCTCCAGCACCCCTCCAAGGATCTAGAGGCCACCGGAGGCTTCGTCGTGCAACTCCGCTTCTTCCGAGCTACGTGGGAGCTGACGAAGCTCTTCATCGGTGCTTGGCCACCGAGGCGGAGCTAGGCAACCTTCACCGGAGCACCGCCTTCCCCTCCGCAGGTGGCGGAGGACCGTTAGAGACGAAGAAGCAGTGGCCGTTCGATCATCCGATCGAACGGTCCTCGTCCCGCCACGTATTCCACCACCGCGACAGTCCTCGACCGTTCATCGCGCTTCTGATCCGACGCCTCGCAAGTCGCCACGCATCTTCATCGACATCCCTTGGATCCATCTTGATCCAAGGGCCTTCAGGCCGCCACGTCTACTTATCCGAGCCTCGGCCCCCAAGCCTAGGCTCGGGTGACCCGAAGCTGCACCGAGGCTAGACCGAACCTCCAGAGGACCCGAGCCTCGCTCCGAGCCTCCGACGCCCTCCGAACCTAGGTCGCCCACGTGAGGAGCACGTGCGACCTGGGTTATTTGCACAGACGCCCCTGAAGCTTTCGGAAATTACAAAAAGGTCCCTATGAAGCAGACCTCACGTGAGGAGCACGTGTCTCGTGGAGAAATTGCATCCAAGTCCTGTATGTTATCGGTAATTGCATTTTAGTCCCTGTCAGCATATTTAATTTTTGAAGTTTCAATTTCCAGTATTGCATTTACACCCTTGTGTTTGCACGTGTCCATAGAGTGCATTTTTCATCATCTTGAGATTCTAAAAATTGCATGTTGTTGGAAATCTTGTCCTCTATCTGTTAGTACACGTGTCTGATTTTTGTAGGCTTATTTGAATTATTAATGAATTAATTGGTTCATTGTTGACATATTTTGCCCAGTGATGCCTTTTGATTTTTGATTAATTATCTGTGCCTTCAAAAATTATAAAAAAATCACAGTAGCTTAAGGACATCATTTTTAACACACCATAAAAATTTCATAGCATTTGCACGCATATCGAGGCCTAAATAAATAGTTTGGTGATTCTCTTAAATTAATTTTAATTAATTCATTTCACAGTAAATTTAAGTCCTGTCAATTTTCCTAGGTCCCTTATCATTAGACCCACCTAGGATAATTTTAGTTCTTGGAAAAAATTGTGATTTGATATGTATTAAAAATTAAATACTGAAAATCACTCTGTCTGTTTATTTAATTCACAGAAAAAATTATTCTGAGTCAAAAAATTCCAAAAAAATTAGTGTAGGTCATTTTCATCGTAAAAAATCATCTAGCCAATTTTCATTATTTTTGGACTTCGTTTGATACATCAATTAAATTTAACGTTAAATTGGCTAAGATTTGTCTGTACATGTCTGCATAAGAATTAAAAAGACCAAAAAATTGATCCGCGAACATCAACACTTGAAAATTGCTGTAATCCACCTAAGGAGACAGTTGCCTCCCTGAGATCGACCTTGGACTCCACCAAGTAAAAAATTTTCACCGCTCAAAATTGACCAAAATCTTATTTAAGTGGTTTTTGATTAATCTCTCGTATCCGACTGCAACGAACACTTAACATTAATTTGGACATTAATTTGACCGAATTAACATAGGGTGCGGGAGCGATATCAAGATGGCGCCGTTGCCGGGGAGGCACGACTTAGGTTAATTTTTAGCTAATTTTTGAGTGTTTGATTTTCCTTCCCCGGGTAGTCTGACCCTCGGTTTTTCTTGTGAATATTTCTCTGTCTTTTAAATTTTCGCATTTTTTGTGTCGTTCTTGATCTGACCTCAACTTGTTTTTGTGCGAGGGACACCGGAGTCGAAGACGCTTCGAGGAACACGCATTCGAATTTGTTTGAGTGATTTGAGAGAACCTGTAATCTCATTCATTTCCACATATTTTTTCTCGCATCATTTCCAGCGGTTCCCGTTTGGGATCTCGCGTGTGTAAAGATAGTGAAACTGTGTCCCGTGTGCTGTGTGGGTGAATTGTAACTTAGCTTGCACTAGCGGCTCCTCGAGCCACTCTAGGACTTGTTTGTGCTCGTAATCAATAGGACCACACAATACACTTAAAAGACGCACCTAGACCGCATTACTTAGTCAAATTTAAACTGTTCTTCACGCTAATAGAACTGCATGTCTAGGAGCGGCTTTTCATCGCTTGCATTTGCATGTAGAGTAAAGTTTTCAATTCTGTATTGCATCCTGCATAAAAAAAGCGAAGGGATCACTGTAAGTATTCTCTACTCGGCATAGCATCATCGATTTTTCGTGCATCGGCTTTTCTCGATTTCTCCCTCTGATTTTCTCACTTAAATTAAACAGGAAATTGGGATTGTCCGATAGGCGTGCTTTGTGGTGGACTAATTAAAGTGATAACTTAACTTTAAAAATCAGGAGCTAACAGTATTGACCAAAAAAAAGAATAAAATCTGAAAATTGTTTGCGGGAGATTAATCCCCGACCTTGTATTCAGGCTGAGTGAGGGTACTTGAGTGTGTGTGAACACCTTAAGGCAGAGCCCAAATCCCCGCCTTCCATATCACGAGCCAACTGATCTTAGCAATTATCACGAGTGGGATATTTTTAAACTCTTTGACAAGTACCAAGTAGCCTCCGCCCTCACAGGTAGATAGGGGCGAACCAGCGGTACTCTGCGACAAGGCCTAAAAGCTTTGTCAGCCTCCGCCTCAGTGCAGGTAGATAGGGGCACGTCATTGAGTCCCCACTCCGGATAGGAGCAAAGAAAGGGAGGATCGACGGTATCTTAGGCGACAGGATAAACAGGGAAGACGCATCCGGCTCTAAGCCGACTTTCCTCTAGGCCGCGTAATCCTTGCTATTTTTGCTTGAATATCACACTTAAAAACTACAAGATAAATTGGACTCAACTTTGAGTCCTTCACTGTGTTGAGTGTGAACCCAGGGTCTTGGATTGTTCTTGTTGCTTGCTTCAGGTAGGAGTAAAATCCTATCTTCTTCCCTCATCAAGATGAGTGATTGGGGAGATTTCGACGCACTATTCACTGATCTCTCTATGAGTCCCCCAAGTAACTCGTCTTCCTCGGTCCGAGCGCACCTTGGACCACCCAGGACTCATGACCCTCTTGAATCCTGGTTCCCACATGCTCAGGGTGGTTACTCTCAAACCAACCCTTTTATCTCCTCCGAGATTACCGAGGAAGATCATTGCCTCGGTAATCCCTTCCTTGATTTGCCCTCTAACACCGGTCTTATTTTCCAATCCCCAGAACTAGAGGACGAGATGCCGCCTAAAGTTCCACCAGACGAGGAACAAATTAAACAGATTCTTGCCCGCCTCGCTGAAGCCGAACAGAGGAATGCAGATCTCACGGCGCGGATGGGACAGATCATAGCAGCAGAAGGAATCGACCGACCAATGGTTGATACCTATAACCCGGCGGAGAACGAGATTCAGAACTGGTTGGCACCTGCAGTTCCCGCCCAAGCATTTGAGCTGAAGCCCCACTTCCTTAGTCTGCTTCCGAAGTTCAACGGAAACCTTAATGAAGAACCATACACTTTCCTCCGTGACTTCGAGTTGGTGTGCAATAATCTTAGCCATCCCAATGTTGGCCAAGATTATATTCGGCTGAAGGCCACCCCTTTTGCCTTAGGCGATAAGGCTGCTCATTGGCTGAAAAACTTGGGGGTGGTATGTACTAATTGGATGCAGTTCAAGGACCTTTTCTTGAAGAAGTTCTACCCTCTCAGTAGAACTAATCAGATGAGAACAAAGATCGCCAGCTTTGCTCAAGGAGCCTGCGAACCGTTCCATGAGGCTTGGGACAGGTTCAATGACTTAGTACAAAAATGCCCATGCCACGGCATTTCAAAGGCGATTTTAGTCCAGACCTTGATCTGTGGTTTAACCCCAGAGATGCAGGGGTTGGTCAGTGCCGCCTGTGGAGGAAGCTATCTGAACAAGAACGAGCATGCTGTATGGAAGATCCTAGAGCAGATGGCAGAAACCGGCAGGTCACAGGCCACAAGGGCCTATCAGTTGTCTCCCTCAATCTTATCCAATGAGACAACTAGAAGGACTGTTGCAGATCTGACTGAGGACCTCATCCCCAGCATGGGGATGATCGCCGACAAGCTTACCATGGTCGAGCAGATCCACAAGAGAGTCGCGGAGATGGACTCTCTTTCGAGCCTTCCCAAGAAAGTGGAGGAACTCTCTGAAAAGGTAGCTAAGATTAAGCTACCAACCCCTTCTGCACCACCTGTACCTGTACACCGAGTCCATCTTGTACAGGAACAGGCACCGGGGTCTCAGAGTAGCTGGGATCAGACTTATACCCAGTCGAACCATCATGCACCCCCACCTGTGGAAACAGAATATGAGGAGCCTCCGCCTGTATACGAGATTAACGGGCTTTGGTATAGCCGGGACCCGCTAGTCCGGCAAATCGAGATGGGGAAGGATTAGGCACACCGCCCCACCCCAGTCTACCAAGAGACCAGGCCCGTCACAATCCCGCGATACCAGTTCAGGCCAGAACATGGGTACCAGCCGCAGCAGCGCACCTACCAGCAGGGGTCAGCACCGTCCCACCAGCAGCAGTATCGGCATGGCCAGCAGGGCCAATATAGGACGGCATCAACACAGCAGCAAGCCCAGCCCACCGAATTGGAGTCACTCACCTTGGCGATTCAGACCCTGTCTGATAGGGTCCAACAGATACAGAATGACTACTTGGATATGAGAACCGACATCAATCGGGTTTCTCGTGCCCAGGACCAACAAATAGCGTCAAGGACCCCAATTCCCGCACAGGTTCAGGCCAATCCGAACAGCATGCACCAGGGCCAGAACCGACCTCGAGATCAGGTATATTATTCAGATAATTATCTATCTGAACATGAGATCCTTTCGTACGATAATGTTAATCATATGTCCCTCAGGAGCGGAAGGACCGTGACCATACCTGATCGGGCACGGGCACAAAAGGAAGGAACCTCCGAGAATCGACCTGAGGAGAATTCGGAGGAAGAAGAGGAGGAGCATCCCCACCACCATCCCCAACGGAAGAAGAGGACATCTGAGTCCTCGAAGCAGCATTCCCGCATCCCTTTAGAGTCAGACGATACCGATGAGCCCACACCTCCATCTGAGGAGGACCATCCAGAAGAAGCGGAAGAAGCATCACCGGTTTCGCCTAAGCATTTTTTCTGTTTGTCAGAGTCCGAGTCAGAGTCTGTGTAAAAGTCCGAGTCAGAGTCTTGTTCAGAACTCAGTTCCAGCAGCTAATGAAAATATTTCAGTTCCAGAACCTGAGTTAATAATCCCTTTCCCCCAAGCTCTCAAGGGTGGAAAGAAGAAAATCCAAAAAATCCAAAAAGATGACCCTGAGATGGCTGAATTCTGTAATAAACACATCAAGGTCACAATCCCTTTTAACAAGTTCGTGGAAATAACCCCTGCATTCCAAAAATACCTTAAGGTGAGATGCACACCTACTAGGGTTAGCAGGAAGACCAAAAGCCGTGTTGAGAAACACGTTCTATCAGTAGCCACGACTTGTGCAATACAGAACTCGTTTCCTCGGAAACGAAGAGACATGGGTGCACACTATGTAGAGAGTCATGTTGATGACATTACGTTTGCACGCACTCTCCTGGACAATGTTTCCTCGATTAACTTAATGCCCACGGCCCTCAATGAGCGGCTTAATCTCGAACCTCTTAGGAAATCTAGAGTTATTCTACAGTTTGCTGACAAATCCACTAAGAGGTCCCAAGGAGAGTTAAGGAACATTGTGATCAGAGTCGAGGGACAAGAATATATGGTGGACTTTACTGTCCTGGATATGGAAACCCCTCGTAATTGGAGAGATTCCCAGATCATTTTAGGTAGGCCTTTCCTCAGAACTGTGGGGGCCTTATTTGATTATAAGACTGGGAAGATTCAGTTCCAAACTCCCAGCGGAGATGAGGAACTAGAGATGAAGCAGACGAGATGGCAGAGATCGGACTCCGAATCCAGCACCGAGTACTCTTCTACCGAGACAGACTGTGAACATGTAGACGTAGTTGGGCCATGGAAACAGAACCCAGCCAGCATCAATACGTTCATCTCCTTTGAAGATGATCCAGTGCATGAGTCAGTTTGCGAGATCCTGAGGAACGAGTACAGCTATGAACCTGCATCGCCCTACATCTTCGATGACGTAGAGGCCCAGTTGGGCCGGTCAGTCCTTACATCCTTAGGACAATCGGAAGATGAGGATGACGAGTTGGACGAGGCGTTTGCCGATTGTATGGAAAATTTTGACGATCCGACTCCAGAGCCGCGCTTGGTGGCAGCTATTACAGAACATGATCCAGCCACTTCCAACACCGAACCAGATCAGATTGAGCCAGACCTCTTAGACGATCACACTATTCCTGAACTCAAACCTTTACCCACAACTCTGAAATATGCCTTCCTTGCGGGCCAAGACAAGAAATTTCCGGTCATTATCAGTTCGCAATTGACCGAGGAGCAGGAATCTCGCTTGCTAGAGATCCTGGAGAAGAACCGCAAGGCAATAGGCTGGAGCATTTCCGATCTCCACGGGATAAATCCCGCTCTGTGTTCGCACCATATTTACTTGGAGAACGAAGCCAAACCCTCTCGTGAATTCCAACGCCGGTTGAATCCAAATTTACGAGAGGTTGTGAAAAAGGAGATAGAAAAATGGTGCGACGCGGGTTTCATTTACCCAATCTCCGACTCTAAGTGGGTGGCCCCAATCCATGTTGTCCCGAAAAAGTCGGGAATTCAGACGACCACCAACGAGGACGGAGAGGATATCGTGACGAGAATACCCACGTCGTGGCGCGTCTGTGTGGATTACAGACGCTTGAATGCCGCGACGAAGAAGGATCATTTCCCTCTACCATTCATTGATCAGATCTTAGAAAGACTAGCGGGAAAAGAATTCTTCTGCTTCCTTGATGGGTTTTCGGGCTACAATCAAGTAGCCATAGCTCCGGAGGACCAGGAAAAGACCATGTTTACATGCCCCTTTGGTACCTATGCTTTCAGGCGCATGCCCTTTGGGCTATGCAATGCTCCAGGTACTTTTCAAAGGTGCATGATTGCTGTATTCGCCGAAATGGTCGGCGAATTCCTGGAAGTCTTCATGGATGACTTCTCGGTCCACGG
Source organism: Ottelia alismoides (assembly GCA_037367405.1). Lineage (NCBI taxonomy): Eukaryota > Viridiplantae > Streptophyta > Magnoliopsida > Alismatales > Hydrocharitaceae > Ottelia > Ottelia alismoides. Next base: position 1,498,771 of record JAZKJV010000099.1, read on the forward strand.
CGACTCTTTTGATTCATGCCTTAGGAATCTGGACCGAGTCCTCAAAAGATGTTGTGAGGTCAATCTGGTGCTCTCCTAGGAGAAAAGTCACTTCATGGTGACGGAGGGCATAGTGTTGGGGCATGTCATCTCCAAGAGAGGAATGGAGGTTGACCCTGCCAAGGTGGACGTGATTAGACGACTCCAGCCACCAACCACGTAAAACAGTTGCGGTCATTCCTTGGGCATGTCGGATTTTATCGAAGATTTATCAAGGATTTCTCTAAGATTGCCCGACCGCTAACTGAGCTTTTAGGCAAAGACACGGAGTTTATTGTTGATCACAAGTGTCTTGAGGCCTTTAAGCTTCTACAAGGAATGATCATGGATGCACCCATCTTACAAGCCCCAGATTGGTCTTTACCTTTCGAGATCATGACGGACTCCTCAGATTATGCTGTTGGGGCTGTATTGGGACAAAGAAGAGATGGCGTCCCGTTTGCAATTCACTACGCAAGCAAAGTGCTTGATTTTGCTCAGCGTAACTATACAGTTACCGAAAAGGAAATGCTTGCGGTAGTGTTTGCCTTGGACAAATTCAGATCCCACTTAATCGGATCCAAGGTAACCGTGTTCACAGACCACGCGGCACTACGATATTTAATGGAGAAGAAGGACGCAAAGGCGCGTCTTCTTCGTTGGATTTTACTTATCCAGGAGTTTGATTTGGATATCCGTGATAAACCTGGTAAGAAGAACGTAGTGGCCGATCACCTGTCTCGTCTCGAAGATCTTAATACTTCCGAGGTTTCACCAATTCGAGACTCCTTCCCTGACGAGTCGATTTTTGTTATCGACTCACTCCCGTGGTACACCAATATCGTGAATTATCTTGTCTCCAAGAAAGTTCCCGAAGATTGGCCCAAGAGCCAAATCGACTGACTAAAGTCGGACGCTAGACACTACCATTGGGAGGATCCGATCCTTTTCTTTGAAGGACCGGATTGTGTCTGGAGACGTTGTATTCCTCAGGAGGAATACCAGAGTGTCCTTTCTTTATGCCATAGCTTAGAGGCAGGAGGACACCACTCCGGGAAGAGGACCGCATGGAAGGTACTTCAGTGTGGCTTCTACTGGCCGACTCTGTTTCGCGATGCCACCGCCTTCGCGAAGTCGTGTCCAGTCTGTCAGAGAATGGGAGGAACCGTCGGTTCCAAGGATGAGATGCCAATGCAGCCGGTCATCATTTGTGATGTCTTTGACGCCTGGGGCATCGATTTCATGGGCCCATTCCCTGTCAGCCACGGATTCGAATACATCCTTCTTGCGGTTGATTATCTGTCCAGATGGGTGGAGGCTATCCCGACCCGAGCCGCAGACAGCTGGACTGTCTGTAAATTTATCAGAGAGCACATAATCTCTAGGTTCGGGATCCCCAAAATGATGATATCAGACGGGGGTAGCCACTTTGTGAATCGGGAGGTGAAGAAACTCCTGAAGGACTACGGCATCGAACACCGTGTCGCGAGTCCTTACCACCCACAAACCAATGGTATGGCTGAGGTATCGAATAGGGAGGTGAAAACCATATTGCAAAAGCTTGTCCACCCAGACAGGAAGGACTGGTCTCAGATCTTGGATCAAGTTCTCTGGGCGTATAGGACGGCTTACAAGACACCGTTAGGCACCTCCCCATTCCGAATGGTATTCGGAAAGCCGTGCCATTTGCCCGCAGAGTTAGTGCACAAATCAGAATGGGCAATAAAGAAGGTCAACTGGAACACACACCTAGGTCAGAAACAGAGAGACATGGATCTGAATGAGCTTGTGGAAGTCAGAAACCGAGCATACGACAACAGTTTGGTGTACAAGGACAAGGTGAAGCGTTGGCATGATAAATATATCAGACGAAAGACCTTTGTTCCTGGACAGAAGGTATGGTTGTTCAATGCTACGCTGGAGATTTTCCAAGGCAAGTTGAAGTCTAAGTGGACGGGACCATTTGTCGTCCGTACGGTGCATGATAGTGGATGTGTCGAGATCTCAGATCTCGCAGATGACGCACCGACATTCCTAGTGAATGGACAGCTGTTGAAACACTTCGTCGAATCCAATGAGCAGTTAGTCCATGTCGAGGAGATTGTATTCATGTGCGAGACAGATACAGCAGATTCGCATCAAGCCGCGTATGAGACCTTGCAGCAGTGAACTCCAGCCATCCGCAGCATCTCGAAAGATTCAGACCGACTCATCTGTATATATCATCATTCTTGTACAACCTACCCTTTCTCCCGCGACTTTAGTAACCCATCCCCGCCTCATCAGATCACTATCTTGGACTATACTTAGGATAACCAGATCCTAAGTATAGGGGGAAGGGTCACCTAAGTCGGTTCACTGTACATTCTCCAGATCACATTGGTCCTCATACTCATTTCCTACCTATACTTAGGCTGACCTAAGCCTAAGTATAGGGGGGACCGATGCCCGCATTGTATACTCATCCATTTCCCCTCTTAACCTCGTCCGCCCCATTTTTGATCTTCTTCTACACTTAGACTGTCAGAGCCTAAGTATAGGGAGGGCGAGACGACTTCTACACTTTTGTAATTTTAGCTCTCCTACGCTTAGCCCGAGCTATGTCTTTTTAGTCGCTTTCGTGCTCTGAGGACATAGCACACGCTAAGTATAGGGGGGCGTGTATATATTACATATATACTTTACCCATAGCTCGTACTTTCACGTATTTTCGCGTATTTTTGTATATATTTTGCAATAATTACGGGTGGGTAAAAATTGGAAAAACAAAAAAAAATTTGTATACTTGTATAATATGTACTATATGTATAATACTTGTATAAAAATTTATAAAATTCTTGTAAAACATACTTTTGTAAAATTTGTTGTAAAATAGGGTGTATACTAAAAAAATCGTGTATACTATGTACAAATTATATCAACTAAAGATTGTTGTAAATAATAAAAAAAAAGAGATTGTTGTATACCAGAAAAATAAAACAAATTGGCTTCTTATTTACTCTTGCATATTATCCTGCATTTAAAAAAAAAGTCTTGCATTTCATTCATAACATGACATCTCATCTGCATACGTTGCTTATGCAAAGTGAAAAGCTAGTGGGTTCTGGACCAAATTATGAGCAGCTATTGAGGATGGAAATGATTTGACCTTAATCCACCTAATTTCAGAGGAACCTTATAGGAACTGGAGTTAAGATTTTTCAGGTCAGGTGACTTAATTCTTTAAGTCTGCAAGTCTATGTTCATATGTCATCTTGACAAGCCCGAGTAGAGCACTTAACAACACACACATGACTCTTAGAGATAATGGCTTGACGTGCACCAGCACTTTACACATGGCTCTCTACGGATGAGGTGATAAGGAGGCAGTTTCCTTTAGCTTGGGGTAGCATATGAGGGTAGTACTTCTAGGCGGAACCTCTCTTCTTCTTCTAGTGAAGGAAGTGCGTCTCAACTTGGACTAGTGGTGATGAAGGCTAAAGACAGAAGCAGTGGGTTGCAATAAAGCTTCAAAAGAGGGATAGTCTACTGGCTCAAGAGGAAATTTCTTATATCTATGCTGCATCATGTATGTACAAAGGCAGTGTTGACCAAAAAAAAAAGAAAAAAAATGCCAAAAAGAACTCCAAAAAAGTGGTGGGTCGGATTGAAAATTTAATAACCCCACCGGAGTATACGTAGTCAAGAGAAGCAAAAGCTTGTGGTCACCTTGTTACTTGCAGCGGGAGACTTGGCTACACTGGCTGAGCTTCCAAAAGTCTATACTTCTTCCCCCTCTTCTTGAGCCGGTTGAACTTGAACTTAGAAGGGAATACCTCGCTTCTCGAGGAAAGAGTTGCTAGACCGAGGCATTAGAGTTACCAGGTTGGGGGAGGTTGTTTCTTTGTTACTTCTGAGGTGGGGAGTCATTTATCACTTACACTGCATGAAAAGATTCATGGTCATTAGAGTTTGTGTATGTAGACTTGTTCTGATTAGGTGAGTTGAGGAGTCTTGAATAGAAGACTTGTGGAACTTGAAGTCTGTTAAGTCTTAAACTCAGATCCCAATAAGGTTCCGACACATGATTAATCCAAAGGTCGAGGCAAGCGCCATTTTCAACTTTTGTTCATGACCTTGGTATGGAACCCAAAATCATTTCACTTTTGCATTTCATTTAGTTGCTCGGGGACGAGCAAGGTTTAAGTATAGGGGGTTGATGAATCTGTGATTCATCACTCTAAAAGTTGAAAATAGAGCTTTGTTCCCGAGTAAATAGCAGCATATTTCCACTTATATTGCATAAATAGCATTCATGCACGCAAGCATAATATCTGCATTTTAGCATTCATATTTGCATTAAATAGGAAGCCAATTTCACTTGTAAATATTCACCTGTATATTAGATAAAATACCCTATTTGTATATATTTTATACTAACTCCAAAGCTAATAAAACCAACTCTATAGTGTATATATTACTAACACTAATTAAAGAAAAATAACTAAAAAATACCCTTGTAAAATAGCCCAAATATCCTGAGAACCCTTGTACATTAAAACACACATAAAGCCCTCATACAAACCCCTAATTAGGTCTACTCACTCTTAGAATACTACATATTAAAAGACCTTCAAAATGAGACTAATTTCATTGAAATCGGAGCTTGTATGAGAGACTTGGGTTTTTGGGTCATTTTGTATACTACATATGTACATTTATGTATCCTTGTATTTATGTATCATATTTGACCTTATCTCCGTCTTTGGTCAACATGAAACTTGTAGATCTCATTAAGATCTACAACTTTCATGTTTTGAGTTTTTCCAAATTCGGCTTCCTCTTCTCTCTACACGTGTTTCTTTCTCCAGCCATTCACAGCAGGCCACGTGGCGCCCTCTGGTTGCGCCACGCGGCCCGCTGCCCATCGCCTCATCCGCTTGATCTTTTCCACCACGGAGATGCTTTCAACAAGGTAAGATTCTCCGCAATTACACCTTGTAACACAAGAGACCATTAGCATCATACTTCTCTTTCAAAGTGTGAGAGAGTACTTATTTTCAAATAATTTGTTAAGTTTTGTACAAATAAAAGCATTATGTCATTGAGGTTATTATTTCATCCTCGACATGGTTGTTGACCTTGATGGTATATCCCGCTCATCTTCCTTAGCAAGGAGGCTAAATATGTTACTAAGTTCATGTTATGTAAATAACATTCATCTATTAAAGGATCCCTTGAAGGCACTTTTTATTGCATCTTTTTACTCATCGAGATCACAGAACGACGAGTTCATGTATCAACACATAAAAGAGTGCAACTAAGTACGGTCTTAGGAGGTTAAATGTAATTGAATGTTTTAAGATGTTCACATTGTTACCCGCTAACTTTGCTAGAAACGTATTAGGAGTCCCGGCCTTCCTTCTTTGCTTTAGATCCAAACAATCATATCAAAGAACAAATCCACCGTCCCCCTTCAAGCTCATAATGCTTTGGTGAGTTCCTTTTTTAGCAGAATCGTAAAAGAAATAGAAGTTGAGTTTGACATGACTGCTAGATAAAAAGCAAATTTCCGATGTTTACAAGCTGAACGTGTTCAATATTTCCTTCTTACCATTCATATCGAGGGGCTTGCAATGCATATGTCACCCACTGAATATCGTACTATTCTCATGTGCCGCCTCGTGATTCCTCTATTCCCAAGAGATGATGCTTGCCTATTATGCCACAAATCCTGCTTAGATTCTTTTGGGGAGCATGCCGTTCATTGTCGCGAACTTTCAAGTTCTAAATATAGACATGATTTTGTTAGGGATGCCCTTTTTGATGTACTCAGACATGCGGGGGTTGCTTCAAAAAAATAAGCATTTGTGATTTTTTTGACTGATCCACGGGAGATGAGATCAACACTTGGACCAGTAGATGTTTTAATATTTGGATGAGTTGGAGTAAAACATGCTTATGTCGATTTGATTGGAGTTTCTTCATTGGTGGGTCCAATAAAGAGTGATTATGTTGCGGGAGACGCTGCACAAAAAGCCGTATCAACTAAAGTGACTAAGCATGAGAAGGCTTGTATTGACCATCAACATGTATTCATCCCCTTTGGTTTTGATACATTTGGATTCTTGGTAAGCGAAGAAGTGGAGCTCCTCGAGAGGATCCAAAAAATTATGCATAGTAATGTTATGGTTCCTACATCTATGAATGTTGTATTTTGAATGATTGGATTTGCAATCCAAAAGGAATTGACAGCGCAACTTGTTGCACGCCCCATTATTTTCTATGTAGTGGCCTCATTATCTGACTTTTTAACTACTTGTCTGTGGCATTTCGTTAAACATTTATATTTTTTAAAAGTAAGATCATAATTGTAAGGATATCAGGTCGTCTTACCTTGTATTGAGCCTTGGGTACCTCCAAGCTTCATCCAATATTACGATCTATTTTATGTAGATAGATTAGAACCCTGAGAAAATTAAAAGATGGTTTTGATTTTACACAAGAGCCTGTCTTGAACTAAGAAAACCCACCACACGAAGAGACGACTTATTTATAATATGGAGTGATTTTTTTGCCAGTATATGTAACAAATTAGTTGTCGTATTGTATTCGGTCCACTGTATCATGGAAGGAAATATCGACGATATATCGCCGATAGCGATATATCCCGATTTTCAGGTATTTTCTTCATAAAAGCTCGTCGATATGGGCGATATTTCGAGGATATATCATCGATATATCGCCGAAATATCATATGGATACGATATCAAAATAATATCAATATCGATACGACCTTCCATGCATTGTATGTTCTTGCTTGGTGTCGCTTAAGATGCAACTCGGAAGTAAGATCACATGCCTGATAAGGGGAAAGATCGTGTTTAGGAAATTGTTGCAGCCAAATACATTTGATAACTTGGGTTCACTGGATTCAGTAGACTTTCCAAATATGTTTTTTACAACTATAATCCTCGGTACTTCCACAACTATGTGTTGAATGTTTCGTAATTTTGAAATATATGTAGAACCTCGAATAGTCACTCCTGTTTACACGTAAAATCATTCGTTATTTCACTCTAATGACCTTACTAATCTAACCATGACTGACTGCTACATATGTTCTTCTTTTTTTGACCTTTTAATAACCCTTGACCCTTTCTTCCCTCCTTCCTCCTCCTCCCCCATCATCTCACCCAACCATCGACCTCCACCACCGCCACCTCCCATCCTCCCATCTCCCCTTCCCCTTCCTCCTTCACCCAAAATGCATCTCCCTTCCCATACCCCTGCCACTGCCACTGCTCCAACCTCTAATCTTTCCCCTCCCCCATCCTCCTCGCCCCTTCCCTCAACCCATGAGCCCCACCAATTCCCCCTTAGGGTTTGTTTGGTTGTTGGGTTGGAGTAGATTGGGGTAACATGATTTGAATAGTAGTGTTTGGGATGGTTATGGGGTTGGAGAGGGTTGGAATAAGGAATGTGATGTCACTATGATCCGTGATGGATTTCAAATCCAAGGATACACCCGGTTACCAAACGAGCCCTTAGTGTGCCCGCATAGGTGCCACCTTCCCCCTGTGCCACACCTAGGGGTGTAAGAAAATTCTCAAGTTCGATATTCGCTCAGGTTCGGCTCGCTAAAAGTTCGATTCAGATTCGGTTCGGAAATAAACGAATCGAACTTGAACACCAGTTTAGGTTCGATTAAATAAACGAACCGAACCTAAAAATCATAAGTTCGCTCAAGTTCGATTCGTTAAAAGCTCGATAAACATACATATATACATATTTACAAATCATTATCCGTAGAATTGGACTTATTTTGAGATGAGTGGTTTTTATCCCAAGGTAAGTGATTTTTGTCTAGAGATAACTAGATATTTACAGGATAACTAGGTTTTATCTCGGTACTATCCAAAAATAAATAGTCACATCGTGTTTACAACATCTATCATCTATGGTGTAGTACTTTTCCCTTCTTTATCTTCAAATCAACAAAACAAGTACAAACATTACTTATCGAATATCTCTGCATTATTCTTATTCCTTATCCCCATCCGAATAGATATAAAATATATTATAATTATACTTTTTTCAAAGAGATGAATCCTTATTAATCTAATTTTTTCAAAAGATGAAGATGAGTTAGATAAAGAAAAAACTAAATGAATATTTATTCTAACTGTAAATACACATATATTTCCATTTGTCTTCTTTTCACTCCCTCTTATTAGAGAATTCTTAAGTTCGATATTCGCTTAGGTTCGATTCGTTTAAAAAGAGGTTCGATTCGGATTCGGTTCAAAAATAAACGAATCGAACCTGAACACAAGTTTAGGCTCGATCAAATAAACGAACCGAACCTAAAAAATATAGGTTCGCTCAGGTTCGGTCCGTTTACACCCCTAGCCACACCCATGAGTGGACGTGTTAAAAGTCACCGAGGGGCTTGATGGAGAAGAGGTGTGCATTGCAGAGCTTGCGGAGCATGTGCCAACGAGGGGCATATGGGGTGAGGATCATGTCCTATTAGTTGCAGGCTATGTGCTCGACAATAGGGTGGAGCAGGCAGTTGCAGTACTTGGAGTCGTGGGTCCCGAGGAAGAGGGAGGCAACGGTGGAGTGTCAATCCACTGATATTGGCGCGACTGAGATGGAGGATGAAGTGAAAGAAATAAGTGTGTGAAGGGTCGATAAGGAGCGATGTGAACTTCTGAATCGAAATTGAAGACGTCCGTGTGGGGATTGCTTGCCTCTCCGCATTTGCCTGCCCAACAAGTAGATCAACGAAGTCAAGTTTGACCGGCTAGTGCTTGGAGAAGTGAGGATGGACAGAAGACCTCTCTACATAAGAGCATGATGGCGAGCATGACCGATCGGTGCTCCCATCGAAAGAGGAGGAGTAGGCTTATAGATGATGGAAATAGGGACGCCATCGGGTCGGGTTCAGGCAGGTATTAGTATTCTCAAATCCATAGCCATATATAAAATTACTAACCAACCATGTTTATTAAAGATATATTTCCAAGCAGATACCCATATACCCTAGGATGTCCTTGTACCTAACGGGTATCTACATAAAAATGCACTAAGCCTTTTCCCACTATAAGTAGGGTCGGCTACATGGATTCTTACTCAAATCCATGTTAATAGATTCAACTATTTTTTACGCCGGTCGTCGACATGCAGATACTCCTGTAGATACCTAATGGGTATCTACATATTCAATATAAAATCAATCATAAACTAACATTCGTACGATATGTTCTCGCAAAAAGACAATAAAATTAAGTCTTACATAAGCTTCGCACACATTCAACATAAAGTCAATTATAAATCGATTAAAGGCATAATTTATCAGAGGATGATGGGGATATATATTGAATGGAAATATTGAAGTCAATGATGGACTGGAAAAAGTATAATGTGAAGTCAGTCTATGAACGTCAAATATATGCAAAACATGTGCATGAAATATCACTACATTATTGGATGGTTAGTCTCAACTAGATTAAACACACAAGAGGTGCTTTTATTTAAGTGAGGTGAAAACTATTAGAGATGGTTAGCTTTTATCGGCTTAAATGACGTGAAACACATAAACACACGTAGATGCATGTATACGCATATATACATACATATGTGTATATGTATTATGGTTCAGGGCAGGTTCCGATATGGATATACATAAGAGAATTCCAAATCCGAACCCGTGCCCACACGCTTAACAAGTTTCAAATCCAGATCCATCTAAAAATAAATGGGACGGGTTTTAAGTCATTAAATAGAGCATGTTCAGGTCGAGTATCTAATGGATGCACCCAGATGGACATCCTTAGATGAAAGAGATGGTCACGGAGGAGGAAGGACGAGGGGCACATATTCTCAAAAACACATAATTTCAAAGGGTAAAAGTTGTCAATATATAATCTTTGCTGTCAATGTTAACGAAGAAATGGATGGAAGTTAACACGTTGTTTGCGCCATGTAATGGTCAACAATCCAGGATTTTACATGTGATTTGGAATTATGAAGGGCTTAAAGCATAACTAGGGAAGTATCATAGGGTTATCGGGTTAAAATTCCCTTCCAAAATCACAAGGCAACCCGAGCCCCGCCCGAGAGCTATATGCTCCACGAACACTTAACCCCATGGCGTCCGCGAGCTCCTCCCCCTCAGCCGTCCCTCCGCCACCCCCTCCATCCGCTCCTCCCCCTCCTCCTCCTCCTCCACCTGCAACAGCACCACCACCTCCGCCACCGCAACACTACACAGGCCTTCCTCTATCCCTACCCCACCAACGCCTATACGACTTCGCCAGGACCGCCCTTATCAAGATCTTCGCCTCCCCATACGCCTCGGTAAGTCTCTCCGCACCATCAACATCATCAATCACGTGAGTCTGAGTGCTGTTGCATGTCCTGGAGGTCTGTGATCTGTACTGCGGAGGCGGAGCGGATATCGACAAGTGGGACGAGGCGCAGATAGGGCACTACATCGGCGTCGGTGAGGGAGAGCTCCGTGTTTCTGTTTCTTGAGTTTTCCTCTTCGATGGACTGACCCCATTTGGTTCGGAGAAGGCAGATGCTTCGATGTCCGGGATCGCGGAGGCACGCGAGACATGGGAGGGGCAAAGGAAACCTTACACTGCCGAATTCCACGAGCTCGATCCCTCAATTGTAAGCTTTGCATTGTGTCTGGAATCGTCTCCATTCTCTTTGCTTCTATTTTCAAACTCCGTGACCAAGATAAATTTTTTTTATATGCTACATTCTGGATGTCGTTAAATTGCATAATGGGATCTTAAAGAAGTTTAAAAGGGTGAACAACTCCTGGATTATGTGTTTTTCTACTATAGAATACTTTGCAGGTTTAGCAAGGCTTTCTGTTTGCTTCACTTTTAAATTTCCGCGTGAAAAGGCTTTTTACGTGGAAAATACGACTGAACCGCGAGGAATACATTTATACTCTATGCATGGTCAATTTTTTTCCCCTCTCAACACCATAGATAAGTCCCTCCAAGAGGCGGCTCTTATTTCAAGATTAAAGCCGTCTCTTCAAGGGTCAAGGCAACTCTGTTGCTAGGGAGGTGTAGGCAGCAACACTTGTTGAGAGGCTCTCTACCTCCGACTGGGTTGGTTTTTGAGAATCCCTGGATGGTTTAGGTCATGGGAGTAGCCCCACAAGGTTTTGGTCGCAACTATCCTATGGTCTGTGTGGCTTTCACAGGATGGTTCTATACTTCGAGACGAGTGAATATACACGGAGAATGTAATTGAGAATGCAAAAAGCTTAAAAACTCCATGATATATCTATTTTTTTATATACCGTGGGTGGACGTTTTCTCGATGCCTCGCTCTATTTTGTCCTCAAAAATAAAATAATAAAGAAGTCTTATGGCCAACGTTGCATATTTCGATATTCGGTATTCAATCGGAGGGTCACTGAATAGAGAATGATCGGTATTCGGTCGACTATTCGTAATTATTCGGTTTTGTATTTTTAATTATTTAAATATAAGATTTAATTCTAATACATATATTCTTTTATATTTATACATATATGATCGCCAATTAACACGAATCCAAGATAAACGTACCAAATAACGTGTTATACATATGAATCTTTGACATTTCTAGTAATAATGCTATAAATAGTAAACCTTTGGAATTAAAAATTAAATAACATAAATTCAACAGTCGGCCAATAGTCGGTCGAATAGTCGGGCCGACTATTCTGTCAAACTGACTATTGGCTGACTATTTATTGTTCAATCGGGGACCCCCCGCACCGCATAGTCGGACCAACCATTTTGTATAGTCGACCAACTATTGCAACACTGCCTATGACATATGAACAATCATTTCATTCATTTCTTTATGCATGATAACAGAGCGATAATCTTGGACCAGGGTTCTAATACCTCAAAACCCTATCCGACACCCTCTCTCTTTGTTTCGGATATGATGGACAACCCCCTTCTTCCTTGGTCTCCTTATACACCTACCTTGGTTACTCTGCTTGTCCTGACAGGTCCCCGCGCCATCAACACACTATAGGAACTGTGAAGGGAACATGATGAGATGTTCATTCAAGAGGTCTAGGGGTTCTTATATAGGACTAAACCATAGAGAGTTCAAAAGAGAGAAAAGTACATAAATACCCGGTGGGGTTACAATGGAATATTAAAACACAATCTACTGTAATCTCCAACACCCCCCTCAAGTTGGAGCATATCCATCGATCATGCCCAACTTGGAAGCAATCCGGGAAAGACGGTTCTTTGATAATGCCTTTGTAAATATGTATGCAAGTTGAAGATCTGTCGGGATGTGTGGTATAACAATCTTGCCTCCTCGTACAACATCACGAATAAAATGGCTGTCAATCTCATTGTGCGTGGTTCTCTCATGGAATACATGATTTGTAGCAATGTTAGTAGCGGATTTGATATCACTGTATATAGGGACAAGAGTGGTGATATCAATACTGGGTTCTTGCAGAAAAGTCAGTAGCCAAGTAATTTCACATGTAGCCTGAGCCATTGCCCTGTATTCTGCATCTGTACTGGATCGGGAGATTACAGTCTGCTTCTTGCTCCTCCAACTAACAAGGTTTTCTCCTACCATCATGGCATGGAAGGCCGTATCCCAATATATCAACGATATATCGGCATCGACAGGTCACCGATATATCGCTGATATGTTCGATATCGGGTATCGACACGCAAAAAAGGCAAGTTGAATCCCGGTGTCGGCGATATGGCGTCGATATATCGTCGATTTATCGGCGATATATCGATATCGACATGGTACCGATATCGATATGTCCTTCCATGCATCATGGCATAGCCTGTAGTAGAGCGACGGTCCTCAGGCGAGCTTGCATAATCAGCATCAGCATAAGCAACAACATCAATGCATCCATTTGTCCCATAGAATAGGCGACATCCAGATGATTCCTTTAGGTATCGAAAGATCTGAAGGGCCACCTGTCAGTGGCTGTAACAGGGTCTCTCCATGTATTGGCTAGCTCTGCTCACAGCATAGGATATGTCTGGCCTAGTAACAGTACGATGCGACAGTTTTCCAACCAGGTTTCTGTATCGTGTAGTGTCTTCAAATGGAGGATCAACAGAGGTAGAGTGTTTCCTTGGTTCTGTAGGAATGCCAGAGGGTTTGCATCCAAGTAATCCTGCCTCAGTTAGTATATCTAAGCGGTACTTTCTTTGTGTCATATGAATCCCTTTTTGGTACGTAAAACTTCTATGCCCAGAAAGCAACGAAGTTGTCCCAGATCCTTAGTGACAAAGACCTTTTGCAGAAAAGCCTTAGTCTCCAGCACCCCTTTCTCATCGTCATCTGTAACAACCATATCATCTACGTATACAACAAGTATAACGGTACTAGGTGATCATTTTCGGATGAAAATAGAGTAGTCAGATGTAGTTCTCTGGAAACCCAGGATGCCAATCTCTGTACTTAGTCCGTCAAACCATGCCCTCAGGCTTTGCTTCAGGCCATAGATTGCTTTGCGAAGTTGGCACACATACCCCCCTCGATTTCGTAACCTGAAGCTGCACCATGTAAACCTCCTCCTCTAGATCACCATATATAAATGTATTCTTGACATCTAGTTGAAAATTATTCCATCCCTTGTTCACAACCACAGAGAGGAGGGTCTGTATGGATCCCATCCGTGCATGAGGTGAAAAAGTCTCAAAGTAGTCAACTCCACATATTTGTATAAAGCCTTTAGCCACAAGTTCCGCTTTCAATCTATTGTTGGAGTCATCTGGAGACTGTTTTGTAGTAAAGACCCATTTGCAGACAACGGGTTTTGTTCCATGGGGACACTATACAAGATCCCACGCCCTTCTAGAATTCAGAGCATCCATTTCTTCATCCATTACTGTTCGCCATCCAGAATCTTATAGTGCACTATTATGGTCTCGTGGAACCAAAATTGTCATAAGAGCATCTGCATATCTTCTGTTGGAGCATGGTAAGCTATCTGTGGACTTGAAATGAGATATAGGGTGAAGTGCACACTACCGCTTAGTTCTACGCAGAGCGATAGGAAGCTCAGGAGGAGTATTCGGGATAGAATTGGTGGGAGCACTTGAAGATAGGTATTTTCCTGCAACAAAAGGAGCGAGTAAACGAACATGAACAATACTAGAGACATTTTTTCTTTTATACACAATAGCACGAGGAGGAAGATCTAATGGTATATCTGACACAACCTGTGTAAAGAAGGAAGTCTGTTCAAAGAATTTGACATTGGCAGATATGTAATAGCAATGGGCGAAGGATCATAGCATTTATACCCTTTTTGAGTCTGAGAGTAACCCATGAAAACACATTTAATCGCACGAGAAAATAATTTGTCGAGAATATGCAAATTGTGAACAAATGCTGTGCTTCCAAAAATCTACAGAGGCAAAGGGAAGGGTGAGTCATTTGGGTATAGTAAGCCAAAGTGAGTGGAGCCGTTTAGTGATGCCGAGGGGACCCTATTTATAAGGTGGACAACAATGAGTATAACATCTCCCCAATAGGTCTTGGGAAACTTCATTTCGGTAAGAAGAGGCCGACAATATCAAGGAGATGTCTTAGTTTTTCTTCTGCTACCCCATTCTGTTGAGAGGTATTCGGGCAAGTTGTTTGATGGATGGTGCCCTAGGAGGCAAAAAAGGACTTCAATCATTTGTTGTAAATTCCAAGGCATTATCAAAATGAAAGATTTGAATAGTAGTGGAGAAGATATTTTTGACATAATGAAAGATATTTTTGATTATTTTTTGAGCGCTCTTTTAATAAAAAACCCAAGATAATCTACTGTAGTCATCCACAAATACATCAAAAATCGATCACCACTCGGAATCCGGACCGGACAGGGTCCCCATGTATCGCAATGAACAAGAGAAAAAGGAGAACTGTGGCGAGGCTCAGTCCATGTAGGAAAGGATGATCTATGATGTTTCCTGAACTGACGCGCCTCACACTCAAAGGGTTTGAGTATCGAGAGTTTAGGGAACATCATGGAGAGGACTTTGGTTGAAGGATGACCCGTACAAAGGTGCCACAGATGAGGATCATCAGAGATTGAGACTGCACCAGCAAAATTTGAATCGGAATGGATGTTGAGGTAATGGAGGCCGTTCCTCTCATGTCCCCCACCAAAAATCTGCCTCGTCCAGATGTTCTGAAAATAACCGCAGAACTCGTCAAAAATAACACGACAGTTAAGTCCATGACACAACTTATGTACTGATAAAAGACCGAGAGGAAAAGCAGGAGCGCAATGAACATCTGTCAAGCTTGGAAGAGAAATCAATAGTACCGACAACTGTAATCGGGAATGATACCCATTACAACACGAACGATCTTCACTATTGAGGACGGTTGGGAAGACGTGAGCAAGCTTCACTCTCCCGTCAGATGGGTAAAGGCTACAAAATCAATAATCCATGCATGTTTAGAGGTAGAGACTGAGTTTGTTACCGTACCTGAGGTAGTAGCTAGACTAGCAGTAGAAGCGGAGATGATATTGTTGCCGACAGACGAAGCAAAGTCTAGCAGCTGTTGTTGCAGACGAGTATATTTAGAAGCAGTAAATGGGGTCTGTACCCCTCCAATTTGCTAAGCAGATGTATCTTCAATAACATCAGAAGATGCTTCATCATCATATGCATTGTTGGCATTAGGCTGCCTGCCAAAAGTTGCCCAGCACCTGTCAGAAGGATGACACCGTCCACAGTGCACACATGCTGGATATCGAGCGGTAGAAGAATCACGACCATGGCCACATTCACGTCTCTGTCCAGAGTCACGACCACATCCTGATTCACGACCACGTCCACGCCCAAAATTGCGATCCATGCCTCCTTGATGCCCTTTATATCCCGAGTAGCTTAATGAACCATCGTCTCTGTAGTTGTGTAGATGGTAGATTGCTAAATTGGAGCCTCAAGCTCTTGTAATCGTCCGAAGATGGTCTCAAGGTTAGGTAGAGTGTCCGCCATTAGAAACTGATCTTTTACATGCTTGTATTTTGGATTCAGTCCCGAAAGAAATCTGTAAACTTACCATTCAACACGTTCGCCTACCTGTTTATCACAACATGCTCGTTGAAAAATAAGGAGCTCCTCAAATAGGCTCGTATGAAGCCTGTAGTACTCAATAAGACTCGAATCTCCCCGAGTGGCTGACCAGATCCTTGTGTATATTTCAGAAAGACGAGACTTGGTCGTCGTCTGAGAATATGTACGCTCATGATTTTCCCACATCGCCTTAGCAGTGTCTTTGAAAAGAAGATTAACAACAATGTTTGGATCGACACTGTTAGTCATCCAAGGGATAACTTGACAAGTGTCAACAAACCATGTTTCATAGTCTTTGTTAGTTTCTGCAGTTGGGTCCTTTGTAAGAACATAGCTTTCGTATTGGCCATCGATAAACACTTTGAATGATCAAGACCATAGAATGGAATTTTCGGAACCCTTTCGCTTGATAGAAGTGCCCTGTACCATCAAAGAAGAAGTATGGTACACAGGCTTGGTCTCGGTGGATGTCATAGTAGTGTCTTAGGTCGAGAAGAAGTGACCAAGAGAATATATCTTGTTCTTAGTTGAGCATCAAGTGCCTAAGCGCGCAGTAAGGAACAATACATAACAATATTTCACGGGCTGCACAATTGGTCGGTGCTAGGGCCCGGCGACGGTGCACACAGGCAGTACAAGGTTGTGGAGGCGGTGCTCCAAGGCATCATGAGGGTCTGGGTGGTGCCGTCATGGCTGGAGGCCTGTCACAGGGACTCATTGGTGGCCTATGCACCCCTGGACATGGGGTCTGGGTGCTGCTGGGAGCCTAGGCGATTCTCCTAGGCGAGCGACGGCACTGGGGACCGCATGGAGGGTTCCAAGGCGGCGTTAGGGGCTGTTGGGTAGAGCCCAAGGCGCGCAAGGGGCCACTGGAGGGGTCTGTGATGGCGTTGAGATGCTGCTGGAGGAGCCTAAGGCGACGAGGGAGGGGGTTGGTGAGGCACTAGCGGCGTTAGAGGAGCCCAAGGCGACGCGAGGAGTGGCCGTTGGGGAGGCCGAGGCGATGCTCCCTAGGGTTGGGGGTCTCAGGTGATCGGGCAGGGAGGAAGGGGAGGCGGGTTGGCTGTGGGGGCAGATTATTAGGTCAGAACACCGGTCTACGACCACTGCTCTGATATCATGTGAAGGGAACATGATGAGATGATTATTCAAGAGGTTTAGGGGTCCTTATATAGGACTAAACCCTAGAGAGCTCAAAAGAGAGAAAAGGACATAAATACCCCCAATGGGGTCACAATGGAATATTAAAACACAATCTATTGTAATCTCTAACAAGAACTCCAACAATGCACAACACCATTGCAGGACCCAACGATGCCCAACGTTGTTGCACATACCTCGACAAGTGCGCCCAATGGTGTCCTGCACTACCATGCAAGCCCTTCGTGATCGGCAATGTTCCTCAACTCTTGTACGAGTGCGACTCTTCACGACACTTTCTCGGGATGATTTTAATTCAATTCAGGCCAATTTTAGTCATCTAAATTCGATTCATCTACCCTATAGCCTTCTTTTCCAGGTCTGACCCGCAGTCTGGTAGGGAAATGATCGACGACCAATTTCGAAACCTAAGAAAGAACTCAAAAAGAAGTTCAACTGCCCAAGGCCACTTTCTTTCTCATTCGATGATGGACTTTCATCACCTGTCTAATGACCTTCTTTTCCTTTCCCTATCATTCGAGTCCTCACTCATGTATGACCCGAGGCGGTGTCAAGATATCAAGTCATGAGGTAGCTGAGGTATGCCTTTCCCTCCTATCCCCCAGTCACAAGTCAATCTAATTCAGGGGTTGGAGTCGGCGTTCTTTATTGAGTCTCCGCGCAAGGATGTCCACAGAATAAGATAAGATAAGTCACCCGAGGGTAGCCGACAAAGATGATGTGAAAGGTTGTGTTCTATGTCTGCACATACAACATGTTCCTTACATGATCGTGTAGATAAAGGCATATTTTTCTCTCTCCCAATCGTGGCCTTCCCAGTCTCATTCATTCATCACGACAGAACATAAGGTTGATTTACTCCATCATTTGGGGTGTTCAAAACCCATGTCCCATCGTCAAGATGGATGAGACCAACTATGAGTTGTGGGCTATGCAGTTCATGAGCATCATGGAGAGCAACAACAAAGAGTATACATGACGAAACCTGAGCAGATCGACATGACTGAAGCCAATGCTTTGTGGAAGTAGGACAATGCATGGGCACATGTCTGGCTCTTCGGTGCTCTCACAATGAAGATAACTAATGACATTCTATATCAGCTCACAACAAAGGCTTTGAGATATTCTTGCCACTACATTCTCAGATGAAGAACGAGACAAAAATTCTCCAGCTTCTATATGACATCTTCATCATAAAGTAGGGTGGTCGATTTCTTCATGCATTTTATTCCAATCTAGGAGACTTGCTCTAGAAGCTCTATAGCTACATGCTTCCAAGCACTAGTCTTGATCAACAGATGATCTTTAGGAACACCGTTGTGGTGGATGTTTTTCTTGATGCTTTTGATCCCATTATGATGTAACCCGCATCTAGCTTCTTTTTGGCACTCAGTGCATGTATTACCATCGTATACCACACTTTGAGGACACATGTTATCGGAAGCATGGTCGTCGTGCCTCTGCTCATGCTGCTGAATAGTTTGAGATGATTGCTACCACAACGGATGCCACCAATCTCTCCTGCGATGCCAACTCCTTCTGCCCCGTTGCAAGCTGCCTTCGCCACTCATACATCCCCGCTACCCAACTACCAAAACCCACTCCCATGAACCCAACAACCCATCCGTCACCCTCTCCTATCACCTCTACATCCACTCCAACACTCCTCCCGTGACAACCCCTCACTTCCAGCATCAGTTCCCCCGTTTGCACAAAAAAACCTTGGTGTGGCACCTGACTCATCCCCATCACCCCTGCTAGTGTCAGCTACTTCGTAAACCTGGTCGTCGATTCTAGCATCATCGCCTCGCTTTAGGGCTTAAAGGATGCAACCACAGTTGCATGTCTTTCTCCCTCTCCACACCTGACCCTAGAACCATCAGTGGGTTAATCACCACCATTGCTCCACTCGAGGACATCACAACCGTTCGAAGAACCTTCCGCGAGGTCATTTTTGCCACTGGAGACCGCGAGATGCCAATCCTTTTCCTGAGTCCATTGACGCCACCATTGAGCATGGAGAGGAGAAGAAACCCTAGCAATGGTTGGGGGTTCCTCTCCAAAAGGATCCGACTCCCCCCAAATTTAGGATCTTTGGCTATGAAGGGGCATTTTCCCAAACACCCCTCCTCCAAAACTACTTTACCGAAAGGGAAAAGTTGAAGAAAGTATATGGGTAAAGTTTTTTTTAATCGAAAAGGTAGAAATATTGCAGCCATACCCCTAAGTGGAATGAAATTATAAACGTAATGCTGAAACGAAGAAAAAATGGCTCAAATTAGGAAGATTGGAGAACTAATTCAGATGGGATTCTCCATGTCCGCATTAGATGATCGAGCAACTCATCATGAGACAAGCTTTTAGAAGCAGAGGAGAATTGATGCAATTCAAGTATTTATTTTCTGTATTATTTTATTGTAATTTTTATTTTTTATAAAAAAATCAAATGTCACAGCCTTTGGATTTCTTTTAGATTTGGATGTATCTTTTAGGTGAAAGGGTGCATCTTTTAATGGTTAAATCCATGTATAAAGCAACTTACCCATATGTTATAGGAGCATGAAATGAAGTAAAAGTTGATTAGCCATTTGATTTATTCTCCTTTCTCCTTTGAATTTCTTTAACCTTTGAAATCCTCTTATCAAGTTCTCCTCCCTTATCATCTCCTCTCCTGCGCAATTTGGCATGCTCCGTCCTATCCTCCTATCCTACTTTCTGCTCTTCTTATCCCGTAACAAATCTTCCCTAAATTCTTATCTGTATCAATTAATTGATGCAATTCAAATATTTGTTTTCTATATTATTTTATCGTAATTTTAAATTTTGTAAAAAAACCAAGGGTCACAATCTTTGGATGTGCTTTTTTTGGATTTGGATATGTCTTTTAGTTGAAAGGTTGCATCTTTTAATGGGTTAATCCCTATATAGAGCAACACAATCATTTGTAATAGGAACATGAAATAAAACAAGTTGATTATCCGTTGGCTTTATTGTCCTTTCTCCTTTGAATTTCTTTCTTTTGAAATCCACCAATACCGTTCTCCTCCCTTATCATCTCCCTTCCCACGTAACTTGGTGTGCTCCTTCCTATCCTCTATCCCAATTCCATCTCTTGTCATCCCTCAACGATTCTTCCCTAAATTCTTATATGCATCAGCTGGTATCATAGCATGGAGCACATATCATTCCTATGATTCAATGATCATGTTGAACATTGAAATTGAAACGATGTTCAACTTGAGTCTATTGGATAAGGCTCACGGTCCTGATAGAAAAATCCAAGACTTGCTAACTGTTGGGAAAAAATGAATAGCTTGTTTATTCCATGAACCCTAGGCTCTCTTATATAGGAGAGTAGCCTATGGGTAAATTACACAAAGCATACTATGAAGAAAAACAAAATAGAGAAAGGTACAGATACTACTATTATTGTATACGTTAACACTCCCCCTCAAGATGGAGCATAGATATCAATCATGCTCAGCTTGGAAGCACACTTCTGAAATGGACCTCGTAGCAATGCCTTGGTGAATATGTCTGCAGTCTGATTCTCTGAAGTAACATGAGATGTAGCAATGAAACATTTCTGAATCATATCACGTATGAAGTGACAATCCACCTCAATATGCTTGGTCCGCTCATGGAATGCAGGATTGTTTGCAATAAACAAAGCAACCTGATTATCACATTCCAAGTTCATAGGAAGTGGTACGTCTAAACATAGATCTGTAAGCACAGCTTTCACCCACATCATCTCTGTAGTAGCCTGGGCCATAGCCCTATATTCAGATTCAGCACTAGATCTAGCTACCACAGTTTGTTTCTTACTCCTCCATGAGACTAGGGCATCTCCAACATAGACAGCATACCCTGAGGTGGACTTCCTATCCTTGGGACATCCTGCATAATCTGCATCTGCACATGCTGAGATAGAAATCCCCTTTCCTTTCTTGAATAGCAGACCTGCACCTGGAGAAGATTTGAGATATCTGAGTATCATATGTATTGCATCCATATGCACCTGGCATGGTTGCTCCATGAACTGGCTCACACGGCTCACTGCAAATAAAATATCTGGTCTAGTGATCGTGACATACAACAGTTTTCCTACCAGTTCTCTATATCTTCTCCTGTCCACCTCCTCTGTGTTATCTTCATAAAGCTTCATGCTGGGGTCCATTGGTGTCGTAGCAGGTCGACACTCAAGCATACCTGTTTCACTCAACAGATCTGTAACATATTTCCTTTGTGACATAACTAGTCCATAGGAATTTCTGGCAAATTCAAGCCCCAGAAAGTATCTAAGGACCCCAAGATCCTTAGTGACAAACTCACTACCCAGCATTTCTTTCGCCTGCCTTATGCCCTGCTCATCATCTCCTGTAATCAAGATATCATCAACATAAACCATAATGACAATGATACCTCTCGCTGTTTTCTGTACAAACAAGGAATGATCAGCATTGGGGCGTTTGTATCCTTGTTTCTCGAAGAGATCCGAGAGCTTCTGAAACCATGCTCTGGGGCTCTGCTTAAGACCATAGATAGCCTTATACAACCTGCATACCTTGGAGCACTCCCCCTCAACAGCAAAACCAGGTGGCTGTTGCATATACACCTCTTCCTGCAAATCTCCATATAGAAATGCATTCTTCACGTCCAACTGATGGAGCGGCCAGTCTCGAGCAACTGCAACTGACAACAAGATCCTTAGGGTGGAATGACGTGCCACAGGCGAGAATGTGTCAAGATAATCCACCCCATATGTTTGTGTGAAGCCACATGCCACCAGACGTGCCTTGTACCTGTCAATAGAGCCATATGCATTTTGCTTCACTGTGAACACCCACTTGCAGCTCACTGGGTTCACATCTGGAGGTATAGAAACCAAAGTCCAAGTTCCTCTGGACTGAAGTGCGGCCATTTCTTCTTCCAATGCAAGTCGCCATCTACTATCCTGCAGAGCCTCATGATGATTCCGTGGAATATCTATGGCTGAAAGTGCCATAGCTAACGTCCTGAAATCTCCAGAGAGCCGTTCAAAAGATACAGAAGCTGATAATGGATATTTGGCACAACTCCTCTTCGACTTCCGTAAAGCAATTGGAATATCCAGATCAGTTGAAGGCTCATCTGGCACCTGCAACACCTCCTGCTCAGAATGTCGTCAGATCCATCAACATTAATATTCTCATTACATACCATAGGCGAGCTAGTGGACGAGTCATAACCATGAGCTGGTGGAGGAAGCCTGCGGGTATAATGGAACGGGAACGGTGATATAGGCTATTGTGGTGGTGGTGGTGGTGTTGATGATGGCATCTGAGGTGGTAGTGGTGTCATGTATATGGCATCAGGTGGTATAGGTGGAAGCTGGTTGTCTCCAGATGCTGAAAAATACATAATAGATTCAAAAAATGTAACATCTGCGCTGATCATATACCGCCGACGCAAAGGATCAAAACACTTGTACCCCTTTTGGGTTATGGAGTACCCAACAAAAACACACTTGACAGCCCTAGGAGAGAGCTTGTCAGTACCCGGCGACAACTGATGGACAAACGCAACCGACCCAATTCACGAGGAGTGAGAGTGAACAGATCCTTGTCAGGATAAATAAGTGAGAACGGAATCTGTTCATTCAAGACAGATGAAGGCGTACGATTAATTAGGTAGCATGCAGTAAGAACTGCATCACCCCAGTAGGAATATGGAACATGACTCTGTATAAGTAGAGATCTAGTGACATCAAGAAGGTGACGGTGTTTTCTTTCAGCAATCCCATTCTGTTGAGATGTATGAGCACAAGATGTTTGGTGAATAATTCTTTTTGATGAGTAGTAATTGGCAAGAAGGTTAGTGCACAATTCTAAAGCATTGTCACTTCTCACAATTTTCACAGATGTAGAAAAAACATTTTGTATTTCATTCAGAAAATGGATAATTATATTTCCGGCCTCAGATTTATTTTTCATCAGAAACACCTATGACACTCTAGAAAAATCGTCCACAAATACAATATAAAACCTGTGTCCCTGATGATCAGGTACACGACTCGGACCCCAAACATCAACATGAAATAACTCAAACTTGGAGGTACTACTCCGACCAGGACGACTGGGAAAGGACGACCTGTGATGCTTTCCCAACTAACATGCCTCACACTGAACAGATGTGTGAGGAAGACTATAAGGCAATACTCGACGCAACTTCTGAAACGATAAATGACCAAAACGCAGATGCCACAGTAAAGGAGATACTTGGCCAGAAGGAGAGGATGTGGTTCCAGCAAATGGGATCTGATTCAGGTGGTAGAGGCCTCCATGCTCATAGCCACGACCAATCACGTTGCCCGTATGAATGTCCTGAAAAATCAAAGAAGATGAATAAAAAATTGCCCGACAATGGAGATCCTTCGTAATCTGACTAATTGACAATAGATTCATTGAAAAATTAGGTGCATGTAGCACATTCTTGAGCTGCATAGACGATGTCAGTCTAATATCCCCCTGACCAGTGATGGGGGAATGTGTGCCATTTGCAATGACCACTGTCCGTCCTGGAGGAATCTGAGTGTATCCTGTAAGTAGACTCTGGTCGCCACATAGGTGATGTGTAGCGCCTGAGTCCATAATCCATGGCAATGTATCAGAATTACTACTGTGAAGTGCAAGTATACTACCTGAAGCACTGGTAGACGTGGAAGCAGAAGCAGCAGCATCAGAATGACTCTCTGTAATCGGTGCTGGACCAGATGGTGGGATAATGCCCCTCAGACGGGCAACTAGATCATCAAATCGTTGATCCAAGGTAGCAGCAGATGGGGGCTCTATCTGCTCAGCAGCTCGTACGGATGCAGGAAATCCATGCTTTGAATAGCATGTATCTTCATTATGTCCAACTCGGTGACAGTAGGTGCATGTTGGCCTAGTGCGGCCACTCCTCCCACGGGGTCCACGTCCACGGCCCTGGTAATGAGAACCGCAACCGGCGGGTGTGGTGGGATTAGGGTTAGAGTTTCGAGAACTCCGGTCTAGGACCGTCGCTCTGATACCATGTTGGGAAAAATGAATGGCTTGTTTATTCCATGAACCCTAGGCTCTCTTATATAGAAGAGTAGCCTATGGGTAAATTACACAAAGCATACTATGAAGAAAAACAAAATAGAGAAAGGTACATATACTACTATTATTGTATACGTTAACACTAACTATTAAGCATCAAGGTGTAAATATGGCTGGATTCATGGCTAGAAGAACACACAATCACGATGAAAATTTGTACCATAAAGCATTAATACAACGCTTGTTCGGTGATAACATATTCATTCAAGATGATGATTTCTCTGTTACAATTCCCATGCACGAAGACAATGAAGAAATAGGACCAATCTTCGACGAAGGTTCTATGAAGGATGAGTATATAGTTCTAGATCTGTTCTACATGGGATACAAAGAAGGAGAACTAGAAAAAGACGCCGGCAATGACATTCTGGCCATGTTCCACGTTGCTGTTCAGGTAATTTCAGACATACATCTACCACTTCTGAAGCCTTCTCCAGCGCCCTATACCACCCCAATCCCTCTGCCAATGCTAGTAACCCCGTAGCACCCCCCCAACCAAAACACCCCGACACCCCTTTCTTCAGATCCGCTACCCTCGCCACCTTCTTCACAGTCGTTACCCTTTCTCTAACCACAACCACCATCACCATCAGAATCACCACCCACGTAAGTCCCGATGCCTCTATTCACAGTCCCGACGTGATGCAGCATGATTCCACTTTTTGTCAACATTTCTTATTTTAAATTTTTATCTAATTATGTAAAAGGCTCATTATACAAGGCCTTATTCCCTCTTTTCTTTTCTGCATGTTTTCTTTTTTTTTTATTTTTATTTTCAGAAAGTTGTTGCTATTTAGGGGGGAATTAGCCTCTATAAAAGGTCCCCTTGTATTAGGGTTGAAGTTAAGTTTGAATGAAGTAAAATTTCCCCACTTAATTCTCTCTCTCTCTCTCCTCTCGGCCCGCACCCTCCCTCTCTCCCCGATACTTTTCTTCCCCCGTAACCCTATCTCCCCGCCGCCGCATCCCACGATCCTCCCCCTCCCGCGCCTCTTCTCCCCGCGCCCTCTCCAGCCGCGGCTTCTCCACTCCACAACCCTCCTTCCCCTCCTATCCCGTGCCCTAACCTCCCCGCTGCCCTCTCTCTCGCCGCCTCCTTCCCACCACCCCCTTGCGCCCCTCAACCCCCCCCCCCCAGTCCTCGCCGCCCTCCCCCGCGCCTACCCGCTCGCCCCTCGTCGCCGCCTTCCCTGTTTCGCCTCACCCCAGCCGCTGCGCCTGCTGACCTCTCTCGCGCCCCTCTCTTCCCCGCGGTTTCTACGATCTCCTGCCACTTCGCCTGCCGCCGCCCGACCAGTCGTCCCGCCACCGCCTCCTACGCCAGCTCCTCACGCCCAGCCTGTGCCGTCCTAGCGCCAACTAGGGCCCCGTGCTTCCCGGCCCCCTTCCAGGTTGCTGGCAACCCAACCGGTCCCGTTCGCCCCGCTGCAGCGACGCGGTCCCCGTCCGCGCCTTCCCCACTTTTCCCGCAACCCACGGGTCAGCTGTGGTCAACCACCGTACGATCAGATCTGACGCATGCAAACGTCCCCTTGCCAGTTGTGGTATGAGCGTCTTCTCCACCATTCATTCTACCACATATTATTAGTTGTGGACTGGTATATTGCTGTTTGCTTGGTGAATTATTGAGGTTCTCACCCGCAACATCGCCATTTATTTCCCTTAATCATTAACTATTTGATTTGCCTTAATTTGTGGAGTAACTTGTGCTAGTATTTACGTAAGGGCTGTCGTTTGTTGCTGATTTTGCGCATCGCATATCAATTTGTTTGTTTTTTCGTCATCGAGTCCATTAGTTTCACTTTTTAGGATTGCCATTTAGTCACTACCCCATTAGGTTGCATCAATTTGGTATCAGAGCCTAACGATCTTGCATCGCATTTGCCTTCCATTTGTTCATTACAAAAAAATAAAACAAAAAAACAATCCCAAAAACAAAAAAAACCCTAGGATACCCATGGCCGACAAATCTAGTTCCCCTAAACCCACCTATACCTCACACCCCGAACTAACACTAGAGGCTTTGTCTGCCCAATTACAACACATGAGCAATCAACTGAGCAAACAAATCGCCGCAGTAGATAGACGAGTTACCACCGCATCCGAACAAATTGCCACATTGAATAGTCGCGTGTTAGGTCCAGACCATAGTGATGAAACACCCAACAAAGGTCGACGTAGTAACCGGAGACCGCATTCACGGAGCAACACTTCCTACGACTCTAGCTCATCTACTTCTGACGGACACGTTAGCGATGATCACTCCCAAGAAAATGACGAAGAAGGATCAGGAGATGACACCCCTTTCACTTCCAAGATTCAAGATCCCCTCACCTCTGGATATCAATTCCCGCTACGACCTGGACCTAGGTTCGATGACGGATGGGATCGTGGCATCCGTCTCGATGTTCCCGAATTTGACGGAGGACGAGACCCTGATGTCTTTTTGGATTGGCTCCAACCGTCGAACACTTCTTTGTGTGGAAATCTATGCCTAGTGAGCGAAAAGTTCAATTTGTCACCATCAAACTAAAGGGACATGCTCTGCTATGGTGGGACCGTTTGCAGTCTGAACGCAAACGAAAGGGGAAAAGTAAAATCTGCAGTTGGAGCAAAATGAAAGCCAAATTGAAGACCAAGTTCGTGCCTGAAGATTACAAACGCGATCTGTACGCGCGACTGCAATCATGGAAACATGGCACCATGAGTGCGAGAGAATACACCGAAGGGTTCCAAGCCCTCGTGCATCGCAACCGACTGCAGGAGACTCCTATCCAGGAAGTCACCCGCTACCTGCAAGGACTCCGCCCAGTTATTCAGGATGAACTCTACCTCCACAACTGCCGAGACGTCGACGAAGCCTACAAGCAGGCTGAACGGGCTGAGACCAAGCTTGCTAAGGCCCACACAAGGAAGATGCCTTTTTATGTGAACTCCGTCTCTCGCACCAGTACCCCGATGACCACCTCCAAACCAATAGGTTCCCCATCCATCGTTGCGGGTAAACCCCAAGCCAACCCATCAACTCCTGCTGTCGCCCGACCACCTACTGGAAACCCCGGACCAGGCATCTTGGGAAATCGACCTATTGTAGGACCTGATACTTGTTTCCGATGTTATCAAAAGGGACATCGAGCAGCAGAGTGTCCAAACCCTAAGGCTAGACCCGCCCATTTATGCACCATCGACGACCCTGAAGACCCTGACCCTGACCAACAGGAATCACCTGAGGAGGATCCGACTGCTTTGACTGCTGACACCATGGGAGCCGATGACTATGAGCCTCTAGGAGTGGATGGAGACGTATCCGGACCCTTCTTGGTCATTGAACATGAGGACTTTATCGCCCCTGACAACGCACCCACAAACATCCTGCTCACACCCGCTGTCAACGACGCTGATAGTTGGCTGCGACGTAGCATCTTCCGAACCACCTGCACCTCAGGAGGGCGATGCTGTTCGCTGATCATTGATGGAGGAAGTGTTGAGAACTTCGTTTCACAAGAGATGATCGATAAGTTGGGTCTGCCAACTCAACCACTCGAGAAACCTTACAGTGTGGCCTGGTTTCGAGGTGGTACCCAACTCCCGATCCACCGTCAAAGCCTCGTTAGCTTCTCAATTGGGCCTTCATATAAAGACGAGGTGTGGTGCCATGTAGCTCCTATGGACGTCTGTCAATTGGGAGACCTTGGCAATTCGATCGAGACACTGAGCACAGAGGAAAACTGAACACTTACTCCTTTCTCATAGACAAGGTGCGTGTGACCCTTAGACCACAACGCGATGCCCTTAGCCCTCGCCAGGTGGCTACACTTCGAGCCGCGACTGCACAATCTGGTAAAAGTACACGCTCGCCAAACCCTTCAACTACGGGTCCCGTATTGTTGATGGAAGCCCAGACATTCCATCGTGAAATTCAGGAGAGCCCCACCATTTACACATTAATGGGACGTGAAGTGAACCAACATGAGACGACTATACCCGAAGTCCCACCAGAGATAAAGCCCCTCATCTAGGAGTTTACTGACATTATGCCTGAGGAGTTGCCTGAAGGACTACCCCCGTTGCGAGACATTCAACATCACATTGACCTAGTCCCTGGAGCCAGTCTACCCCACTTACCACATTATCGGATGAGCCCCAGTGAGCACGAAGAAATGAACAAGCAGGTCACTGATCTTCTACGTCGAGGCTATGTTCGGGAGAGTATGAGCCCCGTGGCGGTCCCTGCTCTGCTCACCCCGAAGAAAGATGGCACATGGTGGATGTGCGTGGATAGTCGTGCTATCAACAAGATAACGATCAAGTATCGTTTTCCCATTCCGCGCCTTGATGACATGCTTGATATGCTATCGGGTGCCAAATTGTTTTCCAAAATGGATCTTCGCAGTGGCTACCATCAGATTCGCCTCCGACCTGGAGATGAGTGGAAGACTGCCTTTAAGACCAAAGAGGGCCTTTATGAATGGACGGTAATGCCCTTCGGCCTGTCGAATGCCCCCATCACCTTCATGCAAACCATGAATCATGTATTACGACCCTTCATTGGTAAGTTTGTGGTTGTATACTTTGACGACATACTGGTCTACAGTTTGACCAAAGACGACCACTTATCTCACTTACGACAAGTCCTTGAAACCTTGAGAGCCCAACAACTGTATGTCCACCTCAAGAAATGCTCCTTCATGTCTGACACGGTCCTCTTCCTGGGGTACATTGTCACTGCCGATGGACTTAAGGTTGACCCCTCCAAGATTCAGGCCATTCAGAGCTGGCCCGTGCCCAAAACCCTCACCGAGATTCGCAGCTTTCTGGGATTGGCTTCTTTCTACCGACGCTTCATCCGGAACTTTAGCACTTGTGCAGCTCCGTTGGTAGATTGCACGCGTAAAGGCGCACCCGCCTGGACTCTTGAAGCAGAAACCAATTTTCAAAATCTAAAGCATCAATTGACACACGCCCCTGTTTTGGCACTTCCTGACTTCACCAAGGTTTTTGTATTCGATTGCGACGCCTCACATGTTGGGATTGGTGCCGTCCTAAGTCAAGAAGGACGCCCTGTAGCATTCTACAGTGAGAAATTGAATGAAGCTCGATCACGGTACTCCACTTATGATGTCGAATTCTATGCCGTGGTGCAAGCACTCAAGCATTGGAGGCATTACCTGATCCAACGAGAATTTGTCCTTAACTCTGATCATGAAGCCTTACGATATCTGAATTCGCAGAAAACCCTTAACAAGCGCCATGCCTAGTGGGTTAGTTTCCTCCAACAATACACCTTCCATCTTAAGCACAAAGCTGGAACCCTGAATCGCGTGGCCGACGCGTTAAGCAGACGAGCACATGCCCTAACCATAATGACCGTCAGCACAATAGGATTTGACACACTCAAGGACCTCTACCCCACTGATCCTGACTTCGGATAAGTTTATGCAGAATGTGTTGATACTAGGCAGGATCCGACATCCACTTATGTTCTTCATGAGGGTTTCCTGTTCAAAGCCCGCCGACTGTGTATCCCTGCCACCTCCCTTCGTGAGAACTTAATTTCAGAACTACATAACGACGCCCTAGCTGGACACCTTGGAAGGGACAAGACCTTGACCCTTCTCCAAGAGCGATTTTATTGGCCGTAAATGCGAAAGGATGTTACAAAGTTCGTATAAAAATGCCAAACATGTCAAAGATTCAAAGGCCATAGGCAGAACACTGGGTTGTATACACCTCTGCCGATTCCTCTGCGACCCTGGGAAGACGTCACCATGGATTTTGTGATAGGCTTACCCCTCACAGTACGGAAAGTTGATTCTATTTTTGTGGTTGTGGACAGATTTTCTAAAATGACACATTTCATTGCATGTAGAAAAACCTCAGATGCATCTCATGTCGCTGATTTGTTTTTTCGTGATGTCGTTCGATTGCATGGTGTTCCGCGCTCTTTTACTTCGGATCGTGATACCCGGTTTTTGAGTCATTTTTGGCGCACGCTTTGGTCTCGTCTTGGTACTCGTTTGCAATACAACACCGCTTATCATCCACAAACAGATGGGCAAACCGAAGTAGTTAACAAATCATTAGGAAATTTATTGCGATGTCATGCAGGGGACTCTCCGTCCAAATGGGATCTAATTCTTCCCCAAGCTGAATTCGCGTATAACAGTTCCACTAATAGGTCCACCGGAAAATCGTCATTTGAGAGTGTGTACGGCTTTCCACTTAATAGGTCCACAACCATGCAACGGAGAAGTAGTGCAACTGCTGAGGATCTGGTCGAACACCTAACCCACATCCATACTGAAATCCGAGCCAAACTCCAAACCATGACCCAGTAATACCAAGCCCAAGCCAACCTACACCGAAGAGAGAGCGAGTTCAGAGTTGGAGAATTACTGATGGTCCACCTAAAAAAAGAGAGGTTTCCTTTGAGAGTCCACCAAAAATTGAGTGAACGAAATATTGGTCCATTCCGGATCCTCAAAAAGATTGGGCCTAATGCTTACTTGATCTACCGCCGGACGTCCAGACATCGCCAGTCTTCAATGTATCAGATCTCTTCTTATATCATGGAGATGAACAGACAGATACCACCACGCCGACAGTTCCCGCTGATGACACGAGCCAACCACCAGTCGTGACTGATGCCGATCAGATTGAAGATATTGCAGACATCCGAGATATGACGACTAGACGTGGCCTCTTTCGACGATATCTAGTTAAATGGAAGGGACGACCTCTTACAGATGGCACCTGGTTTGACGAGGATGAACTCCAACAACTCCGCCCCGATATACTTCAGAACTTCCGCGATGCCATCTCGACGGAGCGAGATTCTTTTCAGCAGGGGGGAGTTGGTGCAGCATGATTCCACTTTTAGTCAACATTTCTTATTTTAAATTTTATCTAATTATGTAAAAGGCTCATTATACAAGGCCTTATTCCCTCTTTTCTTTTCTGCATGTTTTCTTTCTTATTTTTTTAATTTTCAGAAAGTTGTTGCTATTTAGGGGGAATTAGCCTCTATAAAAGGCCCCCTTATATTAGGGTTGAAGTTAAGTTTGAATGAAGTAAATTTTCCCCACTTAACTCTCTCTCTCTCTCTCTCTCTCTCTCTCTCTCCTCTCGGCCCGCACCCTCCCTCTCTCCCCGATACTTTTCTTCCCCCGTAACCCTATCTCCCCGCCACCGCATCCCACAATCTTCCCCCTCCCGCGCCTCTTCTCCCCGCGCCCTCTCCAGCCGCGGCTTCTCCACTCCACAACCCTCCTTCCCCTCCTCTCCCGTGCCCTAACCTCCCCGCCGCCCTCTCTCTCGCCGCATCCTTCCCTCCACCCCCGTGCGCCCCTCGACCCCCCAGTCCTCGCCGCCCTCCCCCGTGCCTACCCGCTCGCCCCTCGTCGCCGCCTTCCCTGTTTCGCCTCCCCCCCAGCCGCCGCGCCCGCTGACCTCTCTCGCGCCCCTCCCTTCCCCGCGGTTTCTGCGATCTCCTACCACTTCGCCTGCCGCCGCCCGACTAGCCGCCCCGCCACCGCCTCCTACGCCAACTCCTCACGCCCAACCTGTGCCGCCCTAGCGCCAACCAGGGCCCCGTGCTTCCCGACCCCCTTCCAGGTTGCTGGCAACCCAGCCGGTCCCGTTCGCCCCGCTGCAGCGATGCGGTCCCCGTCCGCGCCTTCCCCACTTTTCCTGCAACCCGTGGGTCAATTGTGGTCAACCACCGTACGATCAGATCTGACGCGTGCAAACGCCCCCTTGTCGGTTGTGGTATGAGCGTCTTCTCCACCATTCATTCTACCGCATATTATTAGTTGTGGACTGGTATATTGTTGTTTGCTTGGTGAATTATTGAGGTTTTCACCCGCAACATCGCTATTTATTTCCCTTAATCATTAACTATTTGATTTGCCCTGAATTTGTGGAGTAACTTGTGCTAGTATTTACGTAAGGGTTGTCGTCTGTTGCTGATTTTGCACATCGCATATCAATTTGTTTGTTTTTTCGTCATCGAGTCCATTAGTTTCACTTTTTAGGATTGCCATTTAGTGACTACCCCATTAGGTTGCATCAATTTGGTATCAGAGCCTAACGATCTTGCATCGCATTTGGCTTCCATTTGTTCATTACAAAAGAAAAACAAAACAAAAAAATCCCAAAAACAAAAAAAGTGAAACTCCTCAACGGGGCATGTTTGTCTATTGACTTTCTCAATGGATATAGGATGACGCATACAACGAATACTCCAACACTCCCCCTCAAGCTGGAGCATGCAATGCTCAGCTTGTACAAACAGAAATAAACTCAACTCAACGCTGCATGACACTACGGACAATATCAACCCAATGCGCACAACTGCCGCTGTCGAGGACGTTGTTTCTCATGCCGTGCATGTGAGGAGGACGATGGGGCTGGAGTGTGAGTCTGCTGAATCTCCTTATTAGAGAGTATGTGCTCTGAACTGCGCCTGTCAGAGTAACTGCAACTGAAATGAGTCTCCTCGTAGGAGTACTCTGGCCCGCCGGAATAATGTGGACAACTGCTCCATATCTGAAAAGGGCCGAACTGAAAAGGCCGTGGCTGTGCAATCCTCGTCGGAGTCCACGATCGCTGGAGAATGGAGTCTGAAAAAGTCTCTTCTTCGGAGAACTGAGTCTCTCCCATCTGGCTCAGATAATGGTGCACTACTCTGGTGTACCTATGATACCACATGAAAACCCTTTCCAACATGGCATAGGGAATGGTTCACATGAAAACTCTACTCTACAGTCCCTATGGCTCACATGAAAACTCTGGCCTACAAAACAAGAAAGAACGGGGACTTCTCGTCTAATGGCATACAAGTGCTCATCTGAAAATGACCGCATACATGTGCATGTCTGAAAATGAGTCTCTCTTTGGAGAACTCGAAATTGGGCCTCTCATCATGGAGTGCCTCGATCTTGGACTCTGCCCAATCTGTCGAGTCTGAGCAACTGCGCATCACACCTGTGGACTCGGAATCTGAACGTCGAGTCTAAATCTTGCGCACGGAGAATCTTCATCTGAAAACAGTAGAGTCTAAATTCTGACTTGGTATGTAATCTGGAGTCTGGAAAATCTGGATCTGACTCGGACCTGTGACTCTACACAATGCTCCCCCTTTCTCCCATACTTATCGAAAAATGATATCGACAAAGTTGGGAGAAAATATAAATAGGGGTAAAATATTATTAAGCCCATCACAAAATTTTCGACTTCTCAAATCATGAATAACATCTGGCCGTTTCATTTTTTTCGGCAATATTTTTTAATAACTGTCTGTCCTTTTGTTTTTTTTGTTGTTTTTTTGTTTTTGCTTTGCGTACGACTTTTTTTGTACGCACCTTCTCTTTTTTTTGATTTTTTTAACATGGCCCACTTGGGCCCATCACTTTTTTTAATGATACGGCCCAAAGACCCGCCTTCTTCTCTCTCTCTCTCTCTCTCTCTCCTTTTTCTCTCTTTTGAAATAACTTCGGCCCACTTTACAAGCATTTTTTTATAGGGGGGGCGCTACTCTTTGGGGTCCTCGTGTTGGGAACCCTTTGTAATGCCGCCGCCGACTTGGTTGACTGCCTACATTTTCCACGTAATCATATATTTTTTTAACGAAGGACCATCAGGGCCCATTTTAGGGTATCGACTGTGGGAACTCTCTCGAAAACCTGCCGCCCCCAGGGCCTCCTTTTGCCGCACGTTGTCGCTAGGAGGGAGAAGGGACTCGGATCTGCGTCGCCGCCGCTAGGAGAGAGGGAGTCTGAAAGGGCAGCGCCTGTGCGTTCAAGGTAATGCGGCAAGATCGATCTAGAGTACTCCGCCTGGAGCTTGCGGAGAGGAGGGACTGAAGCCTGGAAGGGGATCAAACGGTCGGATACGGATACGGATATAAGTATTACCATATCCTTATCCATTTTCTAATACGAATACGGATGCGGATACGGATATTGACGGATATTAAAACTGTCTTACCATATCCTTAAAAAACGGATACGGATGTAAAACGGATACCGATCGTACATGAGTAATATTAGAAATACTCTCTAGAATTGACTTAAATATATAAGAATTGGACGGAAAACACATGATATTAATTTACTAAGTGTGTTTATATCATAAAAATTATATATATGGTAAAAGGAGGTAGATAATTATGTTATATATAGTTAAAAATAAATATACGATTATATTTATATATAAAAATGGATATACGGAGACGGATACAGATGTTTGCGGATATCAAAACGATATCCATATTCGTATCCATTTTAAAACAAATACGGATACGGATGTCAAAATCTGTATAAAACGGATACGGTGACGGATCGGATATGGATATATCCGTATCCGTTTGCATCCCTAATGCCTGCGCCGCGCTTGGGAGCCGTGTTTGAGAAAGGGTAGGGCGATGTGCCTCCTGGAGTCGCCGCCTGGATGAGGGATGCCGCCTGCGTGAGCCCTGCGTGCTTGCGCGAGTGGCTGGGGCGTGCGATCAGTCTGGACATAGGAGGATTGAACCTGGGACTCGCGCGTGATGCGCGTGATGTGCAATCAGGCAGGAGAATCACCGCCGACACGCCTGGGGTCTATTCCTGCGCGCGAGATGGAGATCGTGCTGCCGCCACACGATCGGAAAGGGGTGCAACGAGGCACCGTTTCTGAGGATACGCAGGAGGATGAATGTGCGCGAGGCAGGGATGCGCATTTCTGATCTGCCCGGACTTGGATGAATGATTGAATCTTCAAATATAAATCTCCACGAACAAGCAAGAATATTTTGATAATCGAATGTCGAATAAAAAAATATAAACTCCTCGAGAATCGAACCCGCTCTGATACCATGTTAAGAAATAGGAAGCGGAAGAGGAATGATAAAACAGAGCATACGAACAAGAAATATAAACATGGAATACCATGATTTTACGTGGAACCCTACTCCGTTAGGAGCGGGATGAAACCATAGGAGAAGCCCTCAACGGGGCGTGTTTGTCTATTGACTTTCTCAATGGATACAGGAGGTCTGGGGCTCCTTATATAGCCTCTCCAGAGATCCAAGTCCCACCACTAGACGATGTGGGACTAAACACATGGATGGGGTAAATGGATCTTCTCCAGGATCCATTTACCCTGCTACAACTCATGACGCATACAACGAATACTCCAACATACACCCTTCGATGGAAAACAATTATAAATGTAATGCTGAATCTAAGAAAAAATAGCTCAAATTGGGAAGATTGAACAAACGTTTTCAGATGAATTGCTCCAACGCTGGATCAGAATGTTGGCATGTAAACCATAGACATGCGTAGAGAATGACCACAACAAAAAATGAAAATGTTAAGGTGGATGTGTGGTCATACACGAAAAGATCGGATTGGGAATGATGCGATCAGAAGGTAAGTTAATGTAACTTCGATAGAGGATAAGATGAGAGAAAATCTCGTAAGATGGTTTGGCCATTTGCAAAGGATGTAAGTTGATGCACTGGGAGGGGAACAAAGAAATGGGGAGAGTCGAGGGGGGGGGGGATTGGTCCTCCTCAAGGCGGTCCTTTCCTCCATCCCGATTTATTTCCTTTTGAACCAGCGTATTCCAAAAGGAATTAGAGACCGGCCGGAGAAGCGGATGCGTGGTTTCTTATGGGGAAATCAGAAGGGGGGGGGTCGAGGGACATTCACCTTGTTGAGTGGGAGGATATTACGCTCAAGAAGAATCAGGAAGGGCTGGGAGTGAAATATCTTGAGCTAATGAACGAGGCCTTGCTGCTTAAGTGGGCGAGCAGAATTTGGGGTCCTGGGGTGGAACTTTGT
This sequence comes from Ottelia alismoides, assembly GCA_037367405.1. NCBI lineage: Eukaryota > Viridiplantae > Streptophyta > Magnoliopsida > Alismatales > Hydrocharitaceae > Ottelia > Ottelia alismoides. The sequence goes on from JAZKJV010000099.1 coordinate 1,534,990, forward strand.
TGTGCCGTGTTGCGCAAGATCTATGGTGTTGGGGGGGCGCCGCCGACGCCGGATACTCTGTTGGACTCTCCCACTCCCTTCTGGAGGGGGGTCGTGGAGGTTTTCTTGAAGAATATATCGCTGTTTAGGCCGATCCTTGGTGGGGGCGAATCCTTCGCTTTTTGGTCGGACGATTGGAGGGGGGGCTTTGCTCGCGGTTCCAGCAATTGTTTGCTTTCGCTGAAGACAAATTGGTGACGGTTGCAGCTTGCTGGTCGGATAGAAATTGGTACCCGACCTTTTCCGCTAATTTCTCTGATCAGAGATTGGAGGATTTCTTGGCCTTGCTGGATGCTATCAGGGAGGTGGGGTGCCCATCGGAGGGGAGAGATCACTGGAGTTGGCGCGCGGGTCCGTTCGGGGCTATCTCCAGGCCGCCGCCTTCCCGATCGGAGATTCTGATTTGCGATTGTGCGTTCTTTTGGGCTCTCAAGCTTCCTGAGCGAATTGGTTTCTTCTTATGGCTGTTCCAGAGACAGGGGCTGATGACGAGGGATCGGTGTGCCAGGCTTCTGGGAGCCACCTCTGGCAGGTGCCTTCTTTGCGAGGAGGCGATTGAATCCGTCGAGCATCTGTTCTTCAAGTGCTCCATGGTGATTCAGGTATGGTAGGGGATCGATCTGGCCTGGTGCTGCGTTGAGGATATCCAGACGTTCTGCGGCGCGCTAGTGGCGAATAGAAATAAAGCTAGGAGGGAAATGCTTTATCCTATGGCTGTACTGTGGGCTGTTTGGTTGGGTAGGAATGCATTGCTTTTCTCGGGCCAGCGCTTCTATAAGGAACTTGGGGATTCATGCCAAGAGTTGGTGGAGGAGTGGGTTTTGTAATTGCTCTCTCTTTCGGTCGTAGTTTTTGTATTTTCCTCCTTGTTTCTGTTTTCGCTTTTTGAATAAAAGATGGGGCGAACACCGACGAGTGTATCCGCCTCATTTCAGGATTTCAAAAAAAAAGTTGATGCACTGGTTAGAAGATGCGAGATTTGAGATGTTGAGCCAGTTAAGAAAGGCTAGGGAGGTCCAAGAAGTGGTGGATTGAGACTATCCTAAGGGATCTTAGTTATTTGGATTTAAGCATGAGAAGAATGATCCAAAATAGATCTGAATGGAGGCAACAAGTCAATGTAGATGGCTTGACTTTTCTTTTCCATACCTATTTGAGGCTGGTCTCGATAGACCCTTTTCCTCTGATTCATCAAGACCAGACTCTTTGGCCCCTCATTTCCTTTGCTCCTATGTATAGTATACTGACTGACATTAGGCTTTGACCTGACTTTGATCTCTTGACCTATTGAGGAGTAAGGTCTAAAGGCAAGATGCCGAAGAAGGAAAGGTGCGTAGATGAGCGAGTTAAACGAGCCGAAAAGCCATGCTTAATAGATATATATAGCAAGAAAGTCAGGCATTGATGCGATGGAAGTAGTTTATGTAGAAGTCTGAGGTCATCTCTAAGGCTCTCTTACTCATTTAATGATCCAAAATAGATCCGAATAAAGGCAACAAATCAATGTGGCCGACCCTACTTAATTGCAGGAAAATGCCTTATTTGTTGTTGTTGATTCTATTGCTATCTCCATCTTATTAGCAAATTGACCAAGTATTTGAAAAACCTTGATTCGGAATATCATGGGATCCAATTTTCTATCTCATTTGTTAGAGATCATACTAGATACGTAGTGAGCCTTATATGAAAGGGGAATGCCATGGACTTAGATTAGCAGCAGAATATCACCTTTCTGTGCATGGCAATCTAGAACTCTAAAAATCTTACGTCTTGTAGAGATATATTTACACTTCTATGAGCTCCATGACTATATATGTGTTTCATCTTATGCTTGGTGTTAACACGGCTTGAGGAATTTGTATTGCCCATCTGGTTGCAGTGGAATAAGTCGGTCAATTGCTTTTCATACTACTTAAATTGTATATTTGAATTTGTTGATGTGCTTGGTGATATCTGAAATGATTTAAACAATGATTTATTTGTAAACAGAATTTACGTGGCCAATTACACTGCAAAAGCCTTCTGCGGCATACCAGTTTTTTATTGCGTGATAATAAAACCTTCTACATCTGGTGGTGTATAAAGGGTTTGATAATAGGGAAAAAAGATAGTGGGAAATATTTTCTTTTTTGTGATCATGCTTTCAAGGTTAGTCCTTTCAGTATAAAATAGTGAATGTCAGTTGCCCTTTTGCAGGAAAATCTACAATTTTACTTGCAGGATAAGGGTCTCCCAGTTGATATTGTTTGCTGTATGCAGCACTTGCAGGTGACCTTTTTTTTGGTTAATGTCTCCTGCTGTTCTTTTTGCTTGCATATCGATCTGAGAACACACTTAAGCTTGCAGCTGTGTTTTGAAACCGAGGAGAGAGCTAGGAGGCTTTTGTGTAATGTTACCTCTTTACTAAAACCTGGGGGATATTTCTTTGGTATTACTCCTGACTCATCTACTATCTGGTATGCAATGTCTTTTCTTCATTGGTTTTAAATATCGCTCCTTAGTTTCTTGAAAATATCGTTTAGCGAATTTGAAAAAACTAAATATTAAGATTTATGTGTACGTATATTTGATACCGATATTTTTCTTCAATCTTTGTAGGGTTACATGCTTAATATTTGCTTTTTAGGCAAAAATAGGGAAACATGCTAAGGTGTTCGCCTCGATGGTATTAAAAATATATTAAAAACATACAGAAGCTAGGACTCGATGAGAGTCTTAGCTAGATGTACCACATTTTCCACATAGAATCACTCTGCACGAAAAATCACTTTGAAGAAGAGAAACATATGAGATGTATATTCCATAAGGATAAGGTCTCTTATATAGAGAGAAAACCTTAGAGAGTACAAGAGAAAAATACATAAATACCCTCGAAGGGTTACAAAACCCGAAGAGTTACGAACGAAAATGTAAATATAATAATAACTCTAACACTCCCCCTTATGTTGGAGCATATCTATAGATCATGCCCAACTTGGATACCTAGTACATGAGGCGCTTCCTTGGAAGAGCCTTTGTGAGGATGCCTGCACGTTGAAGTTTAGTGTAGATGTGTGGAGTGCTGATTCATCCTTCTCGTATCGCATCACGAATGAAATGGCAATCAACTTCACTATGTTTTGTCCGCTAATGGAAAACTGGATTGATGGCGATGTATGTGGTAGACTTGTTGTCGCTATGTAAGGGTACATGAGTAGCAATTGACATGCCAGGTTCTGTTAGAAAAGAGACAAGCCATGTGATCTCACAGGTGGCCTGAGCCATTGTCCTGTATTTTGCCTTTGTACTTGATCTGGAGATCACTGTCTGCTTCTTATTTCGCCAAGTGACAAGGTTATCCCCAACAAACATGGCGTATCATGTTGTGGATCGACGATCCTCAAGAGAGCTAGGATAGTCAGAATCTGTATATGCATGGATATTAGTGTGCCCATTTAGAAGAGTCCACGTCCGAGAGGTTCCTTCAAATATCCAAAGATCAAAAGAACATCCTGCCAGTGATTGTAAAGAGGCTTCTCCATATGCTGACTGGTTCTACTCACAACATATGATATATCTAGCCTAGTAACAATGAGATAGAGCAATTTTCCCACTAAGCTTCTGTACTGTGTTGCATCCTCAAAAGCTGGATCAATAAATCCTAAACGTTTTCTCACTTCTGCAAGGATGCCAGATGACTTGCATCCAATTCCAAGTAGTCCTGCCTCAGTCAGAATATCGAGGTAATACTTCCTCTGTGAAAGATGGAGCCCCTTTGTAGTGTATATTACCTCGATGCTAATAAATAACAAAGTTGACCGAGGCCTTTCGTGACGAAAACCTTCTAGAGAAGGGTCTTGATCTCCTGAATACCGTCTACATCATCTCCTCTGATAACCTTATCATCAACATAGATAGCAAGGCCTTAAATGTCGGTTTCGGTCACCATTTCGGTATCGACCAAAACAGAATTTCGATGGAATTTCGGTGGAATTTCGACCGAAATTTCGGTCATTTCGGTCATTTTTTGTACTAGGACCCCCATATTTCGGTCATTTCGGTCATTTCGGTCGAATTTCGATTTCGACTGGATATCGATATTCGACAGAAATTCGATCGAATTTCGCTGAAATTTGAGGCCATGATAGATAGCAAGAATACCGTTCCAGTAGACCGTCATCTAGAAAGACAGAGTAGTCATATGTTGTCCTCTGAAAACCAAATGTGTTGATCTTCATAGTGAGCATTTCAAACCATGCCCTGGGGCTCTGCTTCAGGCCATAAACTGCATCGTCGACATACATGCTCCCCCTCGACTAGATACCCCGACAATTGCATCATGTAGACCTTCTCCTCAAGGTCACCATAAAGAAAGGTGTTCTTCACGTCAAGTTGGTAAATGGGCTAAGCCTTGTTGGCAACAATAGAGAGAATGGTAAGTATCGACACCATTCTGGCAACGGATGAGAAGGTATCAAAATAATCAACCCCAAAGGTTTGTGTGAAACCTCTAGCAATAAGTCTGGCTTTCAACCTGCCAATAGAACCATCGGGCGACTGTTTGGTTTGTGAAGACCCATCGACAAGCCACAGGGCGAACTCTCGAGGGCACAACACAAGATCCCACGTGCTAAGTGCATTCATATCCTCATCCATGGTCTATCGCCAACTATGATCTTGCATTGCACCCATAGTCTGTGTGAAATAACTTGTCTGCTTAAAGAAGGTGACATCAACATATACATAGTATTGACGCCGAGGTTCAGGAAAGCGGTATGTGTATCGGACACGCCACCGAATTTTGAATAAGCGGTATGCGGGGGCATATGCAGGGTATATGCGATTCTACGTGATTTTATAAATTTTAATTTGATAATAAATAAATATATATGAATAACAACATTACTACTGAATTTATGTATCTAAGTGGAGTTAAAGAAGATCTAAGAAAAATGGCTCATGTTAGATGGTTGAGTATATGCTTTTAATTGCCCAACATTTAATCACAAAAAAAAATAGCAATAAAAGCTTCACATATTAGATGATTCATAATAACAAAACTTCATTAGACATACATGTACTACATGAGCAAAATCTCAATCGGCACATATTAAAATATTTGACGATACATTACATATACTCATGAAAATAAGATAAACATAAAACATTTCATATATAATATGGTATAACACATTGCAATTGTATACAAATGCATGTCATATTCGTACAATTGAATAGAAGAAGAGGAAGATCTACGAAACTAATCACCTAAATGAGAGGATTGGAAAGTTGGAGAAGCTGGAGCAGTATACAGGGCATATGCGGGGCATATGCGGGTCGCATATGCGGGGAGGGCGCATAATACACCAATTTATGAAATCGGTTCGGTTTGCATGCTACATGGGCATATACGGCCGCATATGCGCCTCGTGCGGTCGATTTCATGAACACTAGTCGACACCCAACATGATCATAGCAACGTTAGCCTTCTTGGGTACGAGATTACCCAAGAAAGATGCATTTGATGTCACGAGTTGATAATTTGTCAGCTGCATGAAAGTTATGAACAAAGGCAATACAATAAAAAAATTGCGGAGGTATGGGAAAAGAAGACTTATTTGGGTGAACTAAGGAAAATGGAGTTCCCCCTTCGAGAACAAACGAAGAAACACAGTTGATGAGATAAACTACAATAAAGATAACATCAACCAATAGTGTTTAGGAATACTCATTTGACTAAGAAGAGATATGGCAATATTTAACAAGTGTCGGAGTTTCCTCTCAGCTGAAAGTTTTAACATATTGAAAGAAATTTCTGACAATTTGATTAATTTCCGAATGCTCCTTTATTAGATATACCCAAGAAGATCGGCGATAATCATCAATGAAAACTATAAAATTGCGATGATCACTTAATGTGCGGACTGGACAAGTTTCCCAAACACCACAATGAACAAGATGAAAAACAATAGTACTACAAGACTGGGTATGAACTTGAAACAAAAGTCGATGGCGTTTCCCGAACTCATACGCCTCACATTGAAAGGGTTTCAGAGTAGAGAGTTTAGGAAACATTATGGAGATGGCCTTGGCAGAGGGATGCCCAAAGTATAGATGCCATAGGAACGGGTCTTCGGAGATGAACGTAACACCAACAAACTTGGAGTCTGAGGGCATGTTAAGATAATATTGGCCGTTCTTCTTATGACGGCCACCAAAAATCTACATCGTCCGGTTTTCCTGAAAATAGCAACAAGACTCATCATATATCACACGACAATGAAGCTCAAAATAAAGCTTGTGAACTGACAACAAGCTAAGTGAAAAAATCAGGAGCACAATGAATCCCAAAGTTGGAGCTTAGAAGAGAATTCCATAGTTCTGACACTAGTAATCGATGATTGAGTCCCATTAGCGACTCAAACTAACTTCACGGAAGTAGATGGTACTAAGGAGGTAAGTAGACTACCTTCTCCAGTCAGATAAGTAGAGGCACCGGAATCAATAATCCAAACCGGAGCGGGAGTGGCAATAGATTTGGCTACTGTGCCTAAAGGAGTAGCCAGAACAACAATGGTAGTGTTACTAGTGGTAGGTGGCCTTGGAGTCTGAAGGATCTGCATTTGGCGGGAGTAATCTGCATCATTAAGATGAACAATCTTGCCACTGGAGGTTGCTGCAGGGTACACCTCTTCCACATCTTAGGCATCCTCATTGGCATTATTGGCTTGATAAAAAGGTACATCAAACTTCTGCCAGCATTGTTCAATCGGGTGGTTCCACCGACCACAATGAGTGCACGTGGCAGTAGAGTCTCGTCCACGACCACGACCACGACCACGACCACGACCAAAGTTGCGGCCTCGTCCAGATTCCCGTCCATGACCAGATCACGAATGCTTTCTCCTCGAAAGCCGTATCTGCCTCCTCGCTTAGATGAGGCGATGTGTGCAATGTTAGCTGTTGAAGGAAAGACGGGAGGCCGGGCAATAGATGTCTCGATTTCCTTAAACTAGTCAAAGATGGGCTTCATCATTGGTAGTATGCCTGATATAAGAAATTTCTCCTTCGCTGGCTGGTATCTAGAATGCATGCCATCAAGAAAGCGGTATACTTGCCAGTCAGAACGCTCTTGTATCTGTTTGATGCAACATGAGGGTTGGAATATTGCAAGCTCCTCATACATGCTAGAGAGATGTCTGTAGTACTCGACGAGGGTGGAATAACCCTGAGATGCTGACCAGATTCGCCTGTAAATGTCTGTAAGACGTGACTTTGTCTTCTTCTGGTAGTATGTTTGCTTGAGATCTTCCCACATTTCCTTGGTCGTATATTGTAAATGAGATTTGAGGCAATGGGAGCCTCAAGGCCCTCAACTCTATTAGTCATCCAGTTAATAACCAAGTAGTTGTCTGTCTGCCAGTTGTACTCTGTGCTTTTCATCTAAACGATCTTTAGTCAAAATGTAGAGTTTTCTTTGACCGCCAATGAACACCATAAAAGATCAAGACCAGGGCACACAATTTTCTTCACCTTAAGTTTGATAATAGTGCTATGTGCCATAACATTTGAGGCCAAGGGGCTTGTCTCGATAGTGAAAGATGCCTTAGTGGTCTTGGAAAAGAAAGGAGATCTTTTTTTTTGACACTCAAAAGAGGGGGAGACACTCAAAGGTGTTCACCCCAATTTATTAAGAATGAAAAGAGAAAATACTTACAGCGGGGATTACAACATAGGTCAAGGTAGATGGTAAAAGAGAGGATACCATCCGCCTCCCAAAAAAGAAAAACGTTATATGGATAACCAGTCCGTACAAAAGTTATTTGCAGCAATATAAATATTTTCCTTATAAAAACGCTGCCCCGCAAAAACCAAGTTGTTTCTTCCCAGCCAAATACTCCAGATACGCGCAATGGGGACAATTTTTTCCGCCCTTGGGCGAAAAGAGGCTGCAGCAAGGCTCTCCCAGAAGGCATCCATGGAGGAGCGATTCACCCAACCCACGTCATCCCAGATGGCCCGCACGAAGGGACAATGCAGGAAAAGGTGACCGGATGTCTCGACGTCGAGGCCGCATAGACCACATAATGAAGAGATATTCGGGAAGATGGAGGCGCAGCGGTCACGGGTAAGCAATCTTCCACGTCTAAGAATCCAAAGAAAGACGCCAATCCTTTCCGGAACCTTGAGATCCCAAATGAACTTGCAGTGGCGAAGAAAAGATGCATCCGCATTCAATACAGGGGGGAGAATAGAGAGATAAGCCTTCCGAGAGGAGAAAGTCCCGTCCAACCAAACAAAATGGTCGCGACCCGTAGAAGGTGAAGTAGCGTCCGCATGGAGAGTCATCAAAGCGGTGAAGTCAAGGAGCCGCTGGTCCGAGAGCGCGCCCAACAAAATAGGACACCAGACGCCGTCACCCCAGCAAGAAGCCACCGAAGCGAGTTTATCCCCGGCCATCGCATAAAGACGAGGAAAAAGATTCATGAGTATGCCCTTCCCGGACCAATCCACAGACCAGAAGCGGAAGGATCTCCCATCGCCGATAGCAGGAGCAACCAGCGATCTGTTAGAGTTGAAGACAGAGAAGACATCGCGCCAGAATGAATGAGAGATGCCCTGAGAATGGCCGCCAAAAACGGAGGCAAAGGCATTCCCAGCAGCCACGCGGAGGCATTGCACCATGAAATTCTCTTCCCGGCCTAAAATCCTCATCGCCCATTTGAGGAGCCAACCATCACGAACCACCGCCAAACGCCTAACGCCAAGACCCCCGTCGCGTTTCGGCCGAGAGATGTCGTCCCACCCAACTAAGTGCATCCCTCTTCTGTCAGAACCATTCTTGCCCCAAAGAAAACGCCTCATAGATCTCTCCAAGCGAAGCCGGATTCCCTTGGGCAACTGGCGAGCCGATAAGAAATATATGGGTATTGCCGAGAGGACAGATTTGATAAGAACTAACCGACCGCCTTTGGAGAGCAACGACGCACGCCAACCAGCTAATCTGGACTCGACCTTCTCAATCACCCTTTGATAATCGCGCAAGCGCGCACGGCCCAATGAGAGCGGCAAACCCAGGTATTCCAGCGGAAGTTCCCCAATGGAAGCCCCCAAGAGAGCGGAGCAATCCCCGGCTTCTAAAGCCGATAAGCCAAAAGGTACCACTTTTGATTTGGCTGCGTTGATGCTGAGCCCCGAAATCTCGCGAAAAAGTTGAATCGCAGTGGCCATCCCCAAGGCTTGAGACCGGCCTCCCTCAATAAAACAAAGGGTGTCATCCGCAAATTGAAGAAGAGGAATATGAAAGTTACCCAAGTAGCATCTGCGAGTAAATCCAGCATTTGCCACACCCTGGATCATACGAGGCATAACGTCCGCCGCCAGAACGAAAAGAAGAGGGGCGAGGGGGCAGCCCTGACGAACCCCCCTGCGCGGCTGAAAAAGGCCCCCAGCCGGGCGACCGTTAAGAGAGAGGGAGAAGGAGACAGTAGTAACACATCGTCTAATCCAGGAGATCCACAAGGGAGGGAAACCCCGAGCCTTTAAAACGGCCCATAGGAAGCGCCAGTCTAAGGAATCATAAGCCTTAGCAAAGTCAATTTTCCATAGTATCCCCTTCGTGCCATCTCTATGCCATCCATCAATAATTGCAGACGCCAGCGCATAACAGTCGGAGATTTTTCTCCCCTGGATAAAGGCTGCCTGAGCGGGAGAAATTAGAGAGTCAAGCAGGGGAGCAAGCCGAATAGCCAAAGCCTTGGCAATGATCAGATAGATGCCATTAGATATAGCAATAGGGCGAAAGTCCTCGATACGGGTAGCCCCATGAGACTTAGGAATAAGAACCATGCTTGCCCGGTTAATCTTGTCGAATCCCCGATTTCCATTGCAAAATTCGAGAGCGACTTCTAAAACATCATTGGAGATCACATCCCAGAAGTCCCTATAGAAAGAAATGGGGAAACCATCGGGGACAGGGGAGGCGTCGATGTTAAGGTCCCAAACCGCCCTCTTAAGCTCCTCAAGCGTGAATGGCCGAGTTAGAATAGTCGCATCCGCGGAGGGGAGAGAAGGGACCCCGTTGGCAGACCAACGCCACGAAGAGGAGGGCTGACGATCGAAGAAACTCTTGAAGTGGTTAACCAAAGCCGAGCCTAACTCGCGGGAGCCCTGAACAGAGACGCCCCCAATTTCAATGGAGGAGATACGATTAGCGCGCTTACGAGCACTGGCGACCCGGTGGAAGAAGGCAGTGTTAGCGTCCCCACTCTTAATCCAACGAATACGAGAGCGCTGTCTCCATTTGATCGCCTTCTTCCTGTCGTCCTCCGAGATTAGATGTAAAGCCGAGGAACGCTCAGATAATTCCTGAGGAGAGAGCTCCCTATCGTTCTCCATACGATCGAGCCGAAGAATAATTTCCTCCGCGTTGTTGCGAGCAACAATTCTAGCCTGGCGAGTGGAAAATTTGAACGAGGCGAGGGTACGTCGAAGGGACGAAAGCTTACGATCAAAGCGGTGAGCCGCATGACCAGAATAAGAAGTCTGAGACCAATGATTGCGGACGAGATTCTTAAAGTCTAATTCCAACAGCCAGCTCCTCTCATATCGGAAGATACCACGCGGACGGTAGGACTCGTCAGCCTCCCAAATAATGGGGGAGTGATCAGAAAAAGATCTCGGTCTAGAAGAAACCGAGCAAAGCGGAAAGGCCTCCATCCAGCGATTATTAGCAAAAAATCTATCAAGACGAGATCGTGAAGAAGAATTGCGCCAAGTGTAGGAAATATCATTAGCCACCAAATCTTCGAGAGCCAATCCATGAATGAAATCCAAAAAATCACTCGAGCCGGGATCTCTTCCCCCCCTACCACGAGGGCGGTCGCATGCGAGCAAAGTGACGTTAAAATCCCCCCCCCACTATCCAAGGAATGGTCCCCAAAGCCGCAGCATCCGCATTCAGATCCTCCCATAATAATCGACGAGCGATGTGGCATAATGGCGCATAAACGCAAGAGAAAGCCAAAGAAACATTCGAATCCACATGAACAAGGGTGACAGTGATAGAGTGACGTCCCAGACGAGAGCATGCGAACGAAAATCTTGAAGAGCGCCAAGCAATAATAGCACCACCAGAGGCGCCCACCGCATCTAAGGAGAAAAAAGCGTCGACAGGGCCCGCCCCAAGCGAATTCCACATGGCGTCATCGACCCCTGCTAGCTTAGTTTCCTGAATAAAGACAACATCACAGTCCCATTCGCGCAAGCGCGAGCCCAAAGCCTGGCGACGATTCGGGTCGCCCAACCCACGAACATTCCAAGATAGTAGCTTCATTAAAATACAAAAAGTGGCCCCAAAAAGTGAATACAGCCAAAAACCACTACAGATGGGGACGTCGCTGGCCTGCCCAGCGAAGCCCCGCCGCCTCTGCAATAGCCTCGCGAACCGGTGAAAAGGGATCATCAGGGAACGACTCCAGCCGTCGAGAATATATAATGCCATATCTTGCTGGGGAAGCACAAATATCATTCCAAGAACTCCAAGAAGAAGCATAGCGGGTCGGCGAAACCGAGGGAGCATTCGAAGAAGAGGCCACAGCTTCGCCAGCAAACATAGAAGTTCGATTAGAGAAAGAAGGCAGACCACCATCGTGAGAGAGCATACCAGCCATGGGTGAGGAGACAACCCCCGAGGACTCCGAATCCATCGGAATGAGAAGAGTCGCCGCAGAGGAAGAATGCTGAAGTTCGGGCGAAAGCGCCTGATAATAGGGCACAGATGAAACCGGAGTAGGGCAAGGATAGTCCGAATAGCAGATGAGAGGATCGCTGGAAATAAGCGGGTCAAATATCGCCCGTGATATGCTCGGATTGTCATGTAGATCCGACCCGGATATCGGAATAGGAACCGTCATCGCATAGCAGGAGACCACCCCGCGGTCCAGAGGATCGGGAATAACAGAAGCATTACCTTGCATAGAATCGATCTCGAAAAGGCTCCCAGGCACGTGAGAGGGCGGCCTTCCCGCTTCCCAAGAGAAATGAAACCCAACCGACATTTCATAACGCTCGCCATGCAGCAGTGGCGCTTCGATAATATCTTTGCAAAATGACACGTGTCCCATGGAAGATGAACCGCCGAAGGCAACATCGGAGGAGAAGTCGTTGCCGGAGGTAGGAGTCGGCTGAGGTGGATCGTCCGGCGACGGGAAGAAGAACTCCAACTTGAAAGACCATCTGCCGAGAGATAGCTTCTCAAAAACAACCTTGCCCTTCATGGAGAGGCACAGGGTAGACGAGCATTCCACTAAAATCCTCGTGCAAGTCCAGTCAGAACCGGGGGTCAGGCCGTCGTCCAGAACAGTCACAACCTGACCCCAGTTGCCGATGATCTTCGAAAGACAATGAGCCGAGCGAGAAAGAAAAGGAACGCCGCGTACCTCCACCACGCACCGTTCGGTGCCCAAGGTTGCCCCATCCGCAACCCTCGGCCGCCTCCACACGTTGAAAGAGAATCTCCCGTTGCTCCGGGGAGAGCCCCCTAACACAGCAACGGAAATCGTCCAGGAAGAAGAAGTCCCCCGAGAAAGCCTCGCCCAGGAGAAACAAAGTAACAGAACGAATCTCGTCACGATCAAAAGCCCGCCGTTGCACGACGCCAATCGCCACCGAAAGCTTGTCGTCTACCGGCTTCGAGTGCGACCTACCCGAATCAGGAAGCCTGGAGGATCCACCCTCCTCGAACCCATCCGTAGGAAAAGCACGACGGCGACCCGAGGTCGGCAAATGACGCTCGAAAGACTGAGAGACCAGCCTTTCGGAATCCCGAGGAAGCCGGGGATCGTCCTGGATGAGTGGAGGAGGAGGTTGAGCGCACTTACCCTTGGCCTCATCGCGAACCCCAGAGACCACCTGAGCGACGGAGCGGGAGTCCAGGCAAGCGGAAGAGTGACGACCTCGGAGAGAGGCCCCCGAACGAGATGAGACCTTCTGGCGATGCGGTTCCATGCCCCTCGAGCCGCACGAAAAGGATCGATGGCCGATCCTCCCGCACCGAAAGCACCTGGGGGGGCCCAGCATGCAGACGCCAGATGTCCACGGCCACCGCAGCGGAAGCAGCGTCTACCCGATTTGGAATGAGACACTGTCACCCAATCTTTCTCCGAGTCTTCAAGCATCCGCTTCTCGGCGTGACGAGTGTCACCGAGAGAAACACCGCGAACATCACGAAGTCGACGAGAACCCCCCTGCTTCGGAACCCAAACCCACTTCGGCAGACGCTCCCGAGAACCCATCCCTCCAAGAAAGGAGATCTTGTGCTTGACTTAAGGATGCATACGAGGACTGAGAAGTAAGTGCCATAGAACTAACTTTTGGACGTGATAGAGGTGTGAAAAATTGCTTTCATAGTAGGTCAGGAGGTTTTCTGGGCTCTTCCGACACCTAAGATGGTATCCAGGGGACGGTGTGCAACTGGTCAGAAGTCCAGGAGGTCTGGTGGGCAGGTAGTACCTGTGACGCAGGAGGCGTGGCTGGAGCTGCTGGAGCCTCGGGTGACGCTTTAGGTGCTGCTGGAGGTAGCAGTTGGTGCCGTTGGGGACTTAGACTGCCTTGCACGGGACCCCTTGATGAGAGAAGGGTCTGCGCAAGGAGAGAGGGCTGGTGGTGGCGGGAGATTTTGGGTATTAGGTTCCGGTCTAGGACCGTCGCTCTGATACTATGTGGAGAAGAGAAACAAATGAGATATTTATTCCATAGGGTTATGGTCTCTTATATTATATAAAGAGAAAATCCTATAGAGTACAAGAGGAAACACACACATAAATATCCCCAAAGGGTTACAGAACCCGAATGGTTAAGGGTTACGGAACCCAAAGGGTTACGAGCCTAAATGTAAATATAATAACTCTAATACACTTCATTTCTGGTAAGCCATAGAGCACAAATAGTAGCTATTATCGTTAGCTTCACCATATTTGGACAGAAGCTCTCGTTGAGTAGTGAGTCCCAGAATAACTTCAAGCTTGCAATGTCTACCCATAAAAGATTTACCCTTTCCAAATCATTTTTTCCTTCTTTTACCGTTTCCTCCTCTTCTCCACAGAGGACACAACAGTTGTCACTATGTGAGGAAATTTTGTTCCACCTCTCCTTCGTCAACAAAACCTTTTGTGCCTTAAGAGCCAATGAATGCTTTAATTCGCTGTAGAATATTCATATTTCAAATGAGTGTACAATCACGAATCATGTCAGCAGTCATTGGGTTCGTCGGTTGCTCAACATTCGATATCCTACTTTACCAAAAAAGTATCATGTCTTCATTTCCAATAGTCCTTCCCCTCGTCGTTGACCCACCGACACACCTCCAATGCAACAAGGAACCCTTGGTGGTAGTGATAGGATCCTCAGGTGGGCTCTTTTCCTTTTTCCAGAAGGTGGTGACGATCACGTGTGAAGGAGCCCCATCAGAAGGAGACAGTTGGCCCATTAGGGCAGGAATGAGAGAGGGTTTCCCAATCAGGAAAGCTAGTCTTCACAGGATATAAAATTGGGACCCGATACCTCTCATTTAAATGAAAAGAGCCCCCCAGTTCTTTGCTACAGTCCAAAAAAGAAGAGAGTGCTGCTGTCCAAATTGGGGCCGAAAGATTGAACCCGAGGGGGGGGGTTGCATTATGTAGGTCCCATTGGGCTGTGTTTTCAAAAAAAATGGAAGAGGATTTTTCTGAAAAAGGCTAGTGTACAAAGAAAAGGGAGCCGTACGTGGGGAAATGATGTTTTTTTAAATGGAGGGAGTCGATTATTAATAAAAAAGAAGAAACAGTCTAGAGTAAAATATTCCATGAGATTGATTTTTTTGTTTTCCCCATCTTCAGTTCTTCTCCAATTTGGTTGATGTCATCTATTTTGATAGGTATAGAAGAAAAGGGGGAGTATTTTGTAACATGTCAGATTCATATTCTCATGTTCTCAAGATTTTCATGCGGCTCCATTGGGACAGCTCCCATTCTCTAAGCCAATATGGACCAAGGGGTTTCATGTGGATTCACTGGGACTTCAGAGTATAGATCCGATTCTCTGAGCTAGTATGAGAGAAACCTTTTTCGGATTCCTTTCTCCAACCTTTGTGGACTCTGACGAGGATGTTTCCATGTATTTCACCAGTTTGGCCTTTAGAGAGATGGAGCAATTGTGGGGGAGAGTTCTCTGACGAGGAAACTCATTCCAGTTTCAATGACTTTGACAGAGGTAGTACGGAGCACACATTCTTTGATGTAGAGATCTTAGTTTAGTTCACACTCCAGCCCTTCAATTCTTCCTCACAAGCACGGCTGAGTGAACAAACTCCCTCAACCCACGCATCCACAATTGTAATATCCTGTTTAGAGCTAGCGCATAGCCATGGGAAGGGCACTGCCATAGATTCTCCATTTAATTAGTTGTCCTACCAAAATGTAAAAGATCGTCCATTCCTCACCGTAGGCTGAAAGAGTGTGCAAAGCTAAGGTAACAATGAACAAATCCTTTTTTGGAAGGCACAAGTAAAGTTACGTAAGATGGAACTACATACCATTGTGCATGGACACCATATATCCTTCGATTAGTCTACAACATAGATCCTGTTATCACCTTAAATTTTTGTGACCCACTTCAACAACTAGGATGTCTTCATTATCTCCAATCTAGGGATACTAAGTCCCCATCTTCCTTTGCAGGAGTAACGGTGTCCCAGTCTGTAGAGATATTTCTAGATTATATGTACCTTCTCCGTTATATTTAGTTTCTTTGATCCATCTTATGTAATTTACCTATAGGCCTTCTCTATTTAAGGGAGCCAAGTGTTCTTTAGAATAACCAATTCACTCTTTTCTTCCAACATGGTATCAAAGCCTCCACCCTAAACCCTAGCCGCCTTCTCCTCTCGCCGCCACCGCCGCTCTCTCTCTCCTCTCGTCGTCGACGCCTCCACCCCTGCCCTTCCCTCTTGCCGCCTCCTCTCTCTCGCCGCCACCACTCTTTCTATCTCCTCTCGCCATCGGTGTCGCCCACCTCCCTCCCTCTCGCTGCCAGCGCTGCCCCCCCTTCCCAACCTCTCACCATCCCCACCTCTCCTCCCTTCTCGTTGCCTATGGATTTGAGTGCGTAGGTCTGTATATTCACTCAAATGCTCGGATGTTATGTAGACATTTGTTCCTTGGTCTACAAACCCTAGTTCTCCATCTCCGTCATCAATGTCAGAAAACAAAGTCGACATGCCCTCCATAGGCGCTTTCAAAGGTCCAACGCCCATAGTCAAGATGGATGGGACGAACTACGAGCTCTGGGCTATGCAGTTCATGAGTCTCATGAAGCCAAATGGTAACACATTCTTACCGAAGATGAGCCGACAGAGAAAACTGTGGTTTATGCCTCTTGGGAGGCTGATAATTCGTATTCCAAAGTATGGCTTTCATGCACATTGATGATGAAGATTGCTAATGATGTACTCCATTAGCCCACTGCTAAGGCAATGTGGGACATTCTTGCGGTGACTTACTCGTAGATGCGAAATGAGACCAAGATTCTTCAACTCCAACACGATATATTTACGGTCAACCAGGATGGCTGGCCTCTGCATTCGTTATATACATCCCTGCGAGGGATGTTTGAGAAGCTCTACAATATCATTCCCCTTATGACGACTCCCAAGCAACATAAGACATTTTGAAATGCTACCATGATGAGGGTCTTACTAGCGGCGCTTGACCCTGAATATGATGCTGCTCAGTGTTCACGAAAATGGCCTGTACGGCCTCATATGCGGCCGCATATGCGTATGCGGTGCCCTCAGCGCACCGCTTTCATGAAGCCTCCCATTATGCGCCCTGTGCGCTTATGCAGGCCATATATGTGGGTTGTGCGGCCATATATGCTGTTGCAGCTGTATTCACATTTATTTATTTACTTTGATTTTCTATGTTTTTATTGTGTTATCTGTGCCACATTTTCCCTTGCTTTTGCATGTATGCCAACCAAGCATTCTATGATCATTTAAATCCATTATCAAAGTAGTTGTACTGCGAGATCGGAGTAAACACACAAGGAAGAAAAAGAATAATGTACTAATAATTTAGCAAACTAATTTAGTCAACTAATAGTTATTATCAATGCAACATATTATATGTAAAGTTTGGTAGTTTTGATATAGGATCAGTTATAATATCATGACAGAGATAATGACATTATATTCAACAATAGAGGCATTTCGTGCACTAACTTTTCTATTTTGTTAATTGTTGTCAATTATTTTGTGTGCTAACCATTCTATTGAAGTATTGATATTTGATTCATAAAGATTGTTTTGAACTCTATATGAAAGTTATTTTTCTTAGATCTTCTGTTGGACCACAATTAGACATAAATTTAATTATGTTGTAGTCACTTTTGTATATATTTATTTATTTATAAATGAAAAATTAGGAAACCGCGTAGAACTGCATATACCCCGCATATGCCCCCGCACACCGCTTAAGCGCTGTTCAGTGACCTGTCCGAACGTATATACATGCCGCTTTCCTGAACCTTGTTGCTACTCGCTCGCAGATGCTACTATTCCTCTAATGGAGGAAGTGTACCGCAAGCTTAGCAGAATTACAGTCCCGTCTACTGCTACTACTCCGCCTCCTTCGGCGATGGTAGCTTCCAGAGGCAGAGGAGCCTCTTCTTCTTTCCGTGACCGTGGACTTCGTGGTAGAGGTGGCCGTTTCCATCAGCCCTGCACCTTTTGTCATCGCCCAGGTCATACGGAGGATACGTGCTATTCTAAGCATGGTTTTCCCGCATTGGCACGTGTAACCGAGCATGTTGTGTCTCCACGGCCATCTACTTCGGACCAGAGGTTTGAGGATCTTGTTGTCAGGCTCCGAGATATCATGTCTCCTGCCTCTACTGATTCTCCAGGAGGCCACTTAGACATAGCAGCTTCAGCCTCTGCCAGTACGTCTGCCACTGCTAACACATCAGGTAGTGCTTATGCCTTTATTTCATGTCATGGATTTGATGTTTCCGAATGGATTATGGACTCCGATGCGATACATCATCTTTGTCGAGACAAAGATAAACTTACATCATACATAGAGGTTCCACCAGGGCGATCTGTCGTGATAGCAGATGAGATCCATTCCCTCATCATTGGACAGGGGGAGATCAATTTGACACCCTCTATGCGTCTAAAGAATGTCTTGCATGCTCCAGAGTTTTCGATGAATTTTCTATCTATCATTCATATTACGAAGGATTTGCACTGTCGTACTATTTTGACCCATCGTCTCTTCTTTTTCAGGACATTCTTATGGGCAGGGTGATTGACTGTGGCTGTGAGTAGGATGGTCTCGATCATTTGGTCCGAACTCCCTAATGCTGGTCTCATCTCAGTCTAATGGAACAATCTCTCCTTTTACTTGACATCTACGCTTTGGTCACCTCCCTCTTCAGAAGATGCATCATATCTTGCCCCATATTTCACCGAGTTCTTCTTTTCAATGTGAAGCGTGTTAGTTGGGAAAGCATCGCAGATCTACTTTCCTTAGTCGTCAGTCTCGGAGCAGTAGCTCCCCTTTTGAAATATTTCATGTTGACATTTAGGGTCTGAGTCGTGTCCCTTATCACCAGGGTCACAAGTTTACCTAGTTGTGGTTGATGATTTTTCTCGATTGTCATGGGTGTTTTTGTTGAAGAATAAATCTGAAGCAGGGGATGTAATAAAAAATCTTATCAATGAAGTGTAGAATATTTTTTCTTCTACTGTGAATATTATGCGTACGGATAATAGTTTGGAGTTTGTACTTGTGCTCTTTCACACTTCTTCTTGTCTCGCAGCATTATCCATCAAACAACCTGTGCTTACATGTCTCAACGAAATGGTGTTGCAGAAAGAAAACATCATCATCTCCTTGATATCGCTCGGACTCTGCTTATCTAAAGTTGTGCTCCCGTTTCCTTTTAGGGTGATGCTGTCTTTATGGCATGTTATCTGGTGAATCGTGTGCCATCCTCTGTTTTAGATGAGAAAGTTCCTCTTTCTGTTGTCTTTCCCGACAAGGAATTGTTCTACCTTACTCCTCGTGTCTTTGGCTCTGTTGCTTTCGTTCATCAACTCTCTCCGGGACTTGACAAGCTCTCACCTAAGGCTGTCAAGTGTGTATTTGTTGGGTACTCTCGTACTCAAAAGGGTTACAAATGCTACGACCCTTTGAACAAGAAATATTATGTTAGTGCCGATGTCACCTTCTTTGAGTCTGTATGTATTTCTCTCCTACATGTGATAGGTTGGCTTCCTCCACTACTGATGATGAGATTTACATGCCACCTCCTCCTCTGCATCCATCTATTCCCATACCAGCTCCTACTGTTCCACCACCACAACCACCATCACCACCACCACCACCATCACCACCTCCACCACCTCCACAACCACCTGTGCCACCTTTATCGAGATTTTATACCCGTCGTTATGTCCCTGCTCACGGAACTCGTCATTCATCCATCACACCCTAGGTTTGTCTAGGTAATATTACTAATGATGGGACTGAAAATGTGCAAGTGCAAGGCTCTTTGCGAAAGAATAACATACCCGCGAGTACCAATGATGATGATTTGGACGTACCTATTGCCTTACGGAAGCAGAAGCGTACTTGTGCATCTTATCCACTTGCTTCACTGGTTTCATTCTATCGCCTCACTGGTGATTTTCAGAGGTTTGCTGTGGCCTTATCTACCGTGGAAATACCACGGAATTATCAGGATGCCTTGATGGAGAGTTGGTGGCGTTTAGCCATGGAGGAGGAAATGGCTGCTCTGCGGTTGCGTGGTACTTGGAGCTTGGTTGTTGCTCCCCCAGGAGCTTCTGTTGTCTGTTGTAAATGGGTATTACTGTCAAATGTCATGCATATGACAACCTTGATCGTTAGAAAGCAAGGCTAGTGGTACGTGGGTTCACTCAAACATTTGGCGTGGATTATATGGACACATTTTTTTTAGTTGCACGCCATTCCACTCTATGTGTCCTTCTTTCAGTTGCTGTGGTACGTGATTGTCCCTTGTTTCAACTTGATGTTAAGAATGCCTTTTTGTATGGGGATATGCATTAAGAAGTCTACATGCAGCAACCTTCAGGTTTTGCTGCTGAGAGGGAGTGTCAGATGGTATGTAGACTTACAAGGCAATATATGGTCTTAAACAAAGCATGCGCTGTGGTACGCTGGTGTTGGTAGATTCGATTTTGGCTACCACCCCCCATCTTTTTTTCTTTTCTCAAGGCCACTACCGATGGGCATGCGACCACATATGAAGAGGATCATGCGAAGATTTCTGTGGGTCGGAGTGAATCAAGAATCACATTTCTTTGCATTTGTCGCATGGGATGATGCCACAATGCCTAAGTAATATGGCGCGCTTGACATTAAAAAGCTAAAATAGTTTAATTAGGTTATTTTGAAAAATGGCAATTAAAATGTGGGGCACCTTCGAGGATCTACTTATCATATTACTCCATAAATAAAATAAGGTGAACTTGGATGTCATGGCCGACCTGAATTCAGTACCACAATCATCGATCTTCTGAAGAGGTTATACGAGGTTTAGCCTTTGGTGAAACAGAAAATGCGACCTAAATTAGAGGATGGCTCTCTTTTCCATTTTTTGAAGGATAACTGGACAAGAGGAGGAATGTCGGCAGATCGATACTCGAGGTTATTTGTCCTTGTTGATGGACAAGACATCCAGGTTAATGAGGGTGGGGGAACGACGTCTAGTGCCCTCCTTTCTACTCAGATTTCTCAGAACAACACATGCATGAGTGGATAAGACTTTTGGAGGATTTGGAAGGAATAAACGATATCTCGGTTGGGAGAGTGTTGGATTTGGGATGATGGAAGATTTATGGCGAAAAGGCATACAAAATCCTATTTGCGAACTATACGTGTGGGATGGGCTCTGATTTAAATTTTTTATAGGCTCATTTGGTGTTATTCGCTTCCTACTCATGCTAAATTGTTTCTTTAGCTGTTGAAGAAAGACAGAATTTACCCACTCGGGCAACAAGAGCAGGTTGGTCTAGACTGAGAGACCCCACTTGCTTGTGGTGTAGACTTGATCCCAAGGATGTCAAGTGGCAACTACATTTTCTTCCCTAGTGCTAACTCGACATAATTTTGGAGTCGGCTCGATATGCCTTGGCTCCTGTGCACATTTCTCGAAGATTCCTGGACTACCATCTACAGGGCTTGCATGGCTTAGTAAGACAGCTATTTGAGACCTCTCATTGCTCTTTAGGTTGTTTGGTTATCTTGTAATGGGTTGTATTTCGGCAAGAGTGTAAATGTGTAATATGTTAATTCACTTCAGAGCACTATGTGAGGCATGGTCTTTGTAATCTGATATAATTAGACAACAATACCATTGGGGTGTGACTCATCTCGAGATCACACCCATTTTTTCTACCAAAAAACATTCAGCTTATGAATCTTCTCCCTTGATCTCCTCAAGGGATCTGCACACAAGAAGATTCCTATGCTCCAGACTCAATTTCGCTAGCCCCTTTCCCTAACCATCTCCGCCTAAGTTCTATGTTGTGTCTACAGAATCTTTCGAAGTTGTCCAAAGTTGCTTTGTGCACACGTCATCCCCAGAACATGGGTTCTTGCAACATCGATGAAGTTAGTTTCATCTCCTCCTATCGACATCATGTAGAGAAGATGTATTGGCATCTTCCTCCTTTATCCAGCTTTGTCTTATGCAATGTTACCTCTTAATCTCTCGCTTAGGTTCTTCTTCATCACAATCCTCCAATGCTCCATCTTGCATTTGCTCACCTCTCACTCAAAGGGCATCTCGTCTTTTACCGCACTTTGTTCCCTTCTAATCACAAATTAGTATTGTTTTCTCCACCTGTTTTCACAAGCTATCTCCTTAAGCTCACCTCCTATTTCTCAATTTCACACCATACCACCTTTCTTAATTTTCTTCACTTTTGCATAGAAATCCCTAAAATCTTTTCTGCATATATGCACTTAAAAGCCAAGGAGTGGTCTGGTGGTAGTGCTGTGTGCCTACACCCTAAAGGACCCGGATTCGAATCCTAAGGGGGGTGCTTCGTACCCCCAACATTATCGGGCCTACTGTTTTTAAAAAATACAAACAATAAATCATGTAATGATCCAAATTAAGTATTAGTTTGCATCATGTGTTGCGTGCACCAACAATACAATTGTTAAGATAGTTGTGTTGTTGAGCCTCTATATGGGAGTTGTTTAGTCTCACATGGATGAGTGGTAGGACTTGATCATATTAGTAGGGCTATATAAGGAGCCTCGCATCCCATG
Organism: Ottelia alismoides; assembly: GCA_037367405.1. Lineage (NCBI taxonomy): Eukaryota > Viridiplantae > Streptophyta > Magnoliopsida > Alismatales > Hydrocharitaceae > Ottelia > Ottelia alismoides. The sequence continues at coordinate 1,557,369 of JAZKJV010000099.1, forward strand.
TAATCTTTGAGAAATATAATATAATGCATAACCCTTTAAGGCAGTTCTTCCATGGTTTCATTTCTTCCAAAATATTATTCCCACATGGTACCAAAGCAAATTGATTTTGGAAGATTCAATTTTGTTTTCAAGATTGATTGTTATTCATGTTCTTTTGAATCAAAGAATATGTTCGCGTTCATCGATATTCGAAGATCTAGCCTAGTTTTATATCAAGGTTGTATGGAGATTATGGTTCCTTGGTTCATCAAGTTCATTTAGGGTTCCTTCCAAAACCCCAGATCTCCATGCCACTTCTCCAGGCACGATCTCCGTGCATGCAGTGCCCCGGCATGCCTCCGCACCATCTCCAGGGCGCACATATCACAGTTCTATCATGCGCAATGGGTTCCCATCGAACCCCTAGATCTTTGATGACCCCATATCAAGAAGAAAGTTAGGGTTCTTCTTGAACCTGTCACCATGAATAGATGCTAACTACATCCACAATGGCCCCTTGCCGATGTCGAGATCGCTCCTCGTAGATCACAGACAACGTTGTAGCACAGAGCAATCTCAACTGCATTTGATCGTGGACACAACTACAGTTGCAACACCCATCAGTTCTGGCTGGAATGTGATGGAGACGTCGTCTTGTCTTCGACTAGCACTTGCGATCCATCAAGTTGAGGGGATATTGCACTAGCAACCAACCAACATCAACAAGAGACACCAACCGACACCCACAAATTATAATCAGCCCTCGGTATCACCTCCTCCTATCGCTAGTCTTCTCTAGCAAAGCAGGTACTCGAAGCAGTTGCAAGCGCTCTGCAAAGCAGCAACCAAGCACGGCTTCAACCATGAATGGCAGAGGCGGAGAGATTCCATATGTGGAAGGGTTCCTCTGCAAGAGCCCTATAAACGAAAGGCAAAGAGAATTGGGACTGTTACCCTCGTACTTTGGGCTTCCAAGACCATGTTCTTTTATTTCCCACCTACTTTCACCATCTGTCCAGGCCTAGCGGGCATTTGTCTGAAAGAAAAATATGAAATGGGTTGAAAAATGAAAGAGACGATCAGAGAAGAAAAAAATAAGAAAGGGGTCATGTATAGTATTGACGCTTGAAGGAAAAATGAGGGAGAAATTGGGTTGTCGCAATACGAGAAAATGGATTTTTACCCCCCACGAACCCTAGAATCTTTGTAAATTACCTTCTCGACCTTGTAAATATCGTTATTATCCCTCGATTCCTTAAATATTAACTCTTACCCCACAGACTCTATGGCTAACTACATAACTCACATCCAATTATCGGTTAACTTTAATCGGATTCTGTTAAAAAGAAGTGCATATTGCTCTCTTTTTTAGCAAATTTACAAAAAGATGCCATCTTGCCACCTCCACCTTGTCCATGTCGCCCTTACCCTCGACTTCCCCTACCTTCGTGGCTCCATCGTTGCCGTCCACTTCATCCTTTAACAAGCCTCCTGCCCCAACCACATCTCCTCTGTCCGACACACCCTGGAGCAACCCTTCAACTACGCCCTCTCCCCCACATCAACGTCTTCAACCCCAGCACCACTGATGGCTCTGCCACCCTCCTTGTGTGTCGCACAAATCTTAGCCCCCACCCCCCAACATCGCCCAAAGATCTGCCCCCTTCCCAGTCTTCTTCCTTAAGCAACCTTTTAGCCTTCTATGCATCTCAATGCACGAACCACCAATTCCTCGAATTTTCTCTCCATCGAATTGCAACTAATGTCAGATCTAATCCATCAGATCTCAAGACTAGGACTCTACGTGGTGACATGACCCTCTTCTTCATCCCTTGTCTCTCTCCCCTGCTCTAGGACCAACTCCTCCTCCAGCCGACCATCCATTTCTTACGATCCAACAGATGCGCCCATCTCCCGACTCCACTCACGATGGGATGTTTCCCATACAAGATTGTTACCCTGACGCCTCTTTCGAGAAAATAAAACGGCCACAAGTTACATCACCTCAGAGAAACTAATCGGATCAAAGCCTCCCTAAGACCACTTCTCTCGATGGCCAGAACCCACTTTCCCCTTCGCTTAACGAGGTAACCCCACCTCCCGCCTTGAATCAGCACTCTTCAACCCCTTCTTGGACCCCTCCCCCCACCCCGCAGTAGCTCCCTCTCTCCTTTCATTTGCCCTGCTACCAACGCTAACACCCACCTGAGATGTCAAGGCACCCATTATGCCACTGCCGCATGCCTGGATCAAAGTTCCAGAAATCACCAGGCATCGCCTATCAATGGAATTGGAGGTTGTGGGCGAGAACCTTACAAGAACACCTTGGCCATCGCTCTGCCTTGGAGACACCATCGCAAAAGTCGAGGAACCCAAAAGATTCGAGTTACAAGGATGGTTCGGGATAAGAGGCAGCGAGTCCACAACCCCTTTCAGATCGTCAAGATCCGTAACTAACTCAGAGGATCCGATAGCGCTAATAAATAGGAAAAGTGTCTGAACCGCAAACTAGGTGACTAAATGTATGGCTACAATGCTTGACATTTTTGGAGAGCTCTCAAGTCTGAGGATTAATTAGGATAAATATGTCATTCCATTTAATCTCTCGGAAGAGGAGGTAGGTCTTTTATAGAGACACTAGGCATGGCCTACGAGACGTTGTTGATTCGTTATCTGAGCTTACCACTTAGTTGTGATTGTTTGAGGTTGATTGATCAATTGTCATCAATTGAGAAGCTAAAAAACAACTTGTCTGGATGGAAGGCTTCATGTTTATCACAATGTGGTAGGTTAGTTCTTGTGAGGGTGATCTTTGCAGCAATCACAATTTTTTTCATGTCTACGAGGCCATTGTCAGTGGGAATTATCGTTGAATTGAGACGATCAAGATTTTTCTGGGATACCAACGGCCAAAGCGGAAAGGAGTTCACTTGTTGGGCTGTGTTGGAAGAAAAGAGTGTGTTGTTTATTCCAAAGAACCCTAGGCTCTCTTATATAGAGAAGGCCTATGGGTAAATTACATAAGATGGATCAAAGAAACTACATAACAGAGAAGGTACACAAAATCTAGAAATATCTCTGCACTCCCCCTCAAGATGGAGCATAGATGTCAATCATACTCAGCTTGGAAGAACGCTTCTAGAATGTCCCTCTGAGCTATGGCTTGGTAAAGATGTCTGCAGTATACTCCCGTGAACTGATATGGGAAGTAGAAATCAAGCCATTTTTGAATCATATCTCTAGTATAGTGGCAGACTGGCATTCTACCTCAATATGCTTTGTTCTTTCATGAAATGCAGGATTACTAACAATAATAGTGCTGCTTGATTGTCACATTGTAATTGCATGGGTAGAGGTACATCTATATGCAAATCTTCTAACACAGCTCGAACCAACATCATTTATGTACTTCCTTGTGCCATGGCCCTGTACTCAGATTCAACACTAAGATCTAGCCACCACTGTCTATTTCTTGCTTTTCCAAGAAACCAAACAACTGCTAACAAACAATGCAAAACCTGAAGTAGACTTCCGATCATTAGGGCATCCTGCATAATCCGCATCAGCACATGCAGAAATAGAGATATTTGTTTCTTTCCTGAACAATAGTCCTTGACCTGGAGATGACTTTAGATATCTCAGTATCATGTATATGGAGTCCATATGTACTTGTCTGGGCTGCTCCATGAACTGACTCACCCGATTCACTACAAAAGCGATGTCAGGTCTAGTGATAGCAATATAGAGAAGCTTTCCCACCATCTCTTTATATCTTCTCCTGTCAACCTCGTATGTATCATCTTCATATAACTTCATGCTAGGATCCATGGGAGTAGTCGAGGGTAGACATGCGATCATGCCCGTCTCAACAAGCATGTCTGTAATATACTTCCTTTGGGTCATCACAAGACCCTTGGCATTCCTAGCAAATTCCAACCCCGAAAAATATCGTAGGGTACCAAGGTCCTTCGTCACAAACATGGAAGGTTGTATCGATATCGATATCATTTCGATATCGTATCGATACGATATTTCGACGATATATCGACAATATATCGCCGAAATATCGCCCATATCGACGAGCCTTTCTGAAGAAATGCCTAGAAATCGGGATATATCGCCATATCGGTGCCCATATCGGTCCCATGTCGATATCGATAGATCGCCCATATATCGCCGATATTTCCTTCCATGGTCACAAACTGGCGGCCGAGAAATGCTTTTGTCATCTTTATCCCATGCATATCATTTCCCGTAACAAGTATTTCGTCAACATACACCATGATAACGATAGTACCTCTGGGAGTCTTTTGGACAAACAAAGAATGATATGCATTTGATCGTTTGAACCCTTGCTTCTGAATTAGGTCAAAAAGCTTATGAAATCATGGCCACATGCCAAGGTTCAGAAATGCGGTATGCGGTATTCGTTCGGTCATGCGGTCTAAAGCGAGTAAGCGGATATACGGAGGAGTATACGGAAGTATATGCGGTTTATGCAGTTTGTAATATTTTAATTTAAAATATTATAAAATAAACAATAAAATGTGATTATGTAAAAAAGTTGATGATCTAACAAAATCCAAAATCAAAATTTTCAAATAAGATAGTATAATTAATAATATATATAAGCATGATATTATAAATTGATTATTTTTAGTGTGTATTTTGAATTTAATGCGTATATATACATACACAAATTTGGATTCAACTGGGAACACGTGAATTCTATAAGAAAATCTTTAATGTATATATTAGATCCTATAGATAACGAAAGCTAAAAATAGTCCTAGGTATATAAATCATATACCCAAAATTTTGACAAAACATGTTGACACAAACCATAGGGGAAAATTGTATTTTCATTTAAAATTTATTAGAAGCACAAAAATGTAAAGTGGCAAACTGTTAGTCAATTATTTCATGTTTTATTAAAGAATCAAAATGAATTTCATTAGATAGGAAATTCAAAAGGCAGTAAACAATTCATTAATAAGTGTTGAGAACAATGAGGGAAATGGATATGAGAAAAAAAATACCCTAGATTATATCCCCAAATGCAACATATACGAGAATAATGAAAAGATGCATCAATGTAAATGATGATATAAGAGTTGTTCGGAAAAAAAATCAAGTTAATGTGCCATCAACATGCCACCGATTAACATGAATCCTATCAGATATGCGGCCGCATATCCCGCATATGCGTTTTGACCGCATATTGCCGCATATGGCATATGCGCTTCGGTCAAGTGACCGAATACGCATATGCGGCCGCATATGCGGCCGAATGGACCGCATTTCCGAACCATGGTACCACCCTTCGATAGGATGGTTGACTTCTAACCTGCTAGATATTACTCCAACTCTTCTATCAAGGGATGCCATTGTGAGCTCATGAGCCGCTTGTATGAAACATGGAGACCTAGATATTGTATTGGAAGAGTAGCTTTAGGAGTCTGGAGGATTCTACCACATGCATCCCTTTCCTCCCGCGTAAGAACAAACAAGACAAAGGAGGATCCATAACTGTTGATTAAGACTAAGTGATAAAAAACAACAGTAAAAAGGTCCAACATGATCGACATGATGCGAGCCTCTCGAATGCCCCCTTCAATGAAGGAGATCATGTCATATACATACTGCAACATAGGGATTGAGATATCCTCAAAATTGAAACTGGGTGTATGTCCCATAGCCACTGATTTCTTATCAAGAATGGCTAGGTATCGGCAACGATCACAAATAAAAGTGGTGCAAGGGGACAACCCTAACGAATCCCCCTCTATGACTGAAAGAAGTCTCCTTCTGGTTTACCATTCACACGAATCATGAATGAGGTAGCCGTTATCCATTGCTTCATCCATTTAATCCAAATATTCGGGAATCCTCTCTTGCATAATGTACCTCAAATGAGCATCCAGTCGACAATGTCGTCGGCCTTACAGAAATCAATATTTCATATCAAGGCCTTCGTTGGACGTCTTTTCTAGTCAGTGACAATCTCATTTGCCAACACCAAACTATCCATCATAGAATGTCTCGGTAAGAAAACCGATTGTAGATGAGAAATTATGTCATGAAGCAGTCGATGGAGACGATGAGCAATAATCTTTGCCAAGATAAGATATATTTTGCGCCTGAAATCCGCAACTCGTGAAGCAACATCTCTCTTTGGTAGCAAGAATGTAAGATATCTATTTAATAGTTCAATGCATGAACCAATAAGTCCTCTTTGATCGCGTTTCGGAATAATTTGTAGAATGCCGCGCGAAAACCATCGCCTCTAGGTGCTGCATCTGCATTAAGTAGAACATGGCGTCATGTACCTCCAGCATGTGTATTGGGGTTGTAAGCTCACAACATTGTGCCTGCCAGATTTTGACAACGTCTCTTGCTCTCCATATCCACGGGTTAGGCGGACCACGTCTAGTAAGCCATCTAAAAAAATTAAGAAACAACTGTACCAATCCGAATCCTATTAATTGTCACCCCATCTATGTTAAGAGAGTGAATAAAGTTGCACCTTCATCTAGCAATAGCCATATTATGAAAGAACTTAGATCCATATTTCCCTTCCTTCAGTCACCTTTGTCTAGAGCGCTGCTTCCATTCCAATTTGGACTTCTTGTCTGATTGTTGTAATAATCATTCCTTGAATTTCTCCATCGACATGGCACTTTCATCTCCAAGTCTATCTAGCTGGCCAGATGTTGCAACAGTAGTATTTCTCTTCTGTAGCCTCGTCGTTCAGATTCCCTTCGGTTTGTCAAAAGTTGTTGACAGAGTGCAATGAGCTTCAAATAGAGTCTTCTAAATGCTCCCTGAACCTCACATGTCCCCACAAAAGTGGCTACCAATTACCTACATGAATCCAAGCGTTTTCAAATCTGAATGTGGATGGGCCATTGGGAATATCCTCCTCCAAGCTCCACATAACTGAAGGGTTTTGTCCGAGTGCGCACGTGGAAGTGATTTGACCCATTGGTACATATATTTTTGCAAACATTCAACCAATACCAATCAGTGGTCGATACATGACCGGGATGTTTTATTCCTCCAAGTGAAGTGCCCATTTCTTGCATCCAGTATCCCCAAGTTCAGATATCCTATTCAAAGGGCAGCGCTTTTACTATGAAAATGTTGTGGCACAATGTAACGCTTTGTACAATTTCTGGGTATCCGGCTGATGTAACCTTCTACTTATCAATGATATTTGTGGTGTGGTGACTCCCATCTTGTGAGTGCTCCCCCTCGTTTTTATTCAAAAAAAAAAAGTTCAGATATCCTACCAAGCTAGTGAAGTCACTGGATCCTTGGTCCTGTCCGACCTGCCCTTTGACCTATCCTCACGAGAAGGGTAGCATTAAAGTTGCCTCCAAGTATCCAAGGAATCTTGGGATTAGAGTTCCTAAGCTGCTGAATATCCCTCCATAACTTGCCTCTGAGAGATGTATCTGCGGACCGTATATATTTGAGATGAGGATCTCGTCGATGCTGGTTACGAAGGTGATCATCTGATTACTGATGTTATCATAAACCATGCTGAATGTTGGAGGTTGTTACGGCTACATATGGTCATACGCTGGAATACCTAGGAGTGGGCTTCCCATGGTTTATTTGGGCTTGCCCCTGATGATTGGCATACCGAGGAAGGTGGATTGGGGCCTTCTTTTTTCTAAAATGGAGTGAAAGTTGGCTGGTTGAGAGGACATGTGTCATGGTGATTGACTAATGCTTCTGTGATCAGTCCTGTTCTATTTTCTATCTATCCATCTATTTAGAGTATACCTATAGGGGTTCATCAGAGACTTGAGAGCCTCGTGTGTAGTTTCTGTTCAACCACATTTAGGCAGGAGATTTACGGTGCAACTTTGGTGACCCGGAACTCTATCTCAAGGCATTTAGAAAAGTGGGGTTTGGGAGTTGCACAAATTTTAACCATGATGTAGGTGGTGCGAGTTTCATGTAACAAAGAGGACCTACAGTGCCATTTAGTCAGAAGTAGTTAGGGAGTGATATGGATGTAGATTTGTCATTTACGGGGTTGAGACCGCCTTCAAGTTTTTTGAAGGGTCTCACTTCGGTTATACCTGATACCATACCATTTTTTTGGCCTGTGGTTGGGAATGGCTACTCTTTAATGTTCTTGACAGATGATTGGACGAAGGATGATGCCCTCTCTGTTAGATGCTATGGTAGAGGACTTGTGGGTTAAACCATGCACATGTTATGTGATGCGATCACTAATGTTCTGTTCTGGCTTTTCAGAGTATCGAGTATGGGAGTTTACCCAATCTTGGGGATTTTGCTGCTAGAGGATGGCCCCTTGGAGGGATTTCAGGACCACTGGACCTGAGAGAGGGGATGATTTTTTTTAAATAGGTTTACAAAGTCCTGATATGCATGCTATGATGCTATGACGGAGATGCAAACTTAGCTAAAGATTGCCTGTTGATCTGAAGTATCACTGAGAACGAAGATATTTCCTGTGGATGATAGCGAGAGGGTTAATGATGATAGGTGCTTTAGGGAAAGGTTCATTCCCAGTATAGAAGTGGTTAGTTACACATATAGGGGAGGTGGTATAATATGTTATTTCATTGTATTTGTGTCAAAACTGGTCATTTTATAATGATTGACGACTATTTAATTCAGGATTGACTTCATATTTCATCAATCTATTTTCAGTTTATTTTGATTTCAAAAATAATAAATTATAGCTGGAAAATTCCAGGTAGGGAAATATTAGAGACATGGTTAGTCCTGTTGAGAGGGTGTATGTGAAGATCTATTCTCATTTATTTGCGATCTCTTAATTACTCGTGGTTATTAGAGGATTTCATGGTTATGAGTACTCCTTTTAGATTGTCTTTTTTGGATATCTTTATATAGTCCCCTATAGTGCACATTTATGCAGTAAAATGTCGTGTCACTGGTTGTTGTATTGTTGAGAAAGATGAGATCATGCCTTTTGTTTCTGTAGCTTGTCAGATTCAATTACTAGAATGCTGCAACTTGGAACCCATGAACCACCTTTCTTGAGTACATACACTATGATATGATATCATTTGCATTTTTTTGCAAATGCCATAGCTCTGCTCGTAGTTCTTGTTTCATTTCTGTACTTGCGGAATGCTGGAATCACGTTTGATGTAATTTCACAGGACAAAGTATCAAAAAAACGTCGAAGCATCGCACAATAAGGCAGGAGGTCTCAAGCCTGGAAGTGTTCCAAATTCCATAAGAAGCGAGAATTATATTATTACTTTTGAGACCGAGGATGAGAAGTATGTTGTACTTTGCTATAGTTATCTACTGTTTGCATTGCCTCTAGCTAAAAGTTTCAACATTTTCTTTTTCTGAGAAATGAAAGTATAAGGGAATCACCAGGTTCCCATTCTTTGGAAAGAAATACATGCTCAAATTTGCAAACGATATCATCACCCAGACCCATCGTTTGGTTCATTTCGCAAGCTTAATACGGTATTACCTTTGCCCACGCATATTGTCATCTTCTGATTTCCAGAATCGTATACTGTTTTGGGTCAAATTTGATTGTACATTTTTGTTGAACCAGGTTAGCCAGAGAAGCGGGCTTAGAATATGTAGAGATTCAGAATTTGGCCGAATTTTATGATGATAACAGGTATTTTTATTTTACCTAGTCGATCTTTTCTCTTTAAGCTGCCAACAAATGCTTCATCTATAGAATGACAGAATTGGTGCAGAAAGATAAAATGACCAGTTTTTCTATCAGGTGCATGACAATGAACTTCCTTGGTGACTCCATACTTCAGTATGTTTAGATATGCCTTGAAAGAACGACCTGTTTGCACTGAATAGTTTCCATAATGGACCTTGGCCGATCTGCCTATCTCGCGCTATGGATTTTTGGATCTGAGTAGGATCCGTTTACCGATTACCCCGGTATATATATATGTATATATGTATGTATTTTAGGGTTACGGTATGGGTTATCCGAGAGTTTTATTCCTGTAGTTCTATCAACTCTGAGTGCTTCTGAAACCAAGCTCTCGGACTTTGCTTAAGACCATACATGACCTTATGAAGTTTACACTCCATGCTAGACTCCCCCTCAGCAGTAAACCCTAGTGGCTGCTGCATATACACTTCTTCATGCAAATCACCATATAAGAAAACATTCTTGACATCTAATTGGAAAAGGGACCGGTCCTTTACCACAACGAAGGCAACAAGAATGCGTAATATACAGTGACGCACAACAGGTGAAAATGTGTCATGATAGTCCACCTCATAGGTTTGAGTGAATCCACGAGCAACCAACCGTGCCTTGTATCTGTCCACGAAAGCATCTGCACATTGTTTAATAGTAAACACCCACTTACTGCCAACGATAGAAGCACATGGAGGAGCGGGAACGACACTCCATGTACTACGAGGTTGTAAAGCGTCCATCTCCTCTTCCCTAGCAAGATGCCAAGGGCCTCACTGTAATGCCTCCTGATAGGATCTTGGTATCTGCATCGCTGATAAGACAACAACAAATCTCTGAAAGTCCCCAAATAGCCATGCCAGATAGACATGAGAGGACATGGGATGCATGGTATTGGTACATGCACGTCTCTTCCTTCTTAGGGCAATAGGAACATCCAGGTCTACTGTATCCTCAGAAATAGTATCGTCCTGAACATCCTGCACGCTCAAATCACTAGTGCCATTAGTGGAACTCAAGTACTCAGGACATACCTTGGGCGTGCTGGATGTTGGCGGCGACACACGAGCAGGAGGTCGGTGTTGGTAAACTTGAGGAAAGAAAGTAGATGTGGCATGAGGTGGAGGCGGCGGCGGTGGCGTGGTGGTGGTGAAGTAATAGAGATAGGAGGAGGTGGCACGTAAACCTCTTCTCCACTCTCCGAGGAAACGAGCTTGTCACCTGTAGAAGAGAAATACATGATGGATTCAAAAAAGGTGACATCTGCATTGACATAGTACCTTCGTCGAGCAGGGTCAAAGCAACGATACCCCTTCTGGGTCTTCGAATGCCCAACAAACACACACTTGACTGCTCTGGGAGAGAGCTTGTCAAGTCCTGGAGACATCTGATGAACAAAGGCAATGGATCCTAAAACACGAGGTGTAAGAGAAAAGAGATCCTTCTCGGTAAATGCAATCGAGAATGGAATCTTTTCTCCAAGAATCGATGAAGGCATACGATTTACCAAATAAAATGTAATGAGGACAACGTCTCCCCAATAAGAGTGGTGGAGCACAACTTTGAATTACAAGAGTCTTGGTAACATCCAAGAGATGACGATGTTTCCTTTTAGCCATAACATTCTGTTGAGACGTATAAGCACAAGATGTCTGATGCACAATACCATAAGATCTAAGAAATTGAAAGAGTTGTGTACTACAGAATTCAAGTGCATTATCAGAACGAATATACTTGACATTTGCAGAAAAGACATTCCTTATTTCATTAATAAAAGACTGAATGATATGACTAGCATCAAACTTGTTATTAAGCAGAAAGACCCATGACAATCTAGAAAACTCATCAACATCAACGAGATAAAAATGATGTCCCTGAAGATCGGGAGCACGACTGGGACCTCAAGTATCCAAATGAATCAACTAAAAAAAGACCATGACTACTTTGACCTCGATGACTCTGGAATGTAGACCTATGATGCTTCCCAAGCTGGCAGGCCTCACACTGTAAAGTAGAGCGAGAAGAGATCTGAGGAAGAACATAACGCTGCTTTTGCAGAGAAAGATGACCAAAGCGGAGATGCCTCATATACGGAGAGACATATCCAGTTTGAAGAGAAGAAAGATCAGCATACGAAGATTGCACCAGTCTGTAAAAACCTCCTTGCTCACGTCCAGAACCAATCACTATGCCCGTTAGAATGTCTTGAAATACAAGAGAAGAAGGGTCAAATATAGCATGACAATGCAAATCCTTGGTGATTTGACTAATAGATAATAAATTCATAGAGAATTCAGGGGCGTAAAGAACATTTTGAAGCCGCATTTCAGGGGTTAACTATACCTCCCCCTGACCAGTAATGGGAGAATGTGTCCCATCAGCTATCACCATAGATCTACTTGACTGAGTCGGGCTATAGGTACTGAATTGGCCTTAGTTACCACCGAGATGATGGGATGCACCTGAATCCATGATATACTCTGACAAGTCTGCTCTGTAACAACTAGCAAAAGCATATGCTGTACCTGATGTGGATGTAGTGGCTGAAGCTGAGGCTGGTACCTCTGAAGATCCTGATTGTGAGCTAGTTGACCCTGGAGACGGCATGATCTCCCTAAGTCGAGCAACTAACTCATCAAACCTCTGATTAGATGCGACAGAAGAACTATTGTCCTATTAGATCTGGTCTCCTACGCGTGCTGAGGCAAGAAACCCATGCTTAGAATCGCACGTTTCCTCTGAATGTTCTGGCATGTGACTGTAAATGCAAGGCTAACGAGGAGGTCCACTGCTCCCTCCTCTTCCACGGCCTCCTCGGCCACGGAACTGCACAGTGCTCCCCACCATGAGATGTTGCCATGGTTAAGGAAGTTTGAGACATGGAAGAACCACCAGAAGAATCGGAGAGTTTGCTCAGTCGGTGATATGCCTCCTCCATCAGAAATATAGTGGCATTGGTAAGAATCTGTGCTCTAGCTGCATCAAACTCATGATCTAATGCCTCTAAAAAGACTCCTGTCATCACGGAATCCCTGTAGGCCTTGAGTTGCTCTTGTGTAGCAGTCAAGGGAATGTAACCATGTAACCTCTCAAACGTACCCCTTAAAGAAGTGTACATGGTATGGAGAGGACGGTCATTCTGTTTTGAAGTGAAGATATCATGTTGAACTTGCAGAATCTTTGATTCATTCTTTGCCAAAGAATATGTAGCGGCGAGAATGTCCCACATAGCCTTTGCCGTGGGCTGGCACAAGATGTCATTTGCTATCTCCATGGATACTGTTCCAGAAAGCCACTCATCTGCCTCCCATGAGGCATTAATCCCAGTCTTGTCGACATGCTCCTTCTATGTGAGGATGTGCTTCTTGCCATTTCATTGCATTAGACTCATGAACTGCATGACCCACAGTTCATAACTAGTTCCATCCATCTTCACAATGGGTACTAGACCTTTGAAGGCATCCAGGGATGGAATATTTGCTTTGTTGTCTGACATGATGACAACAATCTCTCAAAAATGGGGTTGCAAACTCGGACAAGGAATGTCTACACAGACATCTAGGAAGATGGTTGTGGGTATAGACTTATACCGCAACCGCTCCCATGCCTTGAAAACTCCTTTGAAAAGCTAGGCTGTGATGCTCACAAGTTCACGAAGCGCAGTTGCTCGGAGGCGCTCACGCGTGCTGGGGGTGCGCAGGCACGTATAGATGCGCAGGAGAACAAGTGCACAATTGCGTGTGGATTGGAGGCACACCGACGCAACAGACCCACGGCCGTAAGGTGTAGACGTGCTAGGGCTCAGGCGCGCGCGAGTGCAGGGCCAGAACGCACGGCGATGCAGGGTCGCAGGCGCACGTGCGAGTGTTGGGAGGGTGGCGGTGTTTGTGCAGAACTTGCGACGGCGACGCGCGGGTTTTTCGGTGGGTACGAGGAATTTTGGCACATGCTCCGGTCTAGGACCGTCACTCTGATACCATGTGGAAATGTAACGAAATGAAAAAGGTACATTCATCGTAGCCCTAGAGCTCTCTTATATAGGAGAAAAGCTCTAGGAAAAATTAGATAGATAGCCAACAAAAATAAATAAACTACGGAATAACATATAAAGAGATATAAATATCTCAACAATAAGTGTTGGAAGAAAATACAAAAATTTGTTTGTTCCAGGGAACCCTAGGGCTCTCTTATATGTGGAGAGACCCAAAGGGTAAATTACATAATGTAGATGAAAGAAATAGAAAATATATAAATCGTATTATAATATAGAAATATCTCTACACTCCCCTCAAGGAGCATAGATGTCAATCATGCTCATCTTGGATGAACACTTCTGAAAGGGTCCTCAAGTTAATGCCTCGGTGAGGATATTGTAGATATATATTATTCACTTATGTATCTCTTTTGTTATTTTTCTTTCCCATTGGACTCTTTATGTAATTTACCCATAGGCTACTCTCCTATATAAGAGAGCCTAGGGCTGATGGAATAAACAAGTTCTCTCATTTTCCCAACATGGTATCAGAGCGACGGTCCTAGACCGGAGTTCTTGAGCCAAACCCTAACCCTAGCCCTACCCTCAAGCCTCCGCGCCTCCACGCACGCCGCGTGCCTCCGTACATCCGCCTGCGCATCACCGCGCCTCCGCTGTAGCAGCGCCGCGCGCCTCCGCGCACGACTGCACATCACTGCGCGCCACCGCGTGCTTCAGCGCACGACCTTCACGTGTATCGGCGCGCCTCCGCGTGCGCCTGCGTGCCCCTGTGTGCGCCTCTGCGTGCTTCGCCTTCGAGTGCGCATCTCCACGTGCGCGCATCCGCGTGCACTCGCGTGCCCCTGTACGCCACCACACGCACGTGATCTTCGTGGGTTTCTCGTGCGTTTGATCGTCTAAAAGACTTGACTCTCATGCACGCAGAACCCTAAGTCAAGTGCACACGCCTCCAAAGTAATGGGTTTGGTTGCTTGAAGTCTACACATGCAGCTAAACCCGTTTATGTCCGTGTAGACGATCATATCTTCAGTCTACCACTCCAGTCTTCTGTTATCAGTATGTCAGAAAGCAAGGCAGATATTCCATCCATAGGCGCCTTCCAAGGTCCATCGCCGATTGTGAAGATGGATGGTTCGAACTATGAACTGTGGGCTATGCAGTTCATGAGTCTGATGAAGTCAACCGGTAAGAAACACATTCTTACTGAAGAAGAGCCTGCTGAGAAGACTGGAGTTAATGCCTCATGGGAGGCAGAAGATGCATATGCCAAAGTATTGTCTATCTGGAACTCTGGCAATCGAGATTGCCAATGATATTCTTCATCAGCCCACAGCCAAAGCAATGTGGGATATTCTGGCTGCTACATATTCTCAAGCGAAGAATGAGACAAAGATTCTGCAACTCCAGCATGACATATTTACTATCAAGCAGAATGGACGTCCTTTACACTCACTGTACACATCTCTACGAGGAATGTTTGAGAAGCTTTATAGCTTCATGCCCCTGACAGCCACACCAGAGCAACAGAAGACCTACCGGAATGCTACTATGGTAGGAGCTCTCCTCGCTGCCCTTGATCCTGAATATGAGGCAGCACGGTCCCAGATCTTGGCGGACTCTACTATTCCTCCTATGGAGGAAGCCTTTCACAGACTGAGCCACATAACTGTTCCTTCTACGACTACGAATTAGACTGCTTCAGCCATGACCGCCAATCGAGGTCGTGGAGGTCACCATCATCAGGCCCGTGGCCGTGGCCCTCGTGGCAGAGGAGGCCGTATTCGGCCAACGTGTACCTATTGCCATCGCACATGACATACCGAAGACACATGCTACTCTAAGCATGGATTTCCAGCATCTGCACGAGTCGCTGAGCAGATCGAGCCTCCATCTGCTGCTTCTTTGGATCAACGCTTTGATGATCTTGTCGCCCGTCTAAGGGGCATCATCCCTCCGTCTGGTCCAGCACCCACTACTGAGAACCACTCTGATGTTGCCGCATCCGCCTCTGCATCTACCAGTGCATCAGGTAGCACATATGCATTTACTAGTAGTGGATCAGATACTTTAGCATGGATTATGGGCTATGGCGCCACACATTATCTATGTAGCGATCAAAGTTTACTTACAGGGTACAGACAGATCTCTTCAGGTCGAACAGTGGTCATTGCTAATGGTACACATTCCCCGATTACTGGTCAGGGGGATATTAGACTGACGTCATCTATGCATCTCAAGAATGTGTTACACGCACCTGATTTTTCAATGAATTTGTTGTCTATCAGTCAAATTACAAAGGATTTACAGTGTCGGGCGATTTTTGATCCATCTTCTCTTGTTTTTCAGGACATCCTTACGGGCAACGTGATTGGGCGTGGCTATGAGCAAGGAGGCCTCTATCGCCTCAGTCAGACTCCTTTTGCTGGAACCTCATCTCTACCTGCTGGACCCATGTCTCCTCTGTTATGGCACCTGCACTTTGGACATCTACCGCTTCAGAAACTGCGTCGTGTGTTACCTCAGGTTTTGCCTCACACGTCTATTCAATGTGAGGCTTGTCAGTTGGGAAAGCATCATCGGTCTACCTTTCCCGGTCGTCAGTATCGGAGTAGTACCTCCAAGTTTGAGTTGTTTCACGTCGATATCTGGAGTCCGAGTCGTGTTTCTGATCATCAGGAACACATGTTTTATATAGTTATTGTGGATGATTTCTCTCGTGTGTCATGGGTATTTTTGTTAAAGAATAAATCTGAAGCAGGGAATATTATAATCAATTTTCTTAATGAGATTCGTAATGTTTTTTCTGCATTTGTTAAAATTGTGAGAAGTGATAATGCCCTGGAATTGTGTACTCATGTCCTATCTAGTTACTTCTCATCCCAAGGGATCATCCACCAGACATCCTGTGCCCATACCTCCTAACAGAATGGGGCCGCTGAAAGGAAACATCGCCATTTGCTGGATGTAACCATGTCGCTCCTTATACATAGTCATGCTCCTCACTCTTTCTGGGGTGATGCTGTTCTTACAGCATGTTACCTAATCAATCGTATGCCGTCATCTGTTCTAGGTGAGAAGATCCCTTTCTCTCTAATCTTCCCTGGAAAAGAATTGTTCTCCCTTACTCATCGTGTGTTCGGTTCGGTCGCTTTTGTCCACCAATTGTCTCCCGGGACTGACAAGCTCTCTCCTAGGGCTATCAAGTGTGTCTTCGTTGGTTACTCCAGAACTCAGAAGGGGTACAAGTGTTATGATCCATTGCGCAGGCGGTACCTTGTCAGTGCTGATGTTACATTTTTTGAATATGTTATGTATTTCTCAGCCTCTGGTGATCAGTTGATAGCCCCTGCTAATACTGATGCCATTTACATGTCAACACCACCACCACCACCACCACCACCATCAACACCACCACCACCACCACTAGAACCGTTACCATCTTCTGGTGGGCAAACTTCTTTATATCACTATTACTAGGCCCGATATATCCTTTGCTATGAGTCGAGTGAGCCAGTTCATGGAGCAACCACGTCAGGTCCACATGGATGCCATACATATGATACTCAGGTACCTCAAGTCATCTCCAGGTGCGGGCTTATTGTTCAAGAAAGGCAAGGTGATTACTATCTCAGCCTGTGCAGATGCAGATTACGCAGGGTGTCCCAAGGACAGGAAGTCCACCTCTGGGTTTGCTGTATATGTTGGAGATTCTCTAGTCTCATGGAGGAGCAAGAAACAAACTGTTGTGGCATGGTCTAGTGCTGAATATGAATATAGATCTATGGCCCAGGTTAGCACAGAAATGATGTGGGTAAAGGCTGTGCTTACAGATTTACATATAGAAGTCCCACTTCCTATGGCTTTGGAATGTGACAATCAGGAGGCCTTGTTCATTGCAAATAATTCAGCTTTCCATGAACGAACCAAGCACATTGAAGTTGACTGTCACTTTATACGTGACATGATTCAGAAGGGATTCATTGCTACATCCCATGTTAGTTCAGAGAATCAAACAGCAGACATTTTTACCAAGGCATTACTGCGAGGCTCATTTCAGAAGTGTGCGTCCAAGCTGAGCATGATTGATATCTATGCTCCATCTTGAGGGAGAGTGTAGATATATATTATTCACTTATGTATCTCTTTTGTTATTTTTCTTTCCCGTTGGACTCTTTATGTAATTTACCCATATGCTACTCTCCTATATAAGAGAGCCTAGGGCTGATGGGATAAACAAGTTCTCTCATTTTCCCAACAGATATCAATAGTCTGCTCCCCTGAACTGACATGTGACATGGAAATGAAGCCTTTCTAGATCATATCACGTGTATAGTGACAATCCACCTCAACATGCTCCATTCTCTCGTGAAAAATATGATTATTAGCAATGAATAAAGCTGTCTGGTTGTCACATTGTAATTGCATAGGAAGCGGTATATCAATGCAGAGGTCAACTGGAACAGAACTGACCCACATCATCTCTGTGCTCCCTTGTGCCATAGCTCTGTATTTGGATTCAACATTAGATCTGGCAACAACCGTCTGCTTCCTGCTCTTCCAGGACACTAGAGAACCACCAACGAATACCACGAAGCCTGGAGTAGATTTCCTGTTCTTAGGCATCCTACGTAGTTTGCGTCCGCGCAAGCTGTGACAGTAAGGGATGTCCCTTTTTTGAATAATAACCCTATACCTGGAGATGACTTCAAGTATCTCAAGATCATATGGACTGCATCTATATGCACCTGCCTAGGTTCCTTCAGGAACTGACTGACCTGACTAACATCAGATGAAATATCTGGCCTAGTAATGCTAACATAAAGTAACTTCCCCACAAGTTCTATATATTCTCTTGTCCACTTCTTCTGTATCGTCATCGTATGGTCTCATGCTTGGATCCATAGGAGTAGTAGCATGTTCCGATCTTATATTCAGCAGAGGTACATCTCTTGAGGTGACAACTTGTGTAGATGCAGATTATGCAGGTTTCCCTAGATATATGAAGTCTATTTTTGATTTTGCTATTTTCGTTGGGAGCTCTCTGATATCATGGAAAAGCAAGAAGCAGACAGTGGTCACTACATCTAGTGCAGAATTTGAGTATAAGGGCATGGCACATGGAAGCACAGAGATGATGTGGGTTAGATCTATTTTGACTGACCTTGTTTTTGAGGTTTCTCTTCCCATGCAGCTTTAATGTGTCAATCTAGCGGCTCTATTTATCGCCAATAATCCTGCTTTCATGAACGGACCAAGCATATAGATGCACATTGCCATTATACTAGAGTCATGATCTAGAAATGTCTCATATCCACCTCTCATGTTTCTACTGGAGATCGGACTGTTAATATTTTCACCAAGGCTCTTGCTAGAAGTCCATTTCAGATGCGTTGTTCCAAGCTGAGCATGATAATGCTCCAACTTGAAGGGGAGTGTTGAGATATTTGTTATCTCTTATTATCTATTTCTCATTTCTATTTTCTTTATGTATCTCTCATGTAATTAACCCATGACATTTCTCCTATATAAGAGAGCCCAAGAGTCTCCTAATCTATTCACTTCTTTTCTCATAACAATAATTACTAGAAAATTATTGCACAATTTATTCACAGATATAAGCACAATAATTATATCACATATAGCACATGTGAAAGCAATATCAATCACAAGAGATGACCATCGCCGAGCTAGGGAGGGTTGGCAAAAGAGTTCTGACTACTATTAGAAAAACTTGAACGCTGGCGAGCGATTGAACTCTGCTGATTTGATAGCGATGTTTTACAGTACCAACTGATAAAATTCTTTTTGAAATAATTGAAAGAATCTAATAACTAGTGAAATACTCGGTGATAGTCTCTTAGAAAGAGCTTCTTGCTTTTCTAGAGAGAATAAGAGTGAATACTCAAAATACATGTTTTCAAAAAATGGGCATGGAGTCCTTTATATAGGGGTCAAAGAAATATGACTATTGGAAATAAAATCAGTAACAAATCAGAGAAGATTTGCAATAATGATCGTTCAAGCAAAATTCAATGATTGATCTATTGGAAATGTTGTTGGAATGGAATTCTATTTGTGATCGATCATGTCAAAAGGTGATGGTTGATCTGGTATGATCCATCAGATAGAAATGCTTGGTCCTTCAGTGATGGTCGATCACTAAAAACAGAGGGTCAATCAGAATTGAATTGTTTGGTATCTCGATTTGAAAATTATCCATTGAAGCTTGTCAGGGATATATGTTTCCAAAACATTACAACTAAATAAGCAACAAACTTTTTGAACAAAGTTAAACACCTTTCTAGGCTTTTGGTGTGCTTGAAGCCAACAACACTTTGAGGACCAGTTGAGCTGAAATCATACTTGTAGTCCTGCTGTCAAAATAAACAAGCGAACGGCTATGATATATGTGTATGCGTGCCATCTTTAAAACATCGGGGAACAAAGAACTAACAATTGATTGCTTGTGGTCAATTGCGTATTTGGATTATTATCGACAAACTGGTATTATAACAATCTTGGTGATTCTCCATCTCGCATTAGAGTCCTATCTAGATCAGTCTGGTTCAGGGTTTCCTCTTCAATGTTCAGATCTCCTGCAACAGATTATCTCCGTCGGATCCAACATCCGTGATGATAACGAAGTTTGAAATCAAGAAATTCGATCGCAACGTTAACTTTGTTTGTGGAAGGTCAAGATCTATTCCAACAAGGCGTCGTAAAGGCATTGAAGGGCACCAAGCTGATGCTTGTGATTCTAAATTAAGATGAGAAATAGGGCATGGACGCTAAGGCAAGAATAAGCACGCGACTTTGCGCTTGAACGACGTTCTTTATGAAGTTATTAATAACTTCTTTATGAAGTTATTAATTCCCACTATGCTCGGTTTCGTCTCGTCCTCGGTCTTTTTCGGATCATAGCCCCATTATTTGGGATTCGGGCGAGTCATCCCGTCCGCGCGGCATTTTTCGTTACGAGAAGAGTTGGCTTCTGGAGCCTAATTTCAAGGAACTAGTGCGAAATCACTGGTCACAAACGTCATTCCCGGGTAATGCGGCTCATCGTTTTGCCCTCAAACTCTCCTCTCTGCGGCGGGTTCTTGCTTCCTTCAAATTTTCTACGCGTCTGGCTCGGCGGTCGGTCCGCAACGAGGCTGAGGCGATAATTATTAGATTGGATCGCTTGGAAAGCGTCAGGGAACTTTCACAGGAAGAATTATACGAGAGATCAATAGCGGCTCAGATCGTTTCGGAGGATGACAGGAAAAAAGCAATTGAATGGAGACAACGCTCGCGTCTTCGTTGGCTCAAGGAGGGGGATGCTAATACTGCCTTTTTCCATCGGGTCGCTAGTGCGCGTAAACGATCTAATCATATCTCTACCATTGAGATTGGGGACGCTATATTTCAGAATGAGCAAGATATGGGTACGGCATTGGTTAACTACTTCAAGAACTTTTTCAATCGTCTCCCCTCTTCTTCATGGCACTGGATGGCTCCCGGGGCCCCTTCCATCTCTGGCTCAGATGCTGCTAATTTATCACGCCCTCTATCAATGGAAGAGCTTAAGAGCGCGGCTTGGGACCTTAACGCCGATGCTTCCCCAGGCCCAGACGGGTTCCCTATTTCCTTTTATAGGGACTTTTGGGACGTTATCGCCAACGACGTTTTGGCTGTGGCACTCGAGTTCTGTGAAGGAAACCGGGGATTCAACAGGGTTAATCGGGCCTCTATGGTTCTCATCCCGAAATCCCAGGGTGCTCGTCGTATTGAGGAATTCCGCCCTATTGCCATCTCCAATGGTATTTACTTGATCATTGCGAAGGCTCTGGCCCGTCGCCTAGCGCCCCTGCTTGCTTCTCTCATTTCTCCCTGCCAAGCGGCCTTTGTTCAAGGGAGGCAAATATCTGACTGTTTCGCCCTTGCTTCCGCCATCATTGATGGTTGGCACAGAAATGGAACGAAGGGAGTCCTCTGGAAAATTGATTTTGCTAAGGCTTACGACTCCTTGGATTGGCGCTTCTTATGGTCGGTTTTGAAGTCTCGGGGATTCCCTCCGTTATGGATTTCATGGATCCGTCGATGTGTTACCACGGTTTCCTTCTCCTTATTTCTTAATGGTCGACCGTCTGGGAACTTATTTCAACCGCGCAGGGGAGTTCGCCAGGGATGCCCCCTTGCCCCTCTTCTGTTTGTCTTGGCGGCGGATGTGCTGCCTCGTATGATTCAAGGCGTATACGACGCTGGGTATACTCGAGGATGCTCGTTGGGTGACCTCCATATCCCTCTGATCCAATATGCGGACGACACCTTATGTTTTATCGAGGGGGACCGACTGCAATATTCCGGAATGGCTACTACGGTACATTTATTCTGCGAATTATCGGGGCTCCGCATCAACGAGGACAAATCCAAATTTGTGCCCTTTGCTCTCTCGCCTCTGGAGGTCGGGGAATGCTCCTCCACTTTGGGGGCCTCTCTCGGGGCTCTTCCTCTTGAGTACCTGGGATTATCTCTCTCAGTGGGCAGGCCGCGGTTGCGCGACTATCAGCGGGTGGTGGAGAAGGTCGAGACAAGGCTGGCAGGTTGGCGCTCTTCATTGCTCTCTCGGGGTGGCCGATTGGTGCTTATTAAATCCGTCCTCTCCGCTATCCCTATTTATTTTCTATCATCGCGCGGATTGCCAAAGGGGATTAGCTTGCGCTTGGACAAATGTATGAGGGGATTCCTTTGGGGCAAGAATGGTACTGCAAGAAGAGGGATTCATCTGGTCGCTTGGGAGGACATTACGCGTCCTAAACGGGACGGGGGCCAGGGTGTGCGGCGGCTGGAGATCATGCGGGATGCTTTCCTTCTCAAATGGGCGTCGCGGCTTTTAGGCCGGGAGGATGGCTTTCTTGTTCAATGCCTTCGCAGTGCGGCGAGTAATGCATTTCTCTCCGTCTTTGACGGTAGATCACATATTCACTCTCCCATCTTTTGGCGCGAAGCCTTCACAGTTTTCAACCGCAATCGGTCCTTATTCCGACCATCTCTCGGCGATGGTTCCTCCTTCCGCTTTTGGACCATGGACTGGTCTGGCAAAGGCATCTTCATGAACCTTTTTCCAAGACTATATGCGCTTGCCAGGGACAAAGATGCAACGGTGGACTCATGCTGGTCCAACGGCACCTGGTGCCCGATTCTGGTGGATTCTCTCTCTTCTCAGCGCCTGATTGACTTCTCTGCATTGATGTCCTTACTCGGGGACGCCCCTACTCCGTCGTGGGGGCGTGATCACTTCTCCTGGAACGACGGGTCCTTTTCTTCGAAGAAGGCATATTCTGCTCTCCTCCCCATCGCTGTGCATCCGGAGGCATCATTTCGTGATCATTGCAACCTCATATGGGGTCTCAAGCTTCCGGAAAGGGTTGGCATATTCTTGTGGATCCTTAGGCGTGGCCGACTTCCTACTCGCGACCGCCTGGTAGCTCTCTTTCCAAACGTTCCCATTTTTTGCGGCTTATGCGACTCGGCTGTTGAGACGGCCGAACACCTCTTCCTCCACTGTGACCTTGTGCGGCCCTTATGGGAGGACGTTGCGTGGCTGAATCTTTCGTCGATGGTATCTTTTTGGGAGAGCATTGCACTCGCTGAAAATCGTCCGAGGGCGGTGAGACTGGTTCCCTTCGCGCGCATTTGGAGTATCTGGCTGTCGAGGAACAAATGTCTGTTTGCGGGGCAGAGATTTTACTTAGAAAACATTTGTATTGACGCGAACCGTCTTTGTTCGGACTGGTCACTTGGGTAGCGAATTTTTGGTTACGGGGCGAATGGTATCATTATTGATATCATTTTCCCCTATTTTTCCCTTTTTTTCTCCATCTGTAAGTACTTTCTTTTTCTCCTCTTTAATAAATTGGGGCGAACACCTACGGGTGTCTCCCCCTCTTTGGAGTGTCAAAAAAAAGTTATTAAAGAAACCTCCGCAACGGCTATGTGGTTGAAACATGAGAGTTTCTACACGATGAAGACTCTCGCCAATCATCTACATCTAAGCAATGACTCTTCATGCTTTGTATCTTCGAAGGTATATCAATTAAATCTCATCTAGATATTTCGATTCAATTATTCTTGAATTGAAAACTTGGACGAAGATGTTCAAGACGAAGATCAGGCGTTGCTATTGTTATGTTCGTTATCGTCCTTGTATAAGCACATCTGTGAAGCCCTAATTTATGGGAAGGATGAGATTGTGTTGGATGATGTGAAATTGTCCCTTCTATCGAAGGAGTTAAAGGACCGTGAACTCACAGGACATTCGTCAAGCGACAAAAAGGCAAAGGTGGTCCACGCAGTGGTAAATACACAGAGCGAAAAACGTTTGACAAGTTGCAGGAGGAAAAGAAAAAAAAGGATATGACAAGTTTTATCGGTATTGCAAGAAGAAAATGCATACGAAAGAGGATGGCTAGAAACTCCAAAACAAAGAGAAGGACCAAAAACAACATAGAAAATATGGTCTGCAGTAGAAGCACGTTATTTGAAAATTGAATGCAGAAATATTAGCTTTGTTCCGAGGCCTGTACACCAGACAGATTCACAGACCCATGGTTTATAGATTCTGGTTGCTCCTACCACGTCACGACCAATTGCTATTGGTTCTCGTATAGATCAGTTGATAGATAAGTTGTCATTATGGATAATGATTTGCAGTTTAGAGCTGTAGGATTGGGAAGCATTGAAATGAAGAGGCACACTGGGACATCTGGTGCCTTGACAGATGTTTGCCATGGTCCAAATGTGACGAAGAGCCTAATATCTCTTGGCACCCTAGGAGAGAAAGGGTGCGAGTATGTTGTAGAGGGCGGTATTTTGACAGTTATAAAACATGGACATTTTGTTATGTCCGCGAAGAGATCTGGAAATTTATATACATTACACGGAGACACTATTACAGGTGCCGCAACCGTTTCCACTAGTTTAGGGGCTGACAACTCCAGATTGTGGTATCTCAGGTTGGGACATTTGAGCGAGACAAGCATGAGTGCCCTCGTCAGAAGAGGACTACTTGATAGTTAGGACATGAGCAAGTTGGACTTCTATGAGTATTATATTTGCGGCAAACAAATACAAAAAGTTTTAGTTCCGCTGAACATATAATAAATGACACTCTAGACTATATTCCCTCCGATCTATGGGGGTCATCTCAAGTCCCATCCAAAGGTGGTGCGCATACATGCTAACTTTTATTGATGGTTGTTAGAAATATGAAATGCGGAAGCATAATCAAAGAAAAAGAATAAACAAGGAAGAACATCGGGATTTTACGTGGAACCTTACTTCCTAAGGAGCGTGATGAAACCATAACATAGAAGGCCATCGATATCGATATTGTATCTGTCCGCCCGGAAAAGGATATATATCGGAGTATGTCGTCGATATATTGACGATATCGATGGAAATGACTGAAATTGCTCAAAAATTTCATTTTTTGCGTTTTTTTCCAAAAATTAAGATCATCCAATATATTAAAACAACAAATAACCCACAAATACACACTGATATCACACATATGGGTCATTTATACCCCATATATCGCACATACCGATCATTTTGAACATATCGATGTTAATGTTGATACCTGACTTATAGATATTGGAAATGGAGTTCATCTAAGTTCTTAGAACTCTAAATAACTTACAAATATACTCTTAGATCACAGATATCGATCATCTATGATCCTTATATTGCACATATCGATATCGAACATATCGTTGGTGCTATTTGTTGTTGACCTATAGTTATTGGAAATTGAGTTCGTCCAAGTTCTCAGAACACTAAATAACTTACAAATATACTCTTAGATCACACATATCGATCATCTCTAGTCCTTATATTAAATATATCGGTCATATCGAGCATATCGTTGTAACTGTTGATTGGTGACTTGTGGATATTGGAAATGTAGTCCATCCAAGTTTTTATAACACTAAATAACTTAAAAATATACACTTATATCTCACATATCGATTATCTATGACTCTTATATTGTACATATCTGTCATATTGAGCATATCATTGTTATTGTTGATTGTTGACTTATAGATATTGGAAATGGATTTCATCCGAGACTTAAATTGCATCACATATTATGTATAAATAATATGTTTGAGCGATTTTTGGAACCAAACAAATAAAGATCACAATAGCATTTTTTTAAAAAGAGACATAATTCATATTAATATTTAATATTTTCGAAAGGGGAAGAAGATGAATAAAATTCGATTGGACACCCCTAAGTTGAAGAACCAGTGTCTGTACCCCCTGTTGCACCATACCCTATCAAACGGGGGTCTCGTTGCCCGGTCAGCGAGCTTGGGGGGGCTAGGGGGCCCAGGTTGGCCCCCCTTGCTGGGGTATGGGGTCAACGCCCCCAACCCGAAACAGAATATATAAAACATGATGTGTTTTAATACTAGGAATAACAAAATAAGTAGTGAAATCATGCTTACAAGGGTATTATTCATCAATATGTAGATATCGATGAAACTTAGACGATATCGATCGATATCCGAGACTTTTTATACAAAATCCAATCATTTTTGACCGATATTGTTTAATATGATGATATATCGCCGATATGTTGGTCATGTATCGACGATATCATGGTAAATAGATATACACCGTGATATCGATATCCCCTTCTGTTGATATTGATATATCGGCGATATATCGTGATATGCCCGTCTATGAACCACGGGAGAACGCCTCAACGGGCTGATGGATTCATTGCACTTTCTCATGTGATACAGGAGGTTTAGGGCTTCTTATATAGCCTCTATAGAAACTCCAAGTTTTACTACTGGTAGATATGAGACTAAGCACTGGATGTGGTAAAAGGATCCATCTACCATATATGACACATACGCTCTAACCCTCCCCCTCAGGCTGGAGTATGCAATGCTCAACTTGGACAAATAGAAAGAAATCTCAAACTGAAAATACAAGACACTGCAGACAATATCAACTCAACGCAAACACAATTGTCGGTTGCTGTCGAGGATATTGCTTCTCATGCTGTGCAGGTGAGGAGGAACATACGGACTAGAGTATGAATCAAATTGTGTCTCCTCGTTGGAGAACATGTGCTCTGAATTGCCCCCATCAGAGTCACACAAACAGAATGAGTCTCCTCATCGGAGTATTCTGGTTCCCACATGTAGAAGACTGAATCATGTAAACACCTGCTCCATTTCTGAAGGGCCGGATTGAAAAAGCTGTGGAGATATTCTTGTCGGAGTCCACAGTCGCTGGAGAATGGAGCCTTAAAAGTCTCGTCACAGAATTAGGTCTCTCCCATACTGGCTTAAAGTATGGGATCTCTACACTAGAGTCCCTATGAAATCACATGAAAACCCTAGCCCATATGGCATAGGGAATGTGATCTTTACTCTAGAGTCCCTATGGATCACATGAAAACTCTGAGACCAAAAATAAGATGAGGACCACACAGATGATGGCAAACATGTGCGCATCAAACTGAAGACTCGAAATCTGATCGTCGAGTCTGAAATATGGACTGTAGAGTCTGAAAATTGACTTCTGAACCGAAGACTATAGAGTCAGCCCTATAGAACTCTACACAATACTCTCCCTTTCTCCCATACTTGTTGGAAAATAATGACATCAACAAAGTTGTGAGAAGACAAGAAAATAGGGATGAACAAAAACCAATAAGCTGTCACATTTTTTCTATTTTATTTTTTCATACGCATTCTTTTTGTACAATCCTTTTTTTCCAGGTTATTTCCTCTCTTTTTTTTGTAGCCGTCTCATTCATTTTTTAAACGGGTCCCTTTTTATTCTTCTTGCCGGGCCCTTTTCATTTTTTTAAACCGTTCAACATTTTTCTGGCTTCTCACTTTTTTTACACATGCCATTTTTTTCTTTAGGCTTTTTTTCTTCTTTTTTCTTTTCTTTCTTGGCCTCCCCACTTTTTTTATCAAACACGCAGGACCCAATAAAACTATGGACCCTTTTTTAATGACAAAGCTCAAGGCCCAAACAGGGCTCTTATTTGGGGTTCCCATTTTGGAGCCCGTTTCTCTAAGAGCGCCGCCCCCGATAGGGGCTTTTCTGGAGACAACACTGCCGCCCTGGATTTTCTGGAGCGGCTCCGCCTGGAGACGCGAGATGCCACCGATGGAGCTCGCCGTTGGAAGAGGAGATCTATTGCTGTCGAGAACTTGAAGAGGCAAGATCGCCTGGAGGTTGCGACTCATGCGGAGGAAGAGGATCGATGCCTCTGATCTGGAAGTAGGAGGCGGTGCTGGAGCATCGTGCGTGGAGGACTGTGGGGATTTGCCTTGAAGGAGGAACATCATGCGATGCTAGTGATGGGGGGTAGCGACTTCGAGAGAAGGAGGTGCGACCGCCAAGGTTGCAGAAAACAGTAGTCGGTACTCGGTCGGCAGGGTCACTGACTAAGGATTAATCGAGAGTCGGGTGACTAATCGGATTTAGTCGGCCATTAGTCGATTTTGATTTTTTTAATTATTTTAAATATATAAATCAATTTATAACATATTCTTATATATTTACATTGATTTGTACATTTTCTATATTATCATAACGAAATAAAAGAAGTAATTGTCTTTAAATATAACATTAAGCATATTAGAATTAATTTGCTTTTAAAAAATCGAAAAACTTAAAAAAATAAAAAATCTTTACGGCATTGTAGTCAGCCGACTAAGCCGATTAGTCGGCCCGATTAGTCGGGTTGAACAATTAATGGCCTACTAGGCATAATCGAGTCGGCTACCCCATGTACTCGACTAGTCGGGTCGACTAATCGGCCTAGTCGGCCTACTTTTACGACAGTGGCGACCGCCACTGAGAGATCGACAGGAAGAGGATGGCTACCATCGAGGCATGGAGTTGGATTTG
Source organism: Ottelia alismoides (assembly GCA_037367405.1). Lineage (NCBI taxonomy): Eukaryota > Viridiplantae > Streptophyta > Magnoliopsida > Alismatales > Hydrocharitaceae > Ottelia > Ottelia alismoides. Next base: position 1,585,970 of record JAZKJV010000099.1, read on the forward strand.
TGTTGTCGCCATTAGAATATTTTTTCGAGGACACATGGGGTTTGATTGACGAGACTAAAGATGGAGTAAATGAGAAGCTTGAGGTCTGGAGACATGAGTTGGAGACTAAAAGATTTCGTATAAGTAGGGCTAAGATGGAATATATGGAGTGCACCTTTGATGGAAGCAATGGCGAAGGAATCGATGCGAAGATTGGTGACGATAACATTCGGAAGAGAGATTCTTTTAGATATATGGGATCTATTTTGCAACATGACGGGGAAATTGATGGAGATGTTACTAATAGAATAAATGCAGGCTGGTTAAAGTGGAGAGGAGCATTTGTTGTTCTCGGTCATAAGAAAATTCCTTTAAAAATTAAAGGAAAGTTTTTCAAAGCAGCCGTGAGACCTGGTATGCTCTATGGATCTGAATGTTGGCCTGTGGACCGTAGATATGTGCAGAGAATGGTTGTAGCAGAAATGAAAATGCTAAGGTGGATGTGTGGAGATACACGTAAAGATCGGATTCGGAATGATGCAATCAGAAAGAAAGTTGGTGTAGCTCCAATCAAGGTTAAGATGCGAGAAAACCGCTTAAGATGGTTTGGTCATTTGCAAAGAAGATCAGCTGATGCACCAGTTAGGAGATGCGAGGGTTGTGATGTTGAGTCCGCTAAAAGAGGGCGAGGACGCTCCAAGAAGTGTTAAAAAGAGACTATATGAAGGGATCTTAGTTTTTTGGATATAAAACTGGGATTGACCCAAGATAGATCTGAATGTAGGCGAAGAATCCATGTAGCCGACCCTACTTAATTGTGGGAAAAGGCTTTGTTGTTGATGATGATGATTGGAGATGCTGCGCCACCGTAAGCTGTTAGAGGTCCTTTGCGCCTCCATATGCGGCTGGAGGAGTCTTTGAATCCCGCTAGGAGTTGTGCTATCATAGAAATAGGGTTTAGAAACCTTGTAACATGAAGGAACTTGTCCTCATTGATGCTTTGATTTTGGTGATGAAGCTATCTGTAGAACAACATTGCTGATGACGCCTACGATTTAGGGTTTCAGGATAGAAACTCTAAATTTTTCAAACATGCTGATTGATCTGGAGAATAAATTTTGGAGATGATTGGACCGACGTCAGTGATGGAAAAATTAGGGTTTGAAGAAACCCAAGTACTGAACACGAACTTGAATGATCTTGAACAATGAATAAATAATTTTCAAGAATAAATCTTCAAAATCAACCAAGAACAGCATGCTCTCATACCATATTAAAAAGAATAAACAAGGAAGAATACCAGGATTTTACGTGGAACCCTAGTCTGATACTGGAGTTGACCTAATTTCTTAGAACACTAAATAACTTACAAATATACTCTTAGATCACACATATCGATCATCTCTAACCCTTGTATTAAATATATTGGTCATATCGAGCATATCGTTGTTACTGTTGATTGGGACTTGTGGATATTGGAAATGTAGTCCATCCAAGTTCTTATAACACTAAATAACTTAAAAATATACACTTATATCTCACATATCGATTATCTATGACTCTTATATTGTACATATCTGTCATATTGAGCATATCATTGTTATTGTTGATTGTTGACTTATAGATATTGGAAATGGATTTCATCCGAGACTTAAATTGCATCACATATTATGTAGAAAAAATACGTTTGAGCGATTTTTGGAACCAAACAAATAAAGATCACAATAGCATTTTTTAAAAAAGAGACGTAATTCATATTAATATTTTCGAAAAGGGAAGAAGATGAATAAAATTCGATTGGACACCCCTAAGTTGAAGAACCAGTGTATGTACCCTGTTGCACCGTACCCTACCAAACGGGGGTCTCGCTGTCCGGTCAGCGAGCTTGGGGGGGCTAGGGGGCCAGGTTGCCCCCCTTGCCGGGGTATGGGGTCAACGCCCCCGACCCGAAACAGAATATATAAAACGTGATGTGTTCTAATGCTAGGAATAACAAAATAAGTAGTGAAATCATGCTTACAAGGGTATTATTCATCAGTATATAGATATTGACGAAACTTAGACGATATTGATCGATATCCGAGACTTTTTATACAGAATCCAATCATTTTTGACCGATATTGTTTGATATGACGATATATCGCCGATATATTGGTCATATATCGACGATATCCTGGTAAATAGATATACACCGTGATATCGATATCCCGTTCTGTCGATATTGATTTATCGGTGATATATCGCTGATATATCGTGATATGCCCTTCTAAGAACCACGAGAGAACGCCTCAACGGGCTGATGGATTCATTGCGCTTTCTCATCTGATACAGGAGGTTTAGGGCTTCTTATATAGCCTCTATAGAAACTCCAAGTTTTACTACTGGTAGATATTGGACTAAGCACTGGATATGGTAAATGGATCCATCTACCTTATATGACACATACGCTCTAACACTCCGCCTCAGGCTGGAGCATGCAATGCTCAACTTGGAAAAATAGAAAGAAATTTTAAACTCAAAATACAAGACACTGCAGACAATATCAACTCAACGCAAACACAACTGTCGGTTGCTGTCGAGGACATTGCTTCTCATGCCGTGCAGGTGAGGAGGAACATACGGACTAGAGTATGAATCAAATTGTGTCTCCTCGTTGGAGAACATGTGCTCTGAATTGCCCCCATCAGAGTCACAGAAACAGATTGAGTCTCCTCATCGGAGTATTCTGGTTCCCACATGTAGAAGACTGAATCATGTAAACAGCTGCTCCATTTCTGAAGGGCCGAATTGAAAAAGCTGTGGAGATATCCTCGTCGGAGTCCACAATCGCTGGAGAATGGAGCCTAAAAGTCTCGTCAGAGAATTAGGTCTCTCCCATACTGGCTCAAAGTATGGGATCTCTACACCAGAGTCCCTATGAAGTCACATGAAAACCCTAGCCCATATGGCTTAGAGAATGGGATCTTTACTCTAGAGATCCTATGGATCACATGAAAACTCTGAGACCAAAAATAAGATGAGGACCACACAAATGATAGCAAACATGTGCGCATCAAACTGAAGACTCGAAATCTGATCGTCAAGTCTGAAATATGAACTGTAGAGTCTGAAAATTGACTTCTGAACCGAAGACTATAGAGTCAGCCCTGTAGAACTCTACACAATACTCTCCTTTCTCCCATACTTGTTGGAAAATAATGACATCAACAAAGTTGTGAGAAGACAACAAAATGGGATGAACAAAAGCCAATAAGCTGTCACATTTTTTCTATTTCATGTAGAAAATGGGGATGACAAGAAAATGGAGACCCTAATTAATTGTGGGAAAAGGCTTTGTTGTTGTTGATGATGATGATTGGAGATGCTGCGCCACCGTAAGCTGCTAGAGGTGCTCCGTGCCTCCATATGCGGCTGGTGGAGTCTTTGAATCCCGCTAGGAGTTGTGCTATCCTAGAAATAGGGTTTAGAAACCTTGGAACATGAAGGAACTTGTCCTCATTGATGCTTTGATTTTGGTGATGAAGCTATATGTAGAACAACATTGCCGATGACGCCTACGATTTAGGGTTTCAGGAAAGAAACTCTAAATTTTTCAAACATGCTGATTGATCTCGAGAATAGATTTTGGAGATGATTGGATCGGTGTCGGAGAGGGAAAAATTAGGGTTTGAAGAAACCCTAGTACTGAACACGAACTCGAATGATCTTGAACGATGAATAAATAATCTTCAAGAATAAATCTTCAAAATCAACCAAGAACAGCATGCTCTGATACCATATTAAAAAGAATAAACAAGGAAGAATACCAGGATTTTACGTGGAACCCTACTCTGATACTGGAGTTGACCCAATTTCTTAGAACACTAAATAACTTACAAATATATTCTTAGATCACACATATCGATCATCTCTAACCCTTGTATTAAATATATTTGTCATATTGAGCATATCGTTATTACTGTTGATTGGTGACTTGTGGATATTGGAAATGTAATCCATCCAAGTTCTTATAACACTAAATAACTTAAAAATATACACTTGTATCTCACATATCGATCATCTATGACTCTTATATTGTACATATCTGTCATATTGAGCATATCATTGTTATTGTTGATTGTTGACTTATAGATATTGGAAATGAAGTTCATCCAAGGCTTACATTGCATCACATATTATGTAGAAAAAATACGTTTGAGCGATTTTTGGAACCAAACAAATAAAGATCACAATAGCATTTTTTAAAAAAGAGACGTAATTCATATTAATATTTTCGAAAAGGGAAGAAGATGAATAAAATCCGATTGGACACCCCTAAGTTGAAGAACCAGTGTATGTACCCCATGTTGCACCATACCCTACCAAACGGTGGTCTCGCTGCCCAGTCAGCGAGCTTGGGGGGGCTAGGGAGCCCAGGTTGGCCCTCCTTTCTGGGGTATGGGGTCAACGCCCCGACCCGATAAAACATGATGTGTTTTAATACTAGGAATAATAAAATAAGTAGTGAAATCATGCTTACAAGAGTATTATTCATCAATATATATATATATATCGACGAAACTAAGGTGATATCGGTCGATATCCGGGACTTTTTATACTGAATCCAATCATTTTTGACCGATATTGATTGATATGACGATATATCGCCGATATATTGGTCATGTATCGACGATATCCTGGTAAATGGATATACACCGTGATATCGATATCCCCTTCTGTCGATATTGATTTATCGGCGATATATCGCTGATATATCGTGATATGCCCTTCTAAGAACCACGGGAGAACGCCTCAAAGGGCTGATGGATTCATTGCACTTTCTCATCTGATACAGGAGGTTTAGGGCTTCTTATATAGCCTCTATAGAAACTCCAAGTTTTACTACTGGTAGATGTAGGACTAAGCACTGGATGTGGTAATTAGATCCATTTACCATATATCACACATACACTAACACCCCCCTCAAGCTGGAGCATGCAATGCTCAGCTTGGACAAATAGAAAGAAATCTCAAACTGAAAATACAAGACACTGCAGACAATATCAACTCAACGCAAACACAACTGTCGGTTGCTGTCAAGGACATTGCTTCTCATGCCGTGCAGGTGAGGAGGTACATACGGACTATAGTATGAATCGAATTGTGTCTCCTCATTGGAGAAGATGTGCTCTGAACTGCCCCCATCATAGTCACAGAAACAGAATGAGTCTCCTCATCGGAGTATTCTGGTTCCCACATGTAGAAGACTGAATCATGTGAACAACTGCTCCATTTCTGAAGGGCCGAACTGAAAAAGCTATGGAGATATCCTCGTCGGAGTCCACAGTGGCTGGAGAATGGAGCCTGAAAAGTCTCGTCAGAGAATTAGGTCTCTCTCATGGTGGCTCAAAGTATGGGATCTCTACTCTAGAGTCCCTATGAAATCACATAAAAACCCTAGCCCATATGGCAAAGGGAATGGGATCTTTACTCTGGAGTTCCTATGGATCACATGAAAACTCTGAGCCCAAATATAAGATGAGGACCACACAAATGATGACAAACATGTGCGCATCAAACTGAATACTCGAAATCTGATCGTCGTGTCTGAATATGAACTGTAGAGTCTGAAAATTGACTTCTGAACTGAAGAATATGGAGTCAGCCCTGTAGAACTCTACACAATACTCCCCCTTTCTCCCATACTTGTTGGAAAATAATGACATCAACAAAGTTGTGAGAAGACAAGAAAATGGGGATAAACAAAAACCAATAAGCTATCATATTTTTTTCTATTTCATTTTTTCGTACGCATTCTTTTTGTACAATCCTTTTTTTCCAGGTTATTTCCTCTTTTTTTTGTAACCGTCTGATTCATTTTTTTAAAGGGGTCCCTTTTTATTCTTCTTGCTGGCCTCTTCTCATTTTTTAAACCGTTCAACATTTTTCTGGCTTCTCACTTTTTTTACACATGCCATTTTTTTCTTTAGGCTTTTTTTCCTTCTTTTTTCTTTTTTTCTTGGCCTCCCCATTTTTTTTATCAAACACGCACGACCCAATAAAACTGTGGACCCTTTTTTAATGACAAAGCTCAAGGCCCAAACAAGGCTCTTATTTAGGGTTCCCATTTGGGAACCCCTTTCTCTAAGAGCGCCGCCCCCGATAGGGGCTTTTCTGGAGATAACACTGCCGCCCTAGATTTTCTGGAGCGGCTCCGCCTGGAGGCACAAGATGCCACCGACGGAGCTCGCCGTTGGAAGAGGAGATCTGTCGCTGCCGAGAACTTGAAGAGGCAAGATCGCCTGGAGGTTGCGACTCATGCGGAGGAAGAGGATCAGCACCTCTAATCTGGAAATAGGAGGCGGTGCTGGAGCATCGTACGTGGAGGAGGACTGCGGGGATTTGCCTTGAAGGAGGAACATCACACGATGCTAGTGATGGTGGGTAGCGACTTCGAGAGAAGGAGGTGCGACCGCCGCTGGGAAATCGACGGGAAGAGGATGGCTACCATTGACGCATGGGGTTGGATTTGTGTTGTCGCCATTAGAATATTTTTTCGAGGACACATGGGGTTTGATTGACGAGACTGAAGATGGACTAAATGAGAAGCTTGAGGTCTGGAGACATGAGTTGGAGACTAAAAGATTTCGTATAAGTTGGGCTAAGACAGAATATACGGAGCGCACCTTTGATGGAAGCAATGGCGAAGGAATCGATGTGAAGATTGGTGACGATAACATTCGGAAGAGAAATTCTTTTAGATATATGGGATCTATTTTGCAACATGATGGGGAAATTGACGGCGATGTTACTAATAGAATAAATGCAGGCTGGTTAAAAGTGGAGAGGAGCATCAGTTGTTCTCTGTGATAAGAAAATTCCTTTAAAAATTAAAGGAAAATTTTACAAAGCCGTCGTGAGACCTGGTATGCTCTATGAATCTGAATGTTGGCCTGTGAACCGTAGACATGTGCAGAGAATGGTTGTAGCAGAAATGAAAATGCTAAGGTGGATGTGTAGAGATACACGTAAAGATTGGATTCGGAATGATGCAATTAGAAAGAAAGTTGGTGTAGCTCCGATCGAGGATAAGATGCGAGAAAAGTGCTTAAGATGGTTTGGTCATTTGCAAAGAAGATCAGCTGATGCACCGATTAGGAGATGCGAGTGTTGGGATGTTGAGCCAGCTAAGAGAGGGTGAGGACGGCCCAAGAAGTGTTGGAAAGAGACTATACGAAAGGATCTTAGTTTTTTGGATGTAAAATCGGGATTGACCCAAGATAGATCTGAATCTAGGCGAAGAATCCATGTAGCCGACCCTACTTAATTGTGGGAAAAGGCTTTGTTGTTGTTGTTGTTGATTGGAGATGCTGCGCCACCGTAAGCAGCTTGAGGTGCTCTGCTCCTCCATATGCGGCTGGAGGAGTCTTTGAATCCCGCTTGGAGTTGTGCTATCATAGAAATAGGGTTTAGAAACCTTGCAACATGAAGGAACTTGTCCTCATTGATGCTTTGATTTTGGTGATGAAGCTATATGTAGAACAACATTGCCGATGACGCCTACGATTTAGGGTTTCAGGAAAGAAACTCCAAATTTTTCAAACATGCTGATTGATCTCGAGAATAGATTTTGGAGATGATTGGATTGGCGTCGGCGAGGGAAAAATTATGGTTTGAAGAAACCCTAGTACTGAACACGAACTTGAATGATCTTGAACAATGAATAAATAATCTTCAAGAATAAATCTTCATAATCAACCAGGAATAGCATGCTCTGATACCATATTAAAAAGAATAAACAAGGAAGAATACTATGATTTTACGTGGAACCACGGGAGAATGACCAAAGGGATGATGGTTACATTGCACTTTCTCATCTGATACTGCATGTCCGGGGTTTCTTATATAGCCTCCATATATCCTCCAAGTTCCACCGTTGGTAGATGTAGGATTAAACACAGGATGTGGTAATTGGACCCTGGAGGGATCCAATTACCTTTCTACCTCATATGACACATATACTCCAACAATGATTACTTTAGAAAGGTTTGAATTTATGCCTTTTAAAGTCAAATATGAGGTGTTTATACACTTCAAGTAGTGGAAGACAGTATTGGAGTAGCAAACTTTGAAAAGCATCAATAGATTGCGGACAAACAATGGTCTGGAATTTGGTTCAGCAGAATTCAACGACTTTTGCAAGAATGAAGGTATCACAAGACACCATACAATCGGACATATTCCTCAACAAAATGGAGTTGCAGAGTGCTTGAACATGACCCTGCTAGAGAGAGCCAAATTTATGTGCCTTCCTTGTTAAGAGAACTCCCTCATCGGTTCTTGACAACCTGACACTAGAGGAAGCATGGTCTGGACAAACTCGATTATTTTGATTTGATTTTTTTGGTTGTCTTGTATATGCATATGTTAATCAGGGAAAGGAGGAACCTAAATCTATTAAGTGTATGTTTCTTAGGTATGCGTCTGGAATGAAGGGGTATGGATTGTGGTGTCTTGATTTGAAGTTGCAGAAGTTAATGACTGAGAAGAGTGTTGTATCTAATGATTCTGCTATTTTATTTCCCAAGAATAGTTCTAGTGTCCGTCTTCTGATGTATATACATATGTGAGTACTGACAAACATGTGGAGTTTGAGGTTGACCGGGTCCAACCGCATCATGGTCACCGATCTAAATCAGAAAAAGAAGACGGGAGTTCAACAGGTGAAGAAGAAGAGTGCATTGCAAATAGGTGGGAATGAAGCCAAATCAAGCTACCATCCAGATATGTTTATTCTTCTTTTGCATATGTACTATTCGTTGCATAGGAAACATGCGATACAGGAGAGTCGAGCAGTTTTTCAGAAGTTGTTTCATCACAATACTCCGCAGAATGGTTCGCAATGATGTATGTTGATTCTCTTCAGAAAAATCAGACGTAGACCCTTGTTCCCCCACTACGTGGAAATAAGGTGATTGATTGCAATTGGATTTACAAGAAGAAGGCATCTTTGGTTCTGCTGATGCGAGGTATAAAGTAAGACTAGTTGCCAAAGGTTTTAGCCAGGTGGAGGGTATTGATTACATTGGTATCTTCTCTCCTATGGTCAAGGCCCAAAATGTCAATTTCGGTCACCATTTCGGTATTGACCAAAACAGAATTTCGATGGAATTTCAGTGGAATTTCGTCTGGAATTTCGGTCATTTTTTATACTAGAACCCCCATATTTCGGTCATTTCGGTCGAATTTCGATTTCGACTGGATATCGATATTCGACAAAAATTCGACCGAATTTCGCTGAAATTTGAGGCCATGCCTATGGTAGTGTACCCTCCGTATGAGTTCAACTAGTTATTGTTGCTGTGAACAACTTGGAGTTGGAGTAGCTAGACGTGAAGACACCGTTCTTATATGAAGACCTTGAAAAGCAGATTTTACAAGCTTTGCATTGCAGGGAAATGAAGTTCGAGTGTACATGTTGCGGATTTATGGATTGAAATAGTAGTCAAGACAATGGTATAAACGCTTCAAGTCATTCATGATTGCACATACTTTTTAATGTATATCTATTTTAGACACATTGTTGATGTCTATTTCATTTTTTGTTGCTATATGTTGATGACATGTTGACAACATCCAGAAATAAATTTGAGATGACCATATTGAATGCCCTACTTGGTGGAGAGTTTGAGATAAAAGATCTTGGTGCAACTAAGAAGATAGTGGGCATGGAGATATACTGAGATTTCAAGGATGGGAAGCCATGTCTAAGTCAGAAGAGCTACTTGCAGATGGTCTTAGCGTGTTTTAGCATGTCAGATGTCAAACCAGAGAAGATACTACTTTGACTCTCATTTCAATAAGTATGTAGACTTAGTCATTACAAACTGAGGATGTGCACGAGTACATGTCATGTGTTCCTTACACCAGTGTTGTTTGGATCATCATGTATGCCGTGATATGCGCATGCTCATACATTGCCCAAGGAGTAAGTGTTGTGACTAGATATATCTTAAATCCTGGAAACGATCAGTGAGTTGCTTTGAAGTGGATTTTGAGATACTTGGGAGGTACCATTGGGTTTTTTCTTGGTTTTGAAGAAGTAAAAATTTAGCTGGCTTTGTTTAGGTGACCGTGGATGAGATGCTATGTATTCACTATTAGCAGATGTGCAGTTTCGTGGAAGGCAACATTATATCATACCGTGACCTTTCTATCGTGGAGGTCGAGTACATGGCAGTAACCGAAGGAATCAAAAAAGAAATTTGATTGAAAGGATTATTCGACGAGCTCAGTCCAAGTTAGAAGACAATTGTCATCCACTGTGATAGTCAGAGTACTACACATTTTGATAAAGGATCAGATGCACTATGAAAGAACAAAGCACATCGATGTTCGCAATCACTTCATCGGAGATGGACTCACATAGAGCGACATTCAGATGAAGAAGATCGTCACTGTGGTCAATCCATTAGACATGATGACGAAACCGGTGTCACTAACCAAGTTCACAACATGTGTGATCTTGGTTGGTCGTCCTAGGGCGTAAAGGCCTTGTTCGGCAAAGAGAGAGTTCCTACGTAACATTCTAGGTGGAATTCAAGTCAAGGGGGAGATTTGTTGAGATATGCCTTGAAGCACATACTCGTCTGGGATCCGAATACATTCCATAAATAGATCTTGGCCGACCCGATTAATGCAGGGACAGAGCCCTCGTATGGATTTTTGGATCAAATTAGGATCCATTTACTGATTACCATATATATATATGTATTGTAGGGATAAGGCGTGATTATCGGAGTCTCATTGCGGGAGAGTCGTCGCTTCCTAGGGTTGTTGTATATGTACTCATATTTTCGATCATAGTGGAACCTTTCTTTAGCCGTGTGTTTTTTTTTGCGTGTTCTTTGTGGTTGATTGTTTGTGATTGATTGCGTGTTTAGATCATCAACGTCACAAATTTTTTTAACATAGTCATAGTTTGATTTTTTTTCTTTTGGAAATTTGAGCAACAATGATTCTTGTAGTGGGAGAAGGCTTTGCTATCTTTTTAGCCGACCCTACTTAATTGTGGGGGAACAAGTTATTTGAGGGAATTAAAGAGAAATTCCAATCACAAGCTCTCCAAGCAGTCTCATACTTTGAACAAATAGCAAATATGACAATTCTGTGAAGATACTATGGGATATCGCTGAGATATTCAACATAAAAACACATGACAATTGCCTATAAGTAATTCGAAGAACAAACTTCAAAAATCGCAATTCAATCGATAAATAATAAATTTGCATATCTTTTGTCCATATTTGACATTAAATACTAATTTTAATCAGTGAAGATATGGAGTGCACCTTTGCGATATGGAGGTTGAGACGTAATAAACTTCGTATAAGTAGGGCTAATACGGAATATATGGAGTGCATATTTGATGGAAGCAATGGTGACAAAATCGAGGTGAAGATTAATGATGATAACTTTCGGAAGAGAGATTCTTTTAGATATATGGGATCTATTTTGCAACATGATGGGGAAATTGATGGAGATGTTACTAATAGAATAAATACATGCTGGCTAAAGTGGAGAGGACCCTTTGCTGTTCTCTGTAATAAGAAAAATCCTTTAAAATTAAAGGAAAGTTTTACAGAGCGGCCGTGAGACCTGCTGTGCTTTTTGGATCTGAATGTTGGCATGTGAACCATAGACATGTGTAGAGAGTGACTGTAGTAGAAATGAAAATGCTAAGGTGGATGTGTGGGCACACACGTAAAGATCGAATTCAGAATGATGCAATCAGAAAGAAAGTTGTAGCACCGATAGAGGATAAGATGCGAGAAAACCGCTTAAGATGGTTTGGTCATTTGCAAAGAAGATCAGTTGATGCACCAGTTAGGAGATGTGAGCGTTGGAATGTTGAGCCGGCTAAGAGAGGGCGATGACGGCCCAAGAAGTGTTGGAAAGAGACTATACGAAGGGATCTTAGTTTTTTGGATATAAGCCCGAGATGGACCCAAGATAGATCCGAATGGAGGCAAAGAATCCATGTAACCGACTTCACTTAATTGTGGGAAAAGGCTTTGTTGTTGTTGTATTTGACATTAAATACTCAAATATTCAACTAACCTGTTCAAATTCGGTGTCATTTTGTATGCCAACCCTTTGACGATTTAGGAATGTTCCATAGAAAATCATTTCAATGAAAAACTGCACTGGTATTTCTTTATAAAATTCCCTTGCATGTATTTGTCAAGCACTTCTAAAATTATTTTTTTGAATATTGAATTAGATATTCTACTATTTTCTAATATTGAATATTCATTTGGATTATAATGATAATATTTATTTGGATAATCATTAAATATGGGGCCTTTTTCTAATCATGCAATTCCATCCTACTTTTCTACCATTACCATTTTCTATAAAGAGCCCTTATGGAATACATTTTTTGCTCTAATATAGTAGTACTGCCATTAAAATTTTCATTCCCAACTTTAACGTTCATGAGAAAAGGGGAAATGGGGCTGCCCTAAGGTATCCCAATACCCCGTAGTGGGTATTCGTTTCCCTTTCTATCGTAGATAGCTGTCGATAAGAAACTTCTCACAAGTTGGACTATCCCTTGGTTGTCTGAGCCAAGCCGCTGTTGAAGCGCCTCCAGCAGGAGACGGAGCGGTAATTTAAAATTATTCCCTTTGTTACCATATACTACATATATACACACACCTTACTGTAGTTATTTTGGGTAGATATGCTTATATCAAGGATTCTAAATGCAGGCAAAAAATCCAAGTAGCCGCCGTACTTAATGTGGGATAAGGCTTTGTTGTTGTTTGCTTATATTAAGGACATGCCTAGGTCCAGAATCTCTTTTGGCTCTACGTATACTTATTCTTGACAACTGCTAGGCAGAAGTCCAGGATAATTGAAGGAATGCCCATGACCTTTACTAGTAGTTGATTCTCCCGTGGTCTTGGCTCGTATGAAACACCAAAGGACTAGCTAGCCATCCCACCATGAATGCTGATGCTGCTGTCTTTAATGCTCTGTTAACAGGGCACAATTTGCAGGGATGCTTTTCAATTATGGATCAAATTTTGTTGATCCGCGAGGAAAGCTTGTTGCTAGATCCTTTGACATCTTAGGTGATGTTAACATCAACTTGATTTTACAAACACAAGAATGCATTATTCTCTAATTCTGCTTCACCTCTGCAGGACTATATGCTGTTTTTGTATTTCAAAAGCCTGACCTAGATGTTGGGCCCCCAGTCTCGACTCCTGCTCTGGAGGATGGAGGTCACATGCACGAGGATGTGAGTTCTCTTGCATTATCTAATATTTGGATGACTTGTGGGCGTGGCAACAAATTGTAACATGCTATGTTGGCACCTGTATAAATACATGCGGGGTTGGATGTTCGATGAATTATGGTTGTCGCATGTTGACATATTGTTTGTGTTTTTTCAGTCGGAATGGTCAGGTGGTGGCTGGAGGCAGGGATCATCATCGGTTGTAGATGAGGAGACTGACCATTCAGATAGTAATCAGAATCTCTCCAATATGCTACCGGTTGTGGTTACTGGTGTAGATAAAGGGATCTTGGGCCCTGGTCCCGCTGACCTGAGGTTTTCTGGACTGATATAGCCGAAATGGGAAGATCCTTCTTTCAGGGTGGCTTGATTTAGTAAGCGTACTCCTACCAGATTAGGGATTTTCCTCTACTGAGATGTACATGATCCATATCATAGTTCAGATCTGCACTATCTAGTTCCATTCTAGTTCAAGTATTTGGTTGTCTCGTCGTATTCACTGATAACTTTGTGTGGAGGTTTCTCTTAGTAATATAATCTCTTTTCAGCAGCTATCTGTGCAGTGAGCGTTGGTTTCTGCATACCTAGTATAACTGGGTCAATCGCTCCGAACTGCCTTCTCCGGGTAAGTAAACAGGACATGTCTTCTGTTCTTAAACTAGAGAAAACAACTTGCTTTGGCTATTGAAATGACTTGATTTCTATCAGGGTTCAATCACTATGATGGAAGTTATAAAAGAGGAAAACACACTTGTGAAGGCCTTTCTCTTTTGATAGGGTAGGGAAAAATACCTTCTTAAGTTATTGCTCGTTTGTTTAAGCAGTGCCTCTCTGGCGACCATCCACACCAGTCAACATGAAGAGCTCTTCTTTGGGTTGTAATCGAAACTACAAGCAGCTTAAAGCAGTGTTTTGAAAACCGGACTGGACCGGCCGGTTCGACCATGCATGGACCGGTCCGGTTAACTGGTTTATACCGGTTCGGTTCGATTATTCAAAATTTAATTAACCTGCTTGGTTCAACTTTTTTCGACCCGATTTAACCAGGTTCGACCGAAGTTGAACTGCATTTTATTTTTAAATTATTTGAAAATTTTGCTAAAGTGGAAGTTGAACCCATGACTCTTGATTACCTATTTCAAACTTCTAACCAACTACACGAACACACCTTTTTGCATGTATTGACTTTTAAATATGATTAAACTATTACCATGTTAATAGTGTGAAATATATATTATCTATGTATTTTATTTATATTTCAAGTATATTTAACTGTATATTATATACCTATTATTTCATTTTGGTTTGATTAGTCGGTTCAACTACTTTTTTCACCGGTCTGGTTTAATCCGGTTTTAAATAATGATGATGTCATCATTCGGTTGAACCGATTTGATTATACGGTTCAACCCGATCCGACCATTTCGGTAAGGTTTCCGGTTCGGTTTCAAAAACCTTGAGCTTAAAGAGTAAATTTAGAAAATGTTCCCGAACTTCTTACACCAATTCGATGTTGTAGGTGAACTTTAAAAAGTAATAATATGGTATCCAATCTTTAAGATTCGTCTCAATGTGATTGTAGATTATTGATATTTGGTTTATGTTTGTCTTTCCAACATAAAAACACAACAGCTCAGAATCACACCGAGAAATATTAAAGATCGAGTATCACGTGGTTAATTTTTAAGTAAAGACATGGCATTGAAAATGGATGTATAGTTAGGGACTTTTTGTTTAATTTAGTGCGAAAGAAAATTGTACTATTTTACTAAGTTTTTGTAAAGTGTCGTCCCATACGACAGACATTTTAGCTACTTAATAAAAACTGAGCTCGTATGCAGTAAACGGTAGTGGATATGATTATTGTTTGATAAAAATATCAATGGCATATTTCTGTTTTTTATTGTAAATCAAATGGATATTTTGGGATCTTAAATATTTTTATAACATAGAATAATATAATGCTTTATATATTTATTAGGGTTTAGTTTATTATATATGATGTTTATGTCAACTTCTATTTGATTCTAATGATTTATTCCGCAAGGTCAGATTTGAAATATATATATATATATATATCCAATACCTTATAGTATTTGTGTTGTATATGATAATAATGAGTTGAAAGAATTTGTAAAATGTAAATATAAAAAATAGTTAGCCATAAGGAGATATATGCTATTTTTTTCCCTAAGGCCTTTCTTTTACCATGTTCTAATTTTGTTCAAATCAAACACGAACAATCTGAAGTGAATTCTCTTATCACCTCGATGATAGTCTAAGAAACATCGCCCAAATATGTGTAATACATTAATTTTCCATTTTATGTACAATATACTATATGTATATCGTCATGCATTTTAATAATTTGTCATATGCCATTATATTTATTCTTATATTTTTATTGTTTAAAATATTATACAATGTTTTATACAATGCTATTAAAAGCATCATTTGCATTGTAAGCATTCAACTTGAAGCTCGGATGTTGCTATAAAGTGTAAAATTCCAAAACAAGAATAATATATGAGATATGAGAACATGGAATGAAATACAATTTCAAAATGACATGATTAACTTATATTTCTATAATTTATAATATTATAATAGGGAAAAGGGAGTCTACATCCATGTGTAGATAACTTTCCTACATCCATCCCTTCTTCCTCATTTTTTTGATTTTCTTAATTGAATCTTTACGGGATTTAGATCACAATATATTACCGTCACGTCATTCAAATTTCAACTTATTTCGAGACTTCTGATATCCATCATAATAATCAAATTTTACGGTCTCATATTTGCTGAAATCGACCCTTCCTATGGAGATGTTAGGAATGTCTGTTTTATATGGAATTTGAAATACATGTTTCATTTAATATTCTAAATAACTCCCTTAAGGATCCATTTCAATAAAATTGAGAGGAAAAAGGACGAGTGTAGGAAAGTTACCTACACATAGATGTAGAATAGTCAATCCCATTATAATATTTGTCAATATAATTTCTCAATAGATTTTTCTCCGTATATTTATCATATGTAATTATTTTAAATATAAATGAAATTATAATATACGTACGGCAGCATCCAAATAGAAAAAAACATTTGTCGAGTAAAGTTTGTGAAATGGTTTTTTTATTCAATCAAGGGGGTGCTCCTTCCAAATTTATGTGTAGAGGGGAATCGAAAGTTACATAATGGTAGAGTAATATAATAAAAATAAAAATTGTTGATGCCATTCTCAAGATAAAACATAGATGTCGATCATACACTTGGTGTTTGGAGAATGACTCCCGGCCTATGTGAATATATTAGTCATTTGTTTCTATGAGATAATGGTTCAATCGTGATGTATCTATTCGATCACATCTTGAGTGTAATGACAATCCACATGTTTAATATGTACCGAGGGTCATGTTGTTTTAACTTTTAAATATCACAACATAGTTACCATACCTCATAACTAGGGTATGAGGATTTAGCCGGTGGAGATCTCCAAGCATAGACTTGATCCACGTAAATGCGGTAGTAGCTTAAGCCGTTGCTTCTTGCTCCTTCTAGTGACCAAATTTCCTGCAATATAAGTACAGAAATCAGCTCTGGATTTTCTCTTATCGGGACATCCTGCAAAGTCTGCGTTAGAGTAAAGACAAATTTTAGGCATAGGTTACATGTGAATAGAAGTTTTTTGCTTGCGACGCACTTTAAATATCTTGAGATCACCCTATTGCACTTGCATAGTTTGGTCATGAACTGACTCACCCAATTAACCCTAAGATGTTGGCATATAATAACTTTCTTAACAGCCATCTATTTTGTCTTGCATCAATGTGTTCATATAAATCTTAAAATAGACGTGCATTGGAGTCCATACTAGCATGCCCTAACATTCTAGCCATTCACATAGATCTTTAACATACATTCTTTTGTACAAGAATAAATCCACAAGCATTATTGGCAACCTTAATGCTGAGAAAGTAGTGAGATTCTCTTAATTCCTTTGTAACGAAGTGGTCAACAACATACTTCTTGGTTTTTTGGTATGCCATGAATGTCATCATTAGTTAGATTGATGTCATCTATATCTATTAATATCGCAATGATTCTTGTTTCTGATTTTCTAACAAGAGAGAGTGATGCACTTTGGATTGGTCACCGAAAATTTTTGACATGATACTTGGTAATTTTTTAAACCGCACTCCCATTACTCCCTATGTACTCAAATACTTCCTCTCTATATTTTCATACAGATCTTAAAATCGTGTCAAGTGCCTATTGATAGATAAATACAACATGCTTAATAGGGACGCGAATGGATAAGGATATATCCATATTTGATCCTCCATTGTATCCGTTTTATATAAAATTTGACATCAATATCCGTATTCGTTTAAAATGCATACGAATATGGATATCACTTCGATATCCGAACACATTCGTATCCGTATCCATTTTTATATACAATTATAATTGTAGATTTGCTTTTAACTATATAGAACATATTTGTATACCTTGTTTCACCATATTTCGTATGATTACTATGATATATGTGCATTTCATATATTTTTATCATGTGTATTCCGACCAATATGTAATAGGCTAAATTACAAAAAAGGGACTGATCTTTACACGAATTCCTAAATTAAGTACTGATCTTCAATTTGTAACAAATAAGGGACAGAACTTTAATTTAACGTTTCAATCCCCAACACCGTCAATGGGTGGCTGAATACACGATTTTACTTGACGGAATTGCCCCTCTGACCTCTTCTTCTTCCCCTTGTCATGGCGAAGAGCATCCTCCAACCTCTTCTCCTTTTCCTTGCTAATGGCGATTGAGATGGGCCTCCAAGCTCTCAAGCGTCGAGTTCCACCCGCAGAGTGTTAGGAATCCCCCAGTCGCTTCGTGGCCGAGGACCTGCGGCTGCGGATCCCAATTGGGAACCACCAGACCCACGCGTTGCATCCTCTCCAAGAATCCTCCTGGGGGGAACCCAAGGGGATCTCCCCGATCTCGGATACCGAAGTAATCACCGTCCGCTGGCCCCTACCACCCACAAGAATCTCTGTCCGCTCATCTCGAGCCCTGCCGCCAACTCTGTCATCTGCTCGTACGATAGCATGCTGCCGCTTTCGAACGACACAAACAGCACAAATCCGACCGGCTGCCTGTCCAACCACTGCAGGCATCTGGTCGGGTTGTTTTGGACTCCCGTACATCCGTTTCTGGTTAATGGACCTATTGGATACACATGGGGCCTGCCAGAAACATGCCCACGTAGAGCCTGGCAGGGGCCAGGCTCGATCCCGTCGAAGCTGTTGACCAGAATCCCATCATCCTCGTAGTACTTCTTGCAGTTGAGGATGAGTAGCCTGTAGGCTTCATCGCCACGATCCTGCACGGGGTCGAGGAGGTCGCGCCCATGCAGCGGGATGTAGCAGGGGAGATGGAGGAGGTCAGGGAGGTCCCGATACTCGCATGTGGATGCCTCATCGAGGACCGGGAGGTGGAGGAAGAGGGACAGTACGGTGGCATTAGTTGGGTAGAAAATATACGACGCCACACCGAGTTCTCGTGCAACGTGAAGTGCGTCGCCCCCGAACAGGTCAACGACGAGGGCGCGGAGGGAGAACTCTTGGGAGAGGCGGAGGAGCGAGGCTTGAATGGCGGGGAGGTTGAGGGAAACAGAGAGTATGATGCGGGTTTCGATCTTGCTGGAGGCGGGAAGGTGGTCGAGCAAGGGAGGGGGGAGGAGGATGGTGGAGACGGAGGGAGGGAGAGAGAGAGAGAAGGATGGGGTCGTCGCGGTGGGAGTGGTTGAGGAGGACGGTGGAGGTGAAGCCGTGGAGTAGGTGGAGTTTGGCCGCGAGCTCGAGGAGGGGGATCAGGTGCCCTATCCCAGGGTCGCCTTCACTATGGCGAGGGGAAGAAGTGGTCCGAGGGGTAATTTCGTCAAGTAAAATCGTGTATTCAGCCACCCATTGACGGCGTTGGGGACTGGAACGTTAAATTAAAGTTCGGTCCCCTATTTGTTACAAATTAAAGATCAGACCCTAATTTGAGAATTCATGTAAAGATCAGTCCTTTTTTTGTAATTTACCCTATGTAATATTATTGTCGAAGATGCTCCATGTACACCATCAACCACAAGCAATCAAACGCAGAGAACACACGATTTTACGTGTAAAAACCCCACCGGTGTAGCGAGGAAAAACCGTGGACAAAGAGAGGTTCGACTATGAGAGAAAATATGAGTACATACACTATATCTCTATGAAGTGGTAGCTCTCCCAGAATGAGACTCTTTGATGACCCACACCTTAACCCTATAATATATAGGGGTAATCGATAAACATATTCTAATCAGATCAAAAAATACTCACTTAATTGGGTCACTCAAGATCCATTTACGAAATGTACTAGGATCGCAAACGGGTCAGTATTTCAAGGCATATTTTAAAAATATTCACCTTGACTTGAACTCCACCTGGAATGTTGTGCAAGAACTCTCTCTTTGCGAACATGGCCTTTATGCCATAAAAGACCAACCAAGTCCACGCAGGTTGTGAACATGGTTAGCACATCTGCCAATCGTGAATACATAGTCTATCATGGATCTTGTCTTAACACGGTCACCTGCATAGTCAGCATCAACAAAGTCAACTGCTCCATCCTTACTTCTCCCAAACTCACGACAAAATCCAATGTTACCTCGCAGGTGTCTCAGAATCCATTTCAAAGCAAGCCAATGACCTTTTCCTGAATTCAACATATATCTACTCACAACAACTGCTTGGGAAATGTATGAACGCGTGCATATCATGGCATACATGATACTCCCAACGATAATTATGTAACTTCTTGGGAAATGTATGGACGTGTGCATATCATGGCATACATGATGCTCCCAACGATAATTGTAAGGAACTCGTGACAAGTAGTCGTGCTCGTCCTCTATGACAAGTCTATGGACAACGTGAAATGAGAGCCAAGTGGCACTTCTTTGGTTTGGCATCTGACATGCCAAAACGCTGCAAGACATTTTTCAAGTGGCTCTTCTAACTCAAACATAGCTTCCCAGCCTTGCGGTCCCTATGCTATATCCATGCCAAGTATCTTCTTGGTTGCATGAAGATCTTCATCTCAAACTCTCCACCAAGAAGGGCTTCAATCTGTTAACCTCAGATACAATTTTGATTGTTATCAACATGTCATCAAAATATAACAACAGAAAACTGAAAGATCCATCAACAAGGTGTTTAAAATAGACGCCTACATTATAACTGCTCCTGGCAAAATCATGTGCAACCGTGAATGAGTTGAAATACTTGTACCAATGTCTCGACGATTGTTTCAACCCATCAGGAGATTTCCGCAACATGCACACCTGATCTTTTATTCCCTACACTACAAATCCTTCGTGTTGATGCATGTAAATATGCATTTCAGTGTCTCCATATAGGAATTTTGTGTTCATATCCAGCAACTCCAACTCCAAGTCATTCATAGAAACAATAGCTAGTATAACTCGTATGGAGGTGTACTTTACCACATATGAGAAGATATCATTGTAGTCAATATCCTGCATCTGGCTGAGGATTTTAGCAATTAGTCTTGCCTTGTATCTCGCATCAATAGATCCAGAGATGCCTTCCTTCTTATAAATTCACTTACAACCAATCACCTTCTATCCCCATGGTGGCGAAACAAGTGTCCATGTTTGATTTTTACGAAGAGATTCAATCTCCTCATTCATTGCTGCAGACTATTCTACATAGTACTGTGAATAAACAACTTTAGAAAAACTGCTCGACTCTCTTGTATCACATGTTTCCTCTACAACTGATAGTGCATATGTAAAAGCAGAATCTGCATATCCATAAGGTGGTTTGATCTGCATTCGTCCCCGCTTATTTGCAATGTACTCTTATTCTTTATTTGTCGAACTCTCCTCTTCTTCTTCTGATTCAGATAAGCGACCATGATATGGTTGCACTGGCTCAACCTCAAGCTCCACCTTCTTGTCGGTAGTCACATCTGTATTTGCATCAAAAGAATGAATATTAGAACTATGCTCGAGAGATAAAATAACATACTAATTAAATGCAACATTCTTCTCAATCAGCAACTTCTACGATTTTGGATCAAGTTGCCACAATCTATATCCCTTCACTCCAGACGCATACCCAAGAAATATGCACTAAACGAATCTAGGTTCCAACTTTTCTTGACTAACACGTGCATATGCATGTTAACCATAAATTTCAAATCAGAATATCATGGGGATGTCTAGATCATACCTCTTATGGTGTGAGGTTGTCCAGAATCGATGAGGTAGATTAGTTCACAAGGAAGGTTGTTATCACAACTGCTTCAGCCCAAAAATCCTTCGTCAATCCAGCATTCTGAAACATACATCTGGCTCTTTCTAAGGATCCTATTCATGTGCTCTATAGCTTCATTCTGCTGAGAAGTATTTCTGACTGTACGGTGTCTAGTGATGCCTTCATTCATGTAGAAGTCATTGAATTTTGTTGAAAGGAATTTCGTACCATTATGTGTTCGCAACCTCTTGATGCTTTTCTTCATATGCTTCTCTAGTAGTGCTTTCCGCTGCTTGTAGTGTGTGAACACCTCATCGTTGGATTTAAGGGCCTAAACCAAACCTTTTTAGAGTAATCACCTATAAAAATCAGCATGTATCGTGCACCACCTTTGGGTGGAACTTGAGACTGACCCCACAAATCATTTTAAATATAGTAATAGTGCACTTTGTTCTATATTCAGCGACACCAAAACTCTTTCGTGTCTATTTGACAAGAATGAAATGCCCACATAAGTCCAACTTGCCAATGTCCTTACTATCAAGTACTCTTCTTCGAATGAGAGTACTCATGCCTATTTCGCTCAAATATCCCAACCTGAGACACCATAATTTGATGTTTTCAACCCCATATACTAGTGGAAACGGATGCATCACCTGTCAAAGTATCTCACTGTAATTCATATAGATGTCCAAACATCTTCGAGGACATAACAAAATATCCATCTTTGACAACTGTCAGAATATCGTCCTTCATAGCATACTCACACCCTTTCTCTTCTAAGGTACCAAGAGAAATCATGTTCTTCATCAGATCTGGAACATCGTGAATATCTGTCAAAAAGATGGGTGTCCCATTGTGCTTTTTGAATTCAATGCTTCCCAACTCTACAATCCTGGATTGCGAATCATTTTCCATAGTGACAACTCCCCCATCTACAGATCTGTACGAGGAGAACCAATGGTGGCCGGACGTGACGTGGTAGGGGAGACCAGAATCAAGGAGCCATGTGTCCTTCGATCTGTGTAATGTACTGGCCATTAGAATGTAGCCAACATTTCTGCATTTAATTTCAGATGGCGTACTTCTGGGGCAGAATCAACTTTTCTAGGTTGTTTATGGTCCTTCTATTTCTTTTGGAATTTCCAGCACTCCTCCTTTATATACCCGTTAATCTTGTAGCAATAATAAACCTTACTTTGTCCCTTTTTCTTTTCCTCATGCATCTTATCAAACAACTTCCATTGCATTCACCCCTCGCCTAGAGCACCTTGGCCTTCTTGTTGCTTGGCGAATGTTTGGTGAGTTTATGATCCATTAACTCCTTCAAGGTAAGGGACGATTTCTCATCATCTAACTTGATCTCGTCCTTCTCGTAAATTAGGGTCTCACAGACGTGATTGTACGAGGGCGATAATGAACATAACAATTGCAATGCACGATCGTCATCTTGAATTTCTTCATCCATGTTTTCCAACTTGGAAATAATTGAAATGAAAAGATCAAGATGAGATTTAATCGATGTACCTTTTATCATATGAAGCATAAAGAGTCGTTGCTTGAAATTTATACAATTGGCAGGAGTCTTCATCGTGTAGAGACTATCACCTTTCAGTTACACAGACATTGCAGAGGATTTTTTTATAACTTCACAAAGAACATCACCTTCACGCCCATCTCCTCCTTCTTGTTTTGACTTAACATCACATATATCTTTTCTACGCCATTCAATGCCTTTACTTTGCCATATTGGATGAGAATCAACTCCATCTTGACCTTCCATAGGCCAAAGTTAATGTTGTCATCAAATTTCTCAATCTTAAACTTCGTCGTCGCCATATGTGTTGGATTGAGCGATGACCTGTTGTGGGAGTTCTCAATACGAAGGTGGAAAACATCAACCAAACATATCTAGATATGACTCTTGCATGAGGAGGAGAATCACCGAGATAGATCTAATACTAGTTTGTCGAAGATGATCCGAACACGTAATCAACCACAAGCAATCAACGATGGATAACATGCATAATTTTACGTGGAAAAACCCCACCAGTATAGGGGGTAAAAAGTCATGGTAAAGAGTGATTCCACTATGAGAAAACAAAAGTACTGATACAAGAACCCTAGAAGATGGTAACTCTCTCGGGATGAGACTCTTTGATGAACTACGCCTTAACCCTAAAATATATATGGGTAATAGGTAAAGGATAATAATTGGATCCGAAAATCCTTATCACGGGGACTCCTCCCCCGCATTGGGTTGGCCAAAATTTGTTTACGGAATGAACTCGAATCATAAACAATTCGCTGTTTCAAGGCTTATTTCAACAATTATTCATATCCGATCAATATCTATTTACTTTTGTATCCGTTTTTGAGGATATGGTAACATTATTTTCATATCCGTCAGTATCTGCACCTGTATTTGTATTTAAATACACGTTAATATATGATAATAACTATATTCGTATCCTTATCCATATCCTTTTGCATCCCTAATGCTTAAACTTTATTTTGGCATCTTCTTTGACTCCAACCTGCATTTGATCGTATTATTACAATTTTGATCGAGATTAAAGCAACAACATTTGTTTAAAAAAAATTGAATCTTAATCGCATTAGTCCTCAAGATATTTAAATCATAATGAGTTGTTTATTATAATGATCTCCAAATAAATTGCAATATAAATATATTTGACATAAATTTTTGCATTGTATCATATCTAATTAAAGTGGCATGTCATAAAAAAAGGAAGCATTACGAAAATGTGAATATAATATTGGATCAGGTTACCTAAATAATTGTGATTTATAAGGATAGGAGTGGCCTAGAATAAATTCATCTATATGTATAGTGAAAAAACCTTAAGTATTAGTCTTATTATCGAGATTCCTAGTGATTTAAACTTTGCTCACTAAGACAAGTCTGTTATGAGAACATACTTTATGAGAACATACTGAGATACTTTATGAGAGGCCCAAAGGTTCCCTTATATAGGAGAAGAATCATTGGGCAAATTACAAAAAGATGAAACAGAAAATAGAAAAGTACATAAAGGAACATACTAAAAATAGTAACTATCTCAATACTCCCCCTCAAGTTGGAGCATAGATGTTAATAAGACTCAGCTTGGAACATCTCTGGTAAGGTCCTCTCGCTAGAGCCCTTGTAAGTATATCTGTTGTCTGGTCTCCAGAGCTAACATGCATAGTAGTGATAATACCCAATCTGTATCATGTCACGAGTGTAGTGGCAATCCACCTCTATGTGCTTCGTCCTCTCATGAAAGGATGAGTTATTTGCAATGAAGAGAGTGGCTTGATTATCACATTGGAGGTGCATGGGAAGATGCACTTCTATAGTCAAGTCAGTAAGAACGGATCTGACCGACATCATCGATGTACTAGCATGTGCCATGGCCCTGTATTCCGATTCAGCACTTGATCTAGCAACCACGGTTTGCTTCTTACTCTTCCATGAAACAAGAGAATCCCCTATGAACACAACAAATCCAGACATAGACTTTCTATCCTTTGGACACCCAGCATAATCTCCATCTGCGCATGCTGTCACTGAGAGAGATGTGCCTTTGCTGAAAAGAAGTTCAATACTAGAAGTCTTCAAGTATCTTAGAATCATATGGACTGCATCCATATGTGCATGTCTGAGTTGCTCCATAAACCGACTCACTTTGCTCACGGCAAATGCTATGTCAGGCCCGGTAATAGTTACATATAGTAGCTTGCCGACAAGCTCTCTGTACCTTCTCTTGTCGACCTCCTCAGTATCATCATCATAGAACTTCATACTTGGGTCAAGAGGAGTGGTGGCAGGTCTGCAATCTGCCATGCTTGTCTTTGAAAGAAGATCTATAACATACTTTCTCTGGGTCATTACAAGACCTCGTTGATTCCTGGCGAACTCTATTCCAAGGAAGTAACGTAAACGTCCAAGGTCCTTGGTCACAAACTGTTGTCCTAGGAAAACCTTGGCACCCTGAATACCCTTCTCGTCATCTCCTGTAATAATAATGTCATCAACATACACAAGAATGATTGTAATGCCTCTTTGTGTCTTCTGTACAAACAAGGAGTGATCAACAGTTGATCTTACAAACCCCTGTTACTCTATCAAGTCCGAGAGCTTTTGGAACCATGCACTTGGACTCTGCTTGAGGCCATAGATAGCCTTGTGTAACCTGCAAACCTTATGATACTCCCCCTCAGCAGCAAACCCTAGTGGCTGCTGCATGTAGACATCCTCCTGTAGGTCACCATAGATGAATGCATTCTTCACATCAAGCTGATAAAGAGGCCAATCTCGTGTCACAGCAACAGCAAGGAGAATACGTAGAGTAGAATGTCTGCAAACTGGGGAGAAAGTATCATGATATTCCACCCCATATGTTTGGGTGAACCCTCGTGCCACAAGTCTCGCTTTGTAGCGATCCACACTTCCATCTGCACGATGTTTCATAGTAAACACTCATTTGCATCCCACAACTGATGTATCAATAGGAGTAGAAACAAGGCTCCACGTGCCACGTGACTGTAGCGCAACCATCTCCTCCTCCATGGCTAACCTCCACTGACTATCTTTGAGAGCCTCCTGATACGTCTATGGTATCTGTACGACTGATAGTGCTAACGTAAATCTCCTGAAATTCTCTAACAACCTACTCAAAGAAATCTGGGCTCCAAAAGGGTAAGTAGCACATGCTTATTTCTGCTTTCGCAGAGAAATCTGCATGTCAAGATCATCTGCCAAGTCCTGTACCTATATATTTCCCTCTTGAGAGGGTATCTGCTCCTCTTATCTAGAATCCCATTGTACAGTCAATTCAGTAGTGCCATTAGTAGAAACAATATTCTCATTACATACCTGAAGCGTGCTGGATGATGGACAAGGCCTGTGAGCATAGTGATCAGATCGAAATCTGTAAGGAAAAACACGAGGCAAGAACTGAACCAACGGAGGAGGTGGTGGAGGAGTAGATGAAGGTGAAGGACCAACTGTAGGAGGTGGTGGCATGTATATTTCATCATCAGAGTCAGATGGAGTAAGTCTGTCACTTGTAGGAGAAAAATACATGACCGACTCAAAGAAAATAACATCAGCACTAACAAAATATTTCTGACTTAGGGGATCAAAGCAGTGATACCCCTTTTGGGTACGAGAGTAGCCGACAAATACACACTGACAGCTCTAGGAGAGAGCTTGTCATGAACAAAGGCAACAGATCCAAACACACGAGGTGTAAGAGAGAAGAGATCCTTCTTGGAAAATGCAATCGAGTAAGGAATCTTCTCTCCTAACACGGACGAGGGCATACGGTTTATCAAATAACAAGCAGTTAGGACAACATCACCCCAGTAAGTATGAGGAGCACAGCTCTGTATCAGTAATGTTCTGGTCACATCAAGTAAGTGACGGTGTTTGCGTTCGACAACATCGTTTTTCTAGGAAGTGTAAACACATGAGGTCTGGTGAACAATGCCATGGGATCTAAGGAACTCAGAAAAATGTAAGGTGCAAAATTCCAAGGCATTATCAGAACGGAGATATTTGACATTTGCAGAAAAAATATTCTTTATTTCATTAATAAAATACTTGATAACGGATCCAGCCTCGTACTTATTCTTCAATAAGAAGACCCAAGAAAGTCTAGAAAAATCATCGACATCTACAAGATAAAAACGGTGTCCTTGGAGATCAGGAACACGACTAGGACCCCAAATGTCTAAATGAAGGAGCTCAAATAGTTGAGAACTGCTCCAACTCTGACGGGATGGAAAAGAGGAACGGTGATGATTCCAAGGTTGACATGCCTCACACTGAAAGGAGGATATCATAGAAATCTGAGGGAGAATATGACATAACTTTTGCAGAGGAAGATGTCCAAACCTAAGATGCCATAGATAAGGAGAGACATGTCCAATATGTATAATAGATAGACTAGCATGAGGAAGTTGGACCAGTCTCTAGAGTCCCCGCTACTCACGGCCACATCCAATCACCTCGCCTGTGAGTATGTCCTGAAACACAAGAGATGAAGGGTCAAAGATGGCACGACAATGCAGATCCTTAGTGATCTGACTAATAGAAAGTAAATTCATTTGAAACGCGGGAGAATATAAAACATTTTTCAGATGCATGGATGGTGTCAGTTGCACCTCTCCCTGTCCTGTAACAGGTAAGTGGTCGCCATTAGCAATGACAACCCATTTGTCGGGTGGTATAGCCCTGTAGGACTTCAATTGTGTTCTATCTCCACACAAGTGGTGAGAAGCACCAGAGCCCATAATCCACTCTGTCATGTCTGCATCCGTACTACCAGTAAAGGCATAGGTGATACCTGAGGAACTTGAAGAGGCTCTGGCTGCTGCAGCGGTATCTGTGGTGATGTCAGCACCAGGAGTCATGATCTCTCGAATATGGAGACAATATCATCTAGGCAAGGATCGGCCTGGGGAGCTGAAGTCCTTGAAGACACAGTATGCTCTGCTGCTCGATCAGAAACATGATATCCATGCTTCTGATAGCATGTATCCTCTGCATGTCCAGGCATGCAACAGTAGGTGCATGGACCACGTTGGCGTCCACCGCTTCTTCTTCTAGGTGTGCGTCCTCTGGACTGGATCACTCCACCTCGACAACAAGACGCGACCATTGCTGAGGAGTGTGAAGACGTGGTTGTCGAAGGCATGATAAGCCGGCTAAGATGACTATAGGCCTCCTCTATAGGGGGAATGGTTGCTCCAGTAAGAAGATGAGTACATGCAGCATCATATTATGTATCAATTCCAACCATGAAGACTCCAACCATCGTGGAGTTCTTGTATATCTTCTGTTGCTCAATAGACGTCGTAATGGGCATGTAGCTATGAAGTTTTTCAAACATGCCACGCAAAGAAGAGTAGTAAACATGCAAGGGGCGACCATTCTGTTTGGTGTTGTAGATATCAAACTATAGTTGAAGGATCTTGGCCTCATTCTTCGCCTGTGCATAGGTGGATGCCAAAGTGTCCCACATTACCTTGACAGTGGGCTGAGTTAGAATATCATTGGCTATCTCCGTAGAAAGAGTCCCATAAATACAAACACGTGCATATGCATCATCTTTCTTCCAAGAAGCATTTGTCCCTGTCTTATCCGTTGGCTGGATCTGTCAGGATGTGCTCCTTGTTGTTGCATTGCATGGGGGTGAGAAACTGCATGGACCACAACTCATAGTTGGCCCCATCCATCTTAACGATGGGAGCCGGACCCTTGAAGGTTCCGGATGAGAAGATACCACCCTTGTTGTCTGACATGTTGTAAGATAGTTAAATAACATAATTCAACCGGAGAGTAGATCGATATAATCGATTCTACAGAATCCTTCCCTGTTGCTTGCAAGAAAGTTCTGAAGTCACATTCTCCAGTGCAGAATTATTCGTGAAAGGGCTGACTCACGGCTGTAAAGACACAACCTGGGAGTACAGATGGCAGGTTGCGAGGGATCTTGGGCATGAAAAACCAGGGCACGAAGAGCCTGTTTACGTGGAATCACGCACGGGACACCAGGAAGCGCGGGACTTCAGGGCACGAAGGGCCTGTGTGCACGGGACTTCAGGGGCCTGGACGCGTGCGGGATGACTTGAGCGCGGGACTTCCAGGGCCTGGACGCGCGCGGGTTGACTTGAGTGCGGGAATTCAGGGGCTTGGACGCATGAAGGACTTCAGGGGCCTGGACGCACGAAGAACGGCGGAGGACGATCTGGGCGCCAGGGGATGACTTGCGCGCAAAAGGGCGACCTGGGGGTGCGCGACAGGGCGATCTGGGCGCACAGGAGCGCAGGGCGATGCAGAGGACCTGGGGGCGCTCAAGGGCGACCTAGGCGACGAGGCCTTGCTGGGGCACGGGGGTGGCGTGGGGCGCAGGGGGCGCCTGACGTGGGGGGTAGCGCAAGTGTCGAGTAAAGAAGGGCTAGGTTAGGGAGGGGATATGGATGGATACGGTAACTCTGGTCTAGTGCCGTCGCTCCGATACCATGTTTTGAGAACCTACTGAGATACTTTATGAGAGGCCCAAGGGTTCCCTTATATAGGAGAAGAACCATTGGGCAAATTACAAAAAGATGAAATAGAAAAAAGGAAATTGCATAAATGAACATACTAAAAATAGTAACTATCTCAACAAACTCAAATTCAAAGAATTCAAGTTTGAGTCATCATTCTTGTGCTCAAAGCTTATTGAGACCTCGAGCCCGAGTTTGCTTATCGAGTTAAAGTCTGAGTCGGGACTGACTCGACTCGTTCGATCGATAAACAAAATGAGGCCATTAAGACTAAGCTAACAAGACAAGCCCTGATTGACAAGACCATCTATTGATTACATGAACAAAGAGCAGACGGGACACTGAGCTTGGATACGGTTTCCCTAGCCTTGAACCTTCGCCTCGAGGGGGCATTGTCTCTATTGACTGTGCCCAGCTCTGGAAAGCCTCAACCCTATTTCGTCTGAAAGTAGGTCCATGGGGGGTCTTCAGTTCCGGTTCTGCTCAGTCGGAGCAGGGTTTGTATTTAGACTTTGCACTAAGACCTAAGAAGGATAAGGAAGTGATCCAAGCAAAGAATAACCCCGGTTGGTGGTGGGTGGAGGTATTGAGAACACGGCGGGAATCCTAGAATCTCAGTAACGGTCGACATCTCATTTTGCTTACTAAACAGAAGCCTCACATCCGCTTTAGGGAGAGAGTACGAGACAGAGTCCGAGATCTAATAGACAATGAGAATCCACTCTTATCAAAGTAATTTTTCTCTTGAAAAGACTAGCGGCAGGTACGACTTATCTGATTAGGAATATGTAGGCGACCGACTCTCCCCTCTTGCATGAAAGCACTAGGCCGAGCATAGGCATAGGCTACGTGAACTACTAGAATATAGTTGGTAGAGAGAAGGGCTGAAACTAGTAATTCAAGCCGTCTTAGGAAGTTGAAGAACGCCACTCACCTACTACAAAGCAAGCAAAAAGAACAACCCGTCACTTTGACGAACTGGTCGGTTATCTATCTCTATAAATCTATGGAGAGAGTCATACCCTTCTTTTTTCCCCTTTAATGGCAGTCGTGGATTTTGCATAGAGACAAGGAACCTTGTTATCCAACTTCTGCTAGCCACATTGCTTGTAGAAAATTGCTCCACAATATATGAGATTGAGATATGAATGTAACTTCCATCTGCATAATACTCTACAAACACGCGCATTTATAGTTAACCATTCCCTGATGGCTCGTCCCCTTTCGAAACTCACAGATCTGAGGGTTTTTTGGAGCTTCTGATCGAGAACATCACTTATATGGGTACGATGAAAGTATGTGTGTGGTGGTTGCCTCGCAAATCTATGCGGTGCTTGAATCTTCGTCGGCGATCAACATTTGGAGATGACTTTTCAATTATTTCCTTCTCTGAAGAGGATTGCAGGAATCAGTAAAAGCTCTCAAACTGTGCATCATTGTGAAGTTCTGAAAGTTCCAGTAGATTTGGATTTGTTTAGAAATGGCTCAAGCACAATGCTTGATAGCAAAAGGAGGTTCTTGCAGTGGTTTGGATTCTGGACACATACTCCAGTGATTTTCGGATCAACGAGATGATAAACTAGATTTTGTTATAACTTATGAAATAGGTGATTAGAATACAAATAATCGGGTTGGTAAGAAGAACAAGCAGCAAGAAGCTGATGCATTTCCAGACCATTTGCAGGTGGTTGCTGCTGTATATAGCCCCCAGCAGATGCAACATAGTGCATACAGTAGTGGCTCCTTGCAAAATTTACAGCAAAATTAAGGGGTTGAAAGCCAGTAGCAGCAGCTATTGCCATTTGATGTTTTGAGCTGATGTGAGCAGCAGATGCAGCGGCATGAGGTCGAGGTTATTGATGATGTTGCTGACAAACTTTCATTTGAAGATGAAGACGATATAGACGTGCAAGCTGAGACAAAAGGGTTGGAGTTCTTTTAAGAAAGGAAGGAGTTGATCTTCAAGAGAGTGTAGTGGTCAATCAGCGAAGAGATGATATGCAAACAAATGCTAGCAAACCTTTTTTGAAGCCGAACCTTTGCTTCCCTTGATAGCGATTTGAATCAACTAATTGATGCTTTGAGTGGTTCAAAGAAGCAACATGTGGAGAGAGGTGGTTTACAACTTGATTATGCTGTGTGTAAACAATGGTTGCAACACGAAGGAGGTATTCGGTTCAGGAATAAACAAGAATAAGGGTGAAGAATAAGTTGAAATAAGACACTATTCCTGCCCGGCTGGAAAGATATGAATAAGAAGAATATTGTGGAATAAATGTAGGTAAGATGGAATAAAGATATGGTAAAATAAGGTGGAATAATGAAGAGGAGGGGGGAATAACCATACCATAATGGAGAGAGGAGAGGTGGGAAATAGACCCCTTATTCTCGAGGCTATTCCCCAACCAAACAACCCCTAATAATGTTCTTTCCAAACAAAGCAAGACACAAACTTTAAGGTTGTGCCTGGTTTTTGGAATAGCTCAAGGATAAGGAAATTGTTCCCCTTCCCTCACCCCCTCATTCCTTGTACAACTATTCCCCCTGTGTATCTCTCTACGTATATTACTCATTATTCATATCCTTCCAACCGAACATGAACAATACATTATTCTAGCTTATTTTTCCACCCTTGCCCGTTCGGTAGGAGAATAAGCAAGAATAAGGATGGAGAATAAGGGGAATAAGGGTCTATTTTCCATTCGGTTGGAGGATAGGAATAAGAAGGATAAGGTGAAATAAAGGTA
Source organism: Ottelia alismoides (assembly GCA_037367405.1). Lineage (NCBI taxonomy): Eukaryota > Viridiplantae > Streptophyta > Magnoliopsida > Alismatales > Hydrocharitaceae > Ottelia > Ottelia alismoides. The sequence continues at coordinate 1,618,367 of JAZKJV010000099.1, forward strand.
GCTAAGGTGGGATAAAGATAGGAATAAGAGTGAAATAAGATGAAATAATGAGAAATAGTCATACCACTGGGAACCGTGTCAGGAGGAGAATTAGCCCCTTATTCCAAGACCTATTCTCCTACCAAACAGGCCCTTAGGGTTCGTTTGGTTGCAGGGTTAGGCAGGGTTGGGTTAGCCCAACTCGGGGTACCCCTCCTTCCAACCCTCTCAATTTTCCTCATAGTTTACTATTCACAGGGGTATCCCAACCCAACCCTGACCAACCCTGCAACCAAACGCACCCTTATTCTTGCTTATTTCCAAGCTGAATGCACCCTAACATATGACCCATGATATGTTCGAACAGTCACCATTCCTATTCAATGTTTCTACCTTGGTTCTCGACACTATGATCAATCACTGTCATACCTATGGAGATTTTAGGTCCTACATAACCAAAGAAGAATAAATACAACTAAGCACTTGCTGACATTCTTTTTTATTTGTTGAAAACTCCTGAGACATGACTATCAATGTTTTGAAAATTTCATGTCTTCTCACCTAGATCAAAAGTTTTGACACCTTCAAAAAAGGATCCTTCTCCTCCATGCCTGCAAGAAGGATTATATTAAACTCTTCAATCACTTCCCCTGCAACCCACATGTCCAATGCTATGATCCCTGTTCATGCAATCAAAAGATGGGACTCCTTACATCTTCACCTCAACTTCATCTAATTCGACCCATTCATCTCAACTTCATATCAAATAAGCTGCAGCATCTTTTCCACCCCAAATAGAGACTTCAACCTGAATTGAATAAACCCAACTTTCTCTACTCAAGTCAGACTAACCCATCCATAATAACATTATATTTCCTACAAGCCTATTACATTTTTTTCTTTCGGAAATCAAAATAGTGCATGTGTATATAGAACTTAAAACAGTAGCATTACACTTAAGCTCTCCCCTCAAAACATAGCAAAACAGAGAAGGGGAAAGCACCACAACAAAATCACAAGCACCACAAGCATAAGACCCAAGCAGCAGCATGGAAGATGAAAACAAAGCAAGCAATCAGAAACAACAAAACTTGGGATTACTAAAAAACTTAATCTTCCAATTCGATGATCTTCACCACTGAGGAATCTCCCACCTTCTGGCACACGACAACGCGATCATGAGGCTTTATGATACCAGATGCCTTCCCATGTTGGAGAGCAACATTCAGCACCGACTCATTGGTAGTGTTAGCCGACTCCGCAGGATGACGAGGGTCAGCCAGCATAGGGAACAACCCTCTGACAATCAGCGACTGCCGTGCCTGGAATGCACCTGTGAAACTCCAACGAAGTTGGTTCGTCTTCAGACGTGGTATGACGACAGATAGCACCGGCATTGTAGGCCTATACTTCGCAATCAACCTCGCTGCCCGACCAGATGAAGTGAAAACAATTATGACAGAAGCCTTCACTTTGATCGCTGCACGTACCGCTGAGGAAGCTATGGACTCCAAATGACTCATTGGCTCACCAACATATTTAACAGTCTTCTTGAAGTAGAGATCGTAATTGAAAACCTTTTCTGCCTCAGCACAAATCCTTCCTACAGTGGTAATTGTTTCAACAGGATATAACCCACGAAGAGTTTCTGCACCCAGAAGAATCGCATCGCTACCATCCAACACAGCATTGGCAACATCCGTCGCTTCCGCTCGCGTTGGCCGCAGATTATTCGTCATGCTGTCCACAACTCGAGTAACGACCGCCGGCTTTCCAGCCACATTACATTTGTAAAGAGCGGCTTTCTGGAACAAAAAGACCTTCTCCGGCGGCAAATCCAATCCTAAATTTCCACGAGAAAATATGATACCATCTGCTTCTTGGAGGATCTCATCGAAGTGCGTCAAGCCCTCGATGTTTTCGATCTTGGCGAAGATCTGAGTCTGCCGAAGATCATCAAATTTGCTCAGGTATTCGCGGGCGTGACGAACATCATCAGCATTCCTTGTGTATGATAATGAAAGGAAATCGATCCTGTTCTGAACACCCCATTTACTTATGACTTCTTTGTCAGCATCAGAGAGAGTTGGCAGCGGGATGTGGATGTGAAAGACGTGCATGGTAAAGAGAGAGCCGGCGAGAGTGGCGGAGCTTTTAACCAGGCAGACCACGTCGTCGCCCTTCAAGTCGGTAACCTCCAGCAAGATGGACGTGGTTTCGCTTCCGGTGAAGAGATACTGACCCACGAAGATGGTGTCTCCGGGCTTCACGGCCTTGGCCAACCCGGTGAAGTTCACGGGCAGCAGCTGGGGGGTGGCTTCCTTCTCTTGATCCGGCGTCAGAACGACAGACGTGTTCGCTTCCAGCACTATCTCCCGCTCGCCTTTGTTCACGACCTGCAGCTCAGGACCCACCGTGTCCAGCATGACAGCGCACAGTTTCTTGGTGGCCTTGACCGCGAGCTTGAGGTTCTCCATGGTCTCCTGATGGTACGCGACGTCGCCCCAGGAGAAATCGAAGCGAGCCACGGACATCCCGGCCTTGAGGCAAGCCGAGATGACCTCGACGTTGCGAGATTTCGGCCCAAGTGTTCCCACGATCTTGGTCATCGCCGGGAAGAAGCTCTGGAGGTCGACGAGACTTAGATCACAAACTGTAGCAAGAAAAAAAGAAGAGGAAGAAAAACGGATCAGATCAACTTACGGGCTTGGAAGGCTCCAGGATGGACGACATCCTGATGGGTTCCTCGAGGAGAAGATTGGTGGCCGGCATCTTGTTCTCCGGTGCGATCTGCCTGGTCCGGTCGACGGAGCTGCGAAGGGGATCTTGGAGAGGGGGGGCGACGGAATAGTCTCGAGCACGGGGGTGGCGGTGGGGAGGTGGGAATATATAAATATCTAAAACCGCTGCCGTGACCACGTGCGGCGCACCAAGAAAGAGAGCCTAAGCCCACGCGGCTACGCCTACCCGCAGGCGCCGTTTCTTCGCTCCTCTGGAATTTGAACATTAATATTTATTAATATTTGAACAAAAATATAATCGGCAAGCAGGTCATGGATGCCAAACACGCGGATTTTTTTTATTTTATTCATCTCCGTAAATGAACATGCTCGAGAATCCTCTTAGCATATTCCCTTAAGCTTATGGAGCTACATAATAGACGTGTCAATGCATACTTCATATTATTATTATTATTACTACTACTTATATAAGTTTAATGGGGTTGTCCCCTTGGGCAGCCAACAATGGTTGCCCCTCGTCGTTTTCAACATTTTTTTCGAAAAATATCACCATGTATATTCATCACTATATTCTTTTTATAAGTCATTCGAATTTCGTCAGAAACAGAGACTCCTACGGTCTCCATTGAGATGGTGTCGATTTAAAAAATCATGTTACCATTAAAAAATGATTGTCTGGATGGAGGTCGTAGGAGTCCCTGTTTCTGACGAAATTCGAATGACATATAAGAGGGATATAAAAATGAATATACATGGCGATATTTTACAAAAAAATTAAAAAATACCGAAAACGACACGGGGACAGCCCCATTAAACTCTCTCTCTCTCTCTATCTCTCTTTCTCTCTCTATATATATACATATATATCTATATATAGGGAAAAATGGGGTTGTCCCTTAGGGGTAGCCAATATGGTTGCCCCCACCCCATTTTTCGCAAATTTTTTTATTTTTTTGGAAAAATATCATCATGTGTATCCATCCCTATATCCCTCATATATGTCATTCGAATTTCTTAATGTCTGCATGGAGGTCGTAAGAGTCTTTGTTTCTGACGAATATATATATATATATATATATATATATATATGGGAAAACTTGAATTGAGGTGCCACCTTACCATGAGTATGGTGCGACACCTCTTAAGAGCCTTCCGATTTGGATCAACGGTGGTTAACAAAACCACTAAATTAAATCCAAAACCACTGTCGAAACAACCTCCAAATCGCTATTTTTAGAAAAATTTTGGAATATTCCATTTGATTACGACATTATCCCATTGCTTATTAATTACTCGAATTTGATTTCTAAATATAACATCCATCATGATCTTGGGTCTCTCGAATTTCCAAAAGAAAAACTCGGTAAGGATCCTCTCCCTCTCTCTCTTCTTCGTCAACACTCGATGTAGAGGCCGTGGCTATGTTTGGAGATGATGGTGTATGACAAAGACGACAGGATGCATGACGATGATGGTTGAGTGGTAGGAACTGGTTGACTGTTCTTTATACTTTATTCATATTCTTAGTAATTTTTTATTCATCCATTGATTGAGATCCAGGTTTTTTTACATTGCTTTTATTTTTAATTTTGATTTTAGTTTTTCTTTTGATTTTGACTCCATATCGATCCAATATGCAATCGTCCTCGATTAGAGATCTTGTTTCTCCTCTATATAGATTACACAACATGTATATACGCATCCGATTTTAAGTTAAGTTCTTTTTAATTGCATTAATGACTTATACGCATGAAATTTTTATGTTCTGTGATTTTGATTGCGTTATTTTAACAATACGATATAATAATTACAATACATATGATTATTTTACATTTCATTATCTCATTTTGCAATGCCATGGTATATTTTACATTTAAACGACTTCTGCGCCACAAGTTCAAACATGCACCTAGTATTTTTACATTACCTACGTTCATTTTACATTTCAAAATTTTCATGTTATCCTCTTTAAAGAATAAATGATAAATTACTGATTGATTCTTTTATTTTGCAGATCACACATAATTGTTACAATGAGAGCATGGATTTTACCAAAGCTACACATACTTTACAGTGGATGACGAATTTCGATAGACCCGCGATATTGTAATAGATGGACATTTAAAAAATTTTATACATTAATAATAAGAAATCTATTTTACAAAAATCACAATCATTTTACAAAAGAGCCCGTAAAATTTACAAAACAATATCAAGGTTTACAAACTTTGCTCCGACAGAATGTTCTCAAAGAAAACTGCAGAATTTTTCAAAATAAATCAAATGCAATTTACAAAAGATACTACAAAATTTACAATACAAACATCGTTTTCTACAGAATTAGGAAGAAAATGAGTTTTAGTGTCTGCTACAATGTGAATTTTTTCAATTTAAGAGTTAAAAAATACATCCCTTATTTAAACCTCCTAAAACAATAAAAGTATGATGTGTAGCATATATAATGCGTTCGGAATTTACCCCATCTGATATATTAGGAAATACAGTTACAACAAAGATCCCATCATTATAGGAATATTTTCCACGTGTAAATCAATTAATTATGCCATTAAAAGCTTCCTATATTTTAGGAAATACAACTATACAGAACATACTATTTTGTGTCGAATTTGGGCTTTTTTTCGGACATCAGTGATTATTATTTTTGTAATTTATACCACGTGATTGTAAAATATATCAATCTTTTGTAAATTGATAACAGTTATTTCAAAACGCAAGCATTTATTCCATCATATATTTCTGGAATACAACACGCACTTATCAAGCTTATCTAAATATAGAATATTCGATGACGTGGATTGTACTTATTAAGCATTAATTTAATATATCCTCAATTTTAGGAAGCTTTGTTACACCAAAACCACCAATTATACCATGGTGGTTTTAATCTCCAACGCACATTTACCATCCAATGGTCGAAATTGACAGCTTTCCAAAATCAAGGAAAGGGTGTCACCTCAATTCAAGTGCACCCATATATATATATATATATATATATATATATATATATATAGGGTCATATGTGGCTGCCCCCTAGGGGCAGCCAACATGGTTGTCCCCGCCTTATTTGGGCAATTTTTTATTTTTTTTGAAAAATAACACCATTTACATTCATCCCTATATCCCTCCTATATACCATTCGAATTTCGTCAGAAACAGAGACTCCTACGGCCTCCATCCGGACAATAATTTTTTAACGGTAACAGGATTTTTTTAAATCGATACCATCGAGATGGAGGCCGTAGGAGTCTCTGTTTCTGACGAAATTCGAATGACGTGTAGGAGGGATATATGGATGAATATACATGATTTTATTTTTCAAAAAAAAATAAAAAAACGTCGAAAAATGGGGCGGGGGCAGCCATGTTGGCTGCCCCCAGGGGGCAGCCCCATTTTTTCCATATATATAAGGAAGCCTACTTTGTGAAGTAGGTAACCTTACCTACTTCACATCCAATTTTTGTAAATTATTTTATTTTTTTGAAAAATGTCACCGTGGATTTTCATAATTATATCCCTCTAATATGTCACTCAAATTTCATCAGAAACGGAGACTCCTACGACTTTCATCCAGAACATGTAAAATACAGCAAATCTGTGACCGTTAAAAAATGACTGTCTGGACGGAGGCCGTAGGAGTCTCTGTTTCTGATGAAATTTGAATGACATATTAGATGTATATAATTATGAAAATCCATGGTGGAATTTTTGTAAAAAAATAAAAAATTTTGCAAAAAATGAAATGTGAAGTAGGTAAGTTACCTACTTCACAAAGTAGACTCCCTTTCCTCTCTATCTCTCTCTCTCTATCTATCTATCTATCTATCTATCTCTCTCTCTCTCTCTATATATATATATATATATGGAAAAAATGGGGCTGCCCCCTGGGGGCAGCCAACATGGCTGCCCCCGCCCCATTTTTCGACGTTTTTTTTTTATTTTTTTTGAAAAATAAAACCATGTATATTCATCCATATATCCCTCCTACATGCCATTCGAATTTCGTCAGAAACAGAGACTCCTACGGCCTCCATCTCGATGGTATCGATTTAAAAAAATCATGTTACCGTTAAAAAATTACTGTCCGGATGGAGGCCGTAAGAGTCTCTGTTTCTGACGAAATTCGAATGGTATATAGGAGGGATATAGGGATGAATGTAAATGGTGTTATTTTTCAAAAAAAATAAAAAATTTTGCCCAAATAAGGCGGGGGCAGCCATGTTGGCTGCCCCTAGGGGGCAGCCACATATGACCCTATATATATATAGGATAGGGAGTATGCACCAAGATGCATGTAATTCTACATGCACCCGGGCCTATAACTCCCATATTTTTTACTTTTCCAAAAAATACCGCCATGTATATTCATCTATATATCCCTCTTAGATGTCAATCCAATTTCATCAAAAACAGAGACCCCTACGTCCTCCATCTAAAACACATTATTTTAACAGTCTTAGAATTGATGTAATTGACCTGTTCTGGATAGAGGACGTATGGGTCTCTGTTTCTGACGAAATTGGAATGACATACATTAGGGATATATAGATGAATATACATGACGGTATTTTTCGGAAAAGTAAAAAAATGTGGGAATTATAGGCCCGGGTGCATGTAAAATTACATGCACCTAGGTGCATACTCCCTATCCTCATCATATATATATATATATATGGTGTACTTGAATTGAGGTGGCACCTTTTCTTGATTGTGGAAAGGTACCATCTTAGGCCATTGGATGATGAGTGCATGGTTGAGATTGAAACCACTAGGTGGTTTTCATGCCAACTAACATTGCTAAATTGGTGTGGATCAAATTAGTGCTAATTTAGTCAGATACACGTTATCGAACATTCTATATTTAGTAAAACCCGAGAAGTTCACATTGTACTTTCTGGAAAATATGATGGAATAAATGCTTGCATTTTGAAATACCTATTGCGAATTTACAAAAGATGGATATATTTTACATTCATCTGCTGTAAATTACAAAAATCGTAACCACTGATGTATGGAAAAAAGTTCAAATTCGACAAAAAATAGCTTATTCTGTATAGTTGTGTTTCCTAAAATATAGGGACCTGTGATAATGGCCTAATTAATTGATGTACACGTGGAAACACTCCAATAATGATGTGATTTTTGTTACAACTATATTTCCAAATATATCGGATGTGGCAAATTACGAACGCATTATATATTCTACACGTCATATGCATATTATTTTGGGGGGGTTTAAATATGAGGTGTATTTTTTAATTCGCAAATTGGAAAATACACGTCATAACACATGTTAAATCTAATTTCATCCAACATTATGTGGAAGCAATATTTGTAAATTACAACTTTTTTGTAAATTGTGTAGTCTCTTTTGTAAAACACATTCGATTTATTTTGAAAATTGTGTATTCTTGTTTGGGAACATTATGTGGGAGTAACATTTGTAAAATGTGATATTATTTTGTAAACTTTCTGGTCTCTTTTATAAAATACATGCGATTTTTGTAAAACAGATTGCTTATTATTAATGTATAAATTGTTTTATTTGTCCATCCAACGTGTTTCCCAATATCATGGGTCCATCGAAATTTGTCATCCATTGTAAAGTTTATGTAGATTTTGTAAAATCCACGCTCCCATTTAATAATTATGTATTAATCTGCAAAATAAAAAGGCAATTAGTAGTTTATCATTTACTTCTAAAAAAGGATAACATGTAAAAAATACATGCTGAATTGTAAATCAATGAATCAAAATGTAAATTAGTAATTCAAAAGGAAAAATAAACCTTCATATTTGATATTTAATCCATCCAATTGAATCTGTAAATTTTATCCCTTTAGTATCTAATCCACAATTTATGAGATTTCATTTCATTTTTGCAAAATATAACACCTTCAGGGCGAAAATATAGCAAGGTGCACAATCTTCCATGATAAAAATCATTTATTGATAATGAGAATCTGAGACATATTCAATATATAAACAAATATTTACCATTCTTAATCAAAATTTTCTTTCTTTTAGATGATATTTTCATTCCCATTCCACATAATTCAATCTATAAACAAAACTCAAAAGAAAAAAAATTAAAAGTGCGTTGAACTCAAAAGAACGTGGGATCCCAAACTTAAAAATGATTGAATATTCCAAAAAATATGACTGAACTCAAAAGAACAAAAAATGTTGAATATTACAGAAAATAAGATTGAATAAAGGCTCGCGTTTTGAAATAATTGTTATCACTTTACAAAAGATTGATGTATTTTACAATCATATGTTATAAATTACAAAACCGTAATAACGGATGTTCGAAAAACACCCAATCATAATCAGTAGTAAATCAGGAACATTGATTCAAAAATAAAACAAAGGAGAAACATTGAAAAATGGATTGAGATGGAATCAAAATAGAAAAAAAAAATCAAAATCCAAATAAAAAACAAAATCAATCTAACCTGGAACTTGATTAATATATGAATAAAAAAGAAAAAGAAAAAACTACTAAGAACATGCATTATCTTCCGTGCGCAACCACCTCATGATGCTCCATGCATCGTCCTCGTCGTCGCCATGGACTACCATCATCATCTCGACGCACATCCGGCACCACTACGTCGAGAGAGGATGAAGAATGAGAGGGGGAGCGGGCCCCGATCGAATTACGTTTTGAAAATTCCGAGTAATGAGAAACTCGATTATGATGGATGCTATATTTAGAAAATAAATTCGTATAATTAATGAGCAACGAGATAATGACACGAGTAAATAGAATATTTAATTTTATTTCTAAAAATAGCGAGTTGGAGGTTATTTGGATGGTGGTTTTGGGTTTAATGTGGTGGTTTTATTATAGCCGTGGATCAAGATCTAACGGTTTTTATGGATTGTCATACCATGATTGTGGTGAGGTGCCACCTTAATTCAAGTTTTCCCTATATATATATATATATATATATATATATATATATATATATAGGATTTTAATCCAGAGGGCATTGTGCCCATTTGAGATAAAATGGGCCTCTAATTCCAGCCGTAAGATTTGTATCTCTCAATCCCTAAAAAATAGGAACCGTAACCAAAATGGAATTTCCTCTAATTGGAAATATTAAGCAATTTTATAATCAGTATACGTTTATGAAAACGTGTATTGAGAGTTCAACGAGAGGAGATTGATCTGGCATTTTTAGATCTAGCGTTTTGCAAAGTGAGGCGATCAATCGTGGAAACAGAGGCGAACATTTTTATCTATTGCAAGGTATTATATTTCGATTAGATTTTTATTTTCGTATTTTGATTTGAATCTGATAGTATGTAGAAAGAATTAATTTTTTTGGATATTTTGATTTGAATCTGACTGTTTATAGACCAGATTTTGATTTTTTGTTATGTTTCTGGATCATGAGAAAGTGGGATTTGAGAACTTATATTTCAGGATCATGAGAAAGTGGGACTGTATCATGAAATCTCAGAAGGAATGATAATTAATGATTTGTGTTTGGATATTAAGTTTTAATTTGAGAACGTTTAAAAAAATCATAAGGATACTGATATTGTATCAAAAGTTACTGGAGTAACTCATCAAATTACTTATGCTTTGCACCGAGTTACTTTTATAAATATAATTCTTACTTTTCATGGACATAATTTTATCTTTCATGATTAATGGTTCATATTAGGGATATTACTGACAATTCATTAGATGTTACTTGTGTATGAATTTATTCTTACTGAAATAGATAAAGATATTACTTAAATAAATGTATCGTCTTCCAACATAATATGTTACTGATGTAATTCTTAATTTTCATGTATATATATTTCTCTTACATAGTTATTGATTCATCTTACAAATGCTACTGACAATTTATTATTTCAGGTTTGACAGATGTCTGGACACTTATGTTTCGTGGAAGAAAAAAACAAGAAGTGTTGATGATCGTTGCATACTTATTGACTAAAGAAGCGAGAAGAACATATTTGACAATAATATTAAGAACAAATCATTCTGTAACTAATAAAAGAGGTCATTAACAAATACATTTACGGAGTACATAATTGATGTGTAACTATAATTTCAGTAACTAATAACAATGAGTAAGTAACATGGACATGAATCTTCAGTAATTGTGCGTATAGCTTCAGTAATATTACAACTCAATTATCTAACAATTATTCAGAAGTACTAAGTAACTATTTCTTCGGTAACAATCATAACGAGTTCAGTAATATGAACATTTGTAATTAGTAATTGTTGTATAGACATTAGTAATTTATCTATTCATTAATTATTGTATGGACAATAGTTACTACAACTTCAGTTATAATTTCATTGAGTTCAGTAATATGGTCAATTGTAATCAGTAATTGATGTATTGACATTAGTAACTTTGTACAAGTGTTATAAGTAAGAATGATTGAAAGACAAGTAACACCCAACAAATAGCAAGTAACTTATACACAAGTTATCAGTAATTTTTTACGAATAAAAAACATACATTAAAGTAGCATTGTACTAAGTAACTATATCATCAGTAACAATCAGAATGAGTTCTGTAATATGAACATTTGTAATTAGTAATTGTTGTATGGACATTAGTAATTTATCTATTCAGTAATTATTGTATACAAAATAGTTAATACACTTCAGTAATAATTTCGTTGAGTTCAGTAATATGGACAATTGTAATCAGTAATTGATGTATTGACATTAGTAACTTTGTACAAGTTTTATTAGTAAGAATGAATGAAAGGCAAGTAACACCCAACAAATAGCAAGTAACTTATACAAACATTATCAGTAATTTTTTACGAATAAAAAACATACATGATAAGTAACATTGTACTAAGTAACTATATCATCAGTAAGAATCAGAATGAGTTCAGTAATATCAACATTTGTAATTAGTAATTGTTGTATGGACATTAGTAATTTATCTATTTAATAATTATTGTATGGACAATAGTTACTACGAATAGCAAGTAACTTATACAAACGTAACAGTAATTTTTTAAGAATAAAAAACAACATAAAAAGTAACATTGTATTTATTTCAGTAATGTTTGCAATGGCATCAGTAACTTTGTATTACGAAAAATAACTTTGTATTAATTTCAGCAACTCAACGTGAGTCGTATTTTGATTGTCATCGGAGGAAGGAGGAGATTCTCATGGTTATTTTTAGAAAAAACAATGCGGCAATTAATGAGTACTCAATTATAACTCAAAAAAGGGAATTAAATTGCGAGTTATATGCGGTGGGTGGTTATGGCAATTCATTCTTAGCGCTAAATTTAGAAACTAATCAATTTTACGCAGAACCACAGGATCATCATCACACGGATGATTACACGTGCCTAAAAATTCTCAAATCGGCACAGTGCTCTCTGGATAAGCCATATATATATATATATATATATATATATATATATATATAGGGAATAGGGAATATGCACCTGGGTGTATATTGGTTATGTGCACCAGTTTTCCTGGCCGTTGGATCCACATGCATCCAAGGGCTCCCACTTGTTTTGCTTTCCCAAAAGAAAATCCATTTCCCAAACAATGTGCAACAATCAAAGAAAACCCCTCTTCCTCTGCCATCACTGGACCCATTGTGCCTCCCACCTTCCTCCCCACGACAACCCTCCCTCCTGCTCTCACGATCGTCGGCGCCTCTGACGCAGCCCATCTACACTGCGACGCCGAGCTCCCGCGACCATCGCCCTCACGTGTTGCTGAGGAGTCCAGGCTAACTAGGCCATTCCCCTCTCACACAGCCGACTCGCGTCGGCCTCCTACAACGAAGAACCCGCCACCGGCCATCCCCTGCTCTCGGCCGCTCCTTTTTGTGCCACCAGCAGAACCTGACGCCCTCCTCTCATGATCTCCGGTGAAACGCCAGTCTCCCTCCTCTCGCAACACTGCCATCCACCTTCCCTCTTTCATAACGTGCCCCAGATCTCGACGCCGCCCCATCCTCTCCATGCTGATCTTTCCGCCTACCCGCAGTGTGAAGGAGAGACAAAGAAAAATGCCTCCACTGTGTCATCTCATCATCGCCATTTTTAGTGGCATGTTTTATTTGTTTATTTCACATAGATTACAGATCTCGTTAAGATGATAATGCAAGAGCCATCAAAACACGACAACTATTGTGGTTGGATGTTTTATTTCAATTGTTTTTAACGTAGCAGTTATGTGAGTGGAGCTTTCTCATCCTTGGATGTTAACTTCTATTAAAGCTCTTTAGGTCTGTTTGTTAGCTCATATAATCTTGCATATTGTTTTAGCTTGTAGTTAGATGGCAGTCGTTGTTATCTGGCTAATTTTGTAATTATTCGTTTGGCTTGGGTTCCAAGGAATGATATAAAACTTAATTACCTATAATTAATTTTTTTGTATTTTGTGCACCATGTATTCAGACTGTTGTTTAGTTATTAAGCATAATCCACTTTGAAATAGTTTTATATTCTATGATCAAAATTTACAAGTTATTTTGTTATGAATTCAGACTAAAGTTGAATTTGAATGTTATCGTCAAATTCTGTTATGATAAACTTATGGTAGGATAGTCAAATAATCTCTATGATTTAAGATACGTCCTTTGAATTTCCTTGCATATAAGATCATAACTAAGGAGGATGCAACATGGTTAAGAGAATGGAAATACAAGGAATGATCTAGGCATGACGATGAAGCTCGAGGGAGTTGTCGCAATAGTTGCTTCTACTGGTGGTGTACTATTATTGTATAGTGGTAGTTTAATTTGTATAATGATGTTATGGTCTCATCTTTGTTGTTTTCTCTATTTAGAGTGTTTGGGAGGGTGCTGGGTACTTGGTGATCATTTGAGTTATACGTGATGGTATTGACATCTCTATCTTTAGAACTAGCTCCAATAAACAAACAATCCACATTCCCTTGATGTTTTGGGTTAAACTAGTTTAATGTTTATCTTTCGTCATGATCTTCAGATTTTACGTCATGTAATATGATTCGAAAAGGGGACGAGCTAAAAACCAACAAAGGAGTGAGAAAACTCTAGATGGAAAAAATAAAATTGAATTTATGGATGATTGTTGTACTAAATCAACAATAAATGATTCATAGTAATGCATATTATTCCAACACCTCTCTTTCGAAGTAATGCATATCATTCCAACACCTTCTCTTTCATAGTACGGACCTATTAGGATCTATAACAACTAAATACCCTCCATTTTATTACAGCACACAAACTAACACTCAGATGGAATGAGGAGATGCACTCAAAACGATATATAATTCACAAAAAAGAATGAAGCATACTTATAAATCTGATTATAGAGTTGAGTTGCAAGGTAAATTATCCAGACATCAACATATAATGGCAGGCAAACTCTTTTGTTGGAATTAAGTTTCAGTTGTAAAATTTAAATTGAGCAGAGAGGTGTTGTTCTAACAAGATCCTGCGATTAAATACTCAATCTATCACTGGAGTCGAGATACATTATCTAAGAATTAGTAAGAGTTGAAGGTTTCAAATATGTACATGTTCTTTCAGATAAGCTACTATCGATGAAATGCCACAGCAACTATAAAGTTGTTTTTTTTTTGAGAATCCGCGAGAGTGATTTTCCCGAATTCATATCAATATCACGAAGATATCATGTCATTTGCAAAAGAAAAGCCTTTGTGCACCTGATATAATGGATTAGAATGAATACATCCGTATTACATTATTAAATATGGACAGGAACATCTGTCTATACATTCAAAACACCAAAACAACAAATTGAATAGGCCGGGGAGAGGATATACCTAAATCTTTTGAATAAAAAGAAAATGGTGAAGATACAAAGAAAAAAAATAAGATCAACAAGTTGAACATAAACAATTTTCATTGCAGTTGTTACACTTTATGTCTGGACCACACCATGTATCTCTTGATAAGATCACAATTTGTACACAGGAATTTAACATACTGTGATCGTCAACAGCATGACGGCAACATATTGATACTCATGATCCCGAGCAGACACATCCCTTTCCCCCATCTATGGCACAGTATGAAAGAGGGAAGGTGTATGGCAGTGCTGCGAGAGGAGGGGGATTGCGAGAGGAGGGCGTCAGGTTCTGCTGGTGGCACAAAAAGGAGCGGCCGAGAGCAGGGGATGGCCGGCGGCGGGTTCTTCGTTGTAGGAGGCCAACGCGAGTCGGCTGTGAGAGAGGGGAATGGCCTAGTTAGCCTGGACTCCTCAGCAGCACGTGAGGGCGATGGTCGTGGGAGCTCGTCGTCGCAGTGTAGATGGGCTGCGCCAGAGGCGCCGACGACCGTGAGGGCCCGTTCGGTAGGAGAATAAGCAGGAATAAGGATGGGGAATAAGGAGAATAAGGGTCTATTCTCCGTTCGGCTGGAGGATAAGAATAAGGAGAATAAGGTGAAATAAAGGTAGGTAAGGTGGGATAAAGATAGGAATAAGAATGAAATAAGATGAAATAATGGGGAATAGTCGTACCACGGGGAAGCGTGTTGGGGGCTTATTCCCCTTATTCCATTCCTCCTTATACCCCAAACGAACAGGGCCTGAGAGCAGGAGGGAGGGTTGTCGTGGGGAGGAAGGTGGGAGGCACAATGGGTCCAGTGATGGCAGAGAAGAAGGGTTTTCTTTGATTGCTGCACATTGTCTTGGGAAATGGATTTTCTTTTCGGAAAGCAAAACAAGTGGAAGCCCTTGGATGCATGTGGATCCAACAGCCAAGAAAACTGGTGCACATAACCAATATACACCCAGGTGCATATTCCCTATTCCCATATATATATATATATATATATATATATATATGTGTGTGTGTGTGTGTGTGTGTGAGGTAAATTGGGCTGCCCCCAGACCCTATTTTTCCCTCATTTTTTTATTTTTTTAGAAAATAAAAATTTGTATATTCATCATGATATCCCTCTCACATTCTATTAAAATTTCGTCAGAAATAGAGACTCATAAGCTCTCCATCCAGACGTCATTTTTTTAACGGACGCAGGATTTTTTAAATCGACCATGTTTGGATGGAGGCCGTAGGAGTCTCTGTTTCTAACGAAATTTTAATAGAATGTGAGAGGGATATAACGATGAATATACAAATTTTTATTTTCCAAAAAAATAAAAAAATGAGGGAAAAATATGGGTGGGAGTAGCCAAGTTGGCTACTCCATGGGGGCAGCCCAATTTTACCATATATATATATATATATATATATAAGAGGCTGGGGAAGCTGCACTCGAGGTGTAGCTAACTAGCTGCACCCGGCTATTTTTTTTCAAAAAGTGCCCCTACATATAAATCACAATAACTCACGAAGAATCTCTAAAAATTACTAACTAACTTGGTACATATTCAAAAGCCATCCCCAGTTTTGAGCATACCTGCGTTCCCGGCTAGATATCTCTGGCACACAATCACATATATAACCATACTCACCTTTAAAGTAATGGCCTCTCAATTATATATTAAATAAGATCACTTTTGAGATTTTTGGAGTTCATAAGCGAAGTTAAGATTTTGATATGGTATTTCGTACAATTGACCCAATGAAATGTTATCATTTTTTGTACAATATCGCCCCACTTTCTTTTAGTATTTTTTATATTTTTTGCTTGCTCTGTAGGATAACTAACTACATAAAATATAAAAATCGAACACATATAAAAAAAACTAGAAAGTACATTAAAAATATCTGGCATCTTTGGTGATATTATATCAATAATGTTACTCTCTACACACTCATCATAGGAGGCCTTCAAATGAGACATGGTCTTTATTGAGCAAGAGAAGGCAAACCCCATTTCAGTAAAAAAAACCACATGCAATTTAGTAAAATAAATAAACATTTTGTAATATTTTGTAAATTATTAACTGCACATTCTAACATCAACATTTGCCTTGAATCTCAATCGTTCCTCCAACAGCTCATCATCTATTGGAGCTCATACGCAGAATAACCCCCCGCCCCTTCCGCCGTTCCCCGACGAAGTCACCTCCACACGCAGCTCTGCTCGATGATCCGCATCATACCCCTCTCGAGGAGCTCCGACCTCCAGACCATGCTAAAGAACTCGTCTTCGTCGGAGGAGCCTTCCTCTCTGGAGCTCCGCTTCGCATACAAGGGTCGATTTGGTAATCGGATTACCTCGGAGTAACTCGATTTACTCCTCTCTATTCTTGGTTGGAATTCCATCACAAATCATAGTGACATCACATTACATTCTTTATTCTAACCCTAATAATCACACAAATAACTACTATTCACATCATGTACCCCAACTAAAGAAACACATGATGCCCGATCGTAGGGATGATAATAAGCCCCCACGTATCTACACCGTCGATAAAAGGTGCCATCGAGAGCACCACAGCAATTGGATTTTGCATTGAGGTCCTTTCTGCTTCACCCAATTACGTCTTAGTCCCCGTACCTTGGAATATTATCAAAAACCTCCTACCGGTGTTTTTATTCCCGAAAGTACCCATCTAGAGATGATTCAACTCATTTTAATTTTATTTTTTGTTTGCATCAACACTTATGTGTTAGGATACTTGATTGAACATCCATTTTTTTAATTTTTTCAAAACCTAAAAATCGCATGTTGTAGCTAATTCAATTCTCTACGTGTTGATAACTTAGTTGGATTTATATGACCACGGTTGAATTATTTAAATATAAAATTGAGAGAAGTTGCATCTTTTACCCAATTTCACATGTTCAAATCATTAACAATCACACTTGCTTGGAAAATTCTCAAATTCCATGATTTTAGATCTTTACGTGCTTTATCATGTGCCAAAAACTTCATATAAATGATGTTTAGTGTTCTTATAAATTAATTCTCACTTTAATATTGCAAAAATTAAAAATGCATTGTATTCCCCATCTAATTCTCAATATGTGGAAATTTTAAATTTCCAAAATATTAATGTTGGTTAGTTTTTGGATTTAAATGCTAAAAGCTAGTCTATTTTAGTAGATAATTCATTTACATACCAAAAATTATGAAAATACAATAGGTGTATTTCACGTAATTATACCTCTTTGCAAAAGCTCATCCATTTTCATTATTGTTTGCATCTTACTTTGCATAAAAACTCGAAAATTACTCCATTTTCATGCATGCATCTTAAATCAGAAAAATGCATTAAAATGTATCTCATGTAGTTTTTAATATCATTATATAGGAACAATATTATTTTAATTTTAAAAAAAACACTTTGAATATTTTCTAAATAAATAAGAAATTAAATGTTGCATTCATAATCTTGATTTAATTTCCCTTTTTATATTACCCTCAAAACTCATTGTTAAAACTCCCACAAATTTTGTTAGGATAATATAAGTTATTCTAACTCCAAAAAATAATTTTTATTAAATTTTTTTAGCCTCCAAAACGAAATGCAAAAAACTTTGTATAGGTCTAAACCTTGGTTTAAAAACACACATTCTCATCATTTTTGCATCCCACTTTATCATATGCATACATTAATCAAAAACATATTGTGAAACCCACATATTTTCGTTGTTTGAATGGCAACTTAGCCTACATTTTGCCTCCTTGTGTCCAACCTTAGGCTAGCCCAAGTAAAATAAATCCATCGCAAATTATTATGTGATTTTTGATAATTACCTTGAATCTCTTTCTACAACATTAACACATTCTTAAGAGAGATAAAAGATGATTTTCAATAATGTAGATACATGCATCTCAAACTTTTGAAAACATAATTCCATCGTTCAGTTAGGATTTTCTTTGAAATCAAGCATTATGACTTCAAAAAATATGAATATTTAAATCATTTCCAAAATTAGAATTTTATCGAAAATATGATTTGATTGACCTTTTAAATGATTTGATAGATTATTTTTGTAGATTTGATCTCTAAGAAATTTAGAGTTTTATCTATCATTCCAAGGCTTTTGATCGATCATGAAATGATAGATCACATATGTCACTGAGATCATTCACAACTTGTTCAATGATTTTTCTCAATTTCTCAATAGTTTCTGAGAAAAATTCGTAGGAATTCAAATCTTTTTGGTGGAAGGCACGATGCTCATCTTCTGGACAATCGGAATGGATTCTACTTTTTTTGAAGTAATATGAATTATGGATTTTGAATTTTGATCCTTTTGATTAGGATACATTGCTCAACCACCAGACTACTGAAGTCAATTAAGTAGGTTCAAAAAAGTTCACCAGAGACATATGAACATGATAATGAGGTAGAGACATGTGTTTTTGGACAGTGAAATTTGCATCAATTTTGATGAAAGATGTCAAATATTTCTAAAACATTGTAGCCAAGATTGAAGGCATATCTAAGCTATTGTAGTGAAGCATGCATCATGCATAAAAGATGCATTATCTTAGAGTTGCTCTAGTGCAAGATTGTACCAGTAGCTACACGAGGTTCCCAACGCATCACCTATAGAAGAGCTAGAAGTTGCTTCTGATCGGTCGCATTTTAAATACTCCATCTTCTTCGATTACAGTCCTACCATATGACAACATCGCATATGACAGAAATACGAGACATGTAATGTGTAATATGCATACAATTATTATATGAAATGGTATCGACATTTTGTAATGAAATGTTACAAACATGAATATTACTAAAGTTATTTTTATCACTTGTGTCCTTTTAGATATTGCAATATTAGTTATGCCTCTTGCTTTTTTGGAATATCAGTTGTGCCATTTACTTCTCGCACCATTATCACTTACGTCATTCCGTTAAGTTCACCATCATTGAGTTGAAATAAATCATGGCTTATTCAAACTATAATTTGGTTAACAATGGCATAAATGTCAAAACCAACCCCTCTCCCTCCTTTGCCCAACACACCCCCTCCTTCTCTTCCAAGTAGCAGAACATGAGATCTCCACCTCCTCCTCTTCTCAGGTCAACTTCGACCCCCTCTTCCTCCAACCCCTCCTTCTCCAGCCCCCTCCTCTTCTTCTCGACCACTTCCATCCCAGCTATGGGTCCTCCGCTCAAAGCTAGAGGATCTGACGTTGGCAGGTGTGGCTGGCTAAGGAGGGGGCATGAATATGTGGGTAGAGGAGGTGTGTGTTGGGTTGGGGGTGAGGTGGTGGAGGAGGAGGGTCCTGGAGGAGGTGGGGCCATGGAGGAGGGGCCGAGAGGAGGTGGGGTGAAGGAGGGGCAATCGACTTTGTTCTTCTTCTTGGATTCATGCTCAGTAGAGAAAGACATGGATACATTTGGCAGAACTGATGAAATTCGATTTCGTCATCTTAATTTGATTATATTAACCCCCTAGCTTAGACTAATGTCAATAAAACCTAGATTAAACATTGTATATATCTGAGCCTTAGAATAAATTAAAAACACAAAATAATAACAAAAGCAAAAAATCACAGTGTTTTTATACCCTTAAAAATGCTCGCAAAAATATTTCTCCCTTCATTTGACCTCGTTTCTGTTTTTGGTCAACGTGAAACTTGTAGATCTCATCAAGATCTACAACTTTCATTTTTTGAGTTTTTTTTCCAAATTCGGCCTTTTTCTCCTTTTTCATGCTTCTTTATCGGAATAACCCGATTGGATCACGTAGCTCTTTCTGGTTGAGCCACGTGGCCCGCTTCCTTTTTCAAATTTTTATGACGACTTTAAAAGGCCTGATGACTGTCTAGATTCAAATGAGTAGTTGCATCTACTTTCAGTCGGTATACGTGTAAGTACATGTCGTAGAACAGTACTCATTGCTTGAGGACGGAGTCTTACACGATGTCCTCTAAACCACCTACTTTACTAAGGGAGACCCTCATTAAAAGTGGCTACTTATTTCAGTTTAATAGTCAATTTGACTGTTAAAGGTTTTTTATTTTTTTCATTTTTATGGATTTTTTATTAAATTTAGAACACAAGTTAAACTCATTTTTCTTTATTTTAACCAAGTTTAAAAAGATATTTTCTAAACCATGTCACATATATATATATATATATGATTTTTCAAAATAAGTAAAACCTATTTTTCAAATCTTTTTGAAAAAATATAATAATGTAACATAGTGTAGAAAAAATTCAAAGCTTTGAAAATATCTTGTCCAACTTAGTTCATAAGAATATACTCTAGCCCAAAAAGGTTTAAATTTTTGAAAATTTTCAAAATATAGATATATGACTAAAGTAAATATATATTATATACACGACATACCCCCAATACTTAAATTTTGCTATGTCTTCATAGCATTAAGTGACACAAAGCCATAGTTTAATTTAAGGTATAGAAAAAATATACATGAACTAAGGAGGACGCTCCCTATACTTCGATTAGAAATAACCTAAGTATTAGGAAGAAGGATAAATGAGTCAAGAAAGTCACGGGGACTCAGGTCCCCCCTATACTTAGGCTGAAGATAGCCTCAGTCCAGAGATGGATAGATGAAGCTGGGGAGACTCGAGGGGAACAAAGAATCTAGGATGGATGTACATGTAACTGAATGAATCTACGGAGATAAATGGAGTTCCTATGTTCGTTGGGAGGATGTTGAAACAGACAAGGCTCAATCAACCAAACAATACCTTTGATTCACCAACTCACACCGAAATCAACAAGTGTTGGTTAATTATCTTTTCATTTTTTATTGGTGATAAAAACATTCTAATTTACGCAAGGATCAAGTAATATGTCACATCAAAACATCCTACGTAAACAAGGGCGTTGCTCTCCCAAAACATGATTTTTACTCCATTTTATTGTCAACTTGCATTATCAGTCACAATTATTAGCTTAAGGTTATCATTGTTTTAATATAAACATAAATCAATCAATCATCGTCTACCGCTCATTCCCAATTTCCATTAATCCTAGGTGATCAAGTCAGGAAGGGAGGTCAAGAAAATACCAATGTAGTCGATAAAATCACGATCTAGGCTAAGAGAGAAAACTCGCAGTGCCGAGCAGAATTCATGAAAATAAGTTCGAATTGAATCCAAAATCGAATGTATGCAAGTTGACGAAAATCAACACCTAACATGCTTCTATTAGCGTGGAAGAACATATTTTAATTTTTGGCTAAGTGAAGCATTGTTTAAGTCCATCTAGATTTATTGTGTGTCCTACCTACGATCAAACACAAAGAATAAAATGTGAAAATAGCTCAGAGAGCCGCGTGCCTGATCCTAGGTCGACACTCAAGAGGGACAATCCCCACACAACCACGATTACTTCGTTCATTTACACTCATGAGTTTTCGAACAAAGACCGCTGTAAAGATGATTAATGCATGAAGTGAATAATGCAAGACAAGATTTTTTTCCGTTTTCTTTCTTCAATTTTTCTCCAAAGTTTTTTTACGCGATTCCTCACAGCGAGGAACTCCTGCTCCTCGCCTCCTTGATCACTAAGGGACCATGCCACAAAAAGCATGCATTAAATATAAATCAAAGAATTTTCAATAATGTAAACAATGACAAGACCCATGAGTTAGAAATTAACACTAATTAAATACTAAAAATCAGAACCAAGCTGCTGGAAGGGGTGAACCAAACAAATCTAAGAGGGGATTTGGGAGCTTGCAGAATCTAGAGGGGATTTGAGGGCTTGCAAAATCTACGGGGGATTTGGGATTTAGGTGGATATTTTCTTCCAATATTACTAGATCGAACAACACGTTAATGGGTTTTTTTAGAGGTGAGAGGTATATTTTCATTGATACGTCAGAAAAATTTACAAGTAAAGGCAAATTTACGGGATTTCCCCAAGATAAAAAAATCCAACCCCTCCGAATAGAAATAATTGACATGTGGTAGTACAGAGATGGAATAGCAGGGGATCAAAACATCCTCGAGAATGCTCCTAATAAGATCACAGACCGACACACTTGAGGTCTTCATCCAACGTAGGTTTCGCTCTTGCCATATTCGCTACACAGAAACAGCTAAAGCGGTACTAAGATTTCCACCCAATAAAGTGTCCGCGGCGGAAGTCCTTTTAACCCAAGCAAACGAGTTCTTCTTCGATTTCTTTGGGTTCAATTCAACGAAATGAAGGGGAAGTGGAAGGGGATCGTCGGCATCCAGGGAAAGCCATCTTCCAACCCCTTGTCAGCCGCCCATATGAAGTAGTCCTCACTTATGTTGTTGTTGTGCATGGTCCCCCATCGACTTCCTCCGATCCCATCGTCGTTCACGGAGCTCCCCTCCACCTTTTGTTCATTCGAATCCACCTACGCCTCATCTTCCACCCTCCATTCTTCAAGCATGACAACTAGGCTGAACCCATTTGCTCGAAACCCTCTTCCTTGCTTGTAGGTACACATCGAAAACCCATCAATTTAGGAGGAGGCCATTCACCTTCCGAGCTTATCCTCTAAGCCTCTAGAAGAGCTGGGAGGAGGTGGTGGGGGCGGCGGTAGAGGAGGGGGGTGGGAGGAGGTGTGGGTGGCTGAGGATGAGGGCTTGATGAGGTGGGGCCGGGGACGATTAGGAGGGTGTGGCGGAGGATGTAGGAGGAGGAAGATGGATGAGAGAACAAAAGATAAATAGAAGAGTAATGATCAATCTACCTTATAAGTTACTTAGAAAATACTTTTAAGTCTAAAAATTAACATCAGTTTAGGACGTAAATGGACGATAAATAACTCGAGAGGTATATGTGATAAAACTGGAAGGAAGAAGTAAAGGGCACAAATGATATTCTAAAAAAGAGAGAGGCGTAAATGATATTGTAATATCTCAGGAGGGTACAATTGATAAAAAAAAATCATATTATTAAGGTGCTAAAGTTTATACAAAAATGTAGGACTTTTACTTGGAACATGAGTTTTTCGTTGGGTTTGAATTTTTAAAAATTTTAACTCTCCCGTAGATTTTAAAATACACAACATTCCCAACTCCCAAGTCACGATCATGATACGCAGATTCTTGAAGAACAAGGAGTATTTATGCAATAGCGACGTTTTTCAGATACATATATTAAAAAATCTAACTAAAAATGGATAAAATTAACCAATTGGATGGATGTGATTGGTAGATTGGTGGGATAATGGAGCTACATTAGGAGAATCTTTATAAAGCATACAAGTGAAGAATCAGGGGCGGATCCATGTATATATCATGGGGGCACGTGCCTCCTCAAAGTTTGAAAACTTATTACATCCCTTATTAATATTCCAATCATTAAAATCAAGGATTTTTATCACTTGTGCCCCTTCGAGATACCGTAATTTCAGTTATGCCCCTATCTTTTTGGTAATATCAGTTGTGTCCCTCACTTCTTTCTCCGTTATCACTTGTGCCCTTCCGTCAGATTGACCGTCAATGAGTTGACTTAACCATGGTTTTTTCAAACCTTGGTGCGGTTAAGAGGGGTATTATTGTCCATACTTCTTCTTCGTCTTCTTCCTCCTCCATTCCTCTCTTCATAATTTCTCTCTCTTAATTGCACCTTCATGCATCCATCGAATCTTTAAAATCTTAGCATTTTCACGGATATATCGCTCATTACGGATCAAATGGTGAATTTTATTGAATTTTTCAGTGAATTTTCATGAATCAATTAATCAGAAAATTATCTAAATGTTGATAGCTCTGGGGGCGACGGGCTATGGACGATCTGAGGGCACGGCGGCGACGAGGCTAGGGGCTACCTGGGGGTGGGGGAGGCAAGTAGGGGGGCGACCTAGGGGCGACGGGGCTAGGGGGCGCGGGGGGAGGCCGCGCAGGGGGCGCAAGGGTCGCGGGAGGGAGGCGACCTAGGGGCGGTGGAGCTTGGGGGAGGCCGGGAATGGGGCGCAAGGGTCCGGGGGGGAGGCAGGCAGGGGGGCAACCTTGGGGCGGCGGGGCTTGTGGGTGCGGGGGGAGGCCGGGCAGGGGGCGCAAGGGTGGCGAGGGGAGGCCGGGCAGGGGGGCGCAAGGGTCGCGGGAGGGGGGGCAGGGGAAGACCGAGGGGCGACAGGGCTAGGGGGCGCGGGGGGAGGCCGGGCAGGGGGCGCATGGGTTGCAGGGGAGGCAGGGGACGCAGGGTAGCGGGGGTGGTGGGAGGTGCGGTGGGCGGAGGGAGGTGCTGGGAGGCAGAGGTGCGAGGGGTGGAGGAGGAGGAGGATGGGTACGGAGGCGAGGCACGTGGGCGGAGCCGGAGGCTCGGGGCGGCTGCAGGAGAGCTCCAGGAGGAGGAGGAAGGAGCTGTGGAGGAGGAAGAGAATGGAGGAAGAGGAGGAGGAAGAGGAAGAAGATGGGAGAGGAGGAAGAGAAGGGAGGAAGAAGACAGGGGTGGAAGAGGACTTTTCACTCCATTTTTTTAATTTAATTCCATCTATGTCCTTGAAGTTAATGGCCGTTTGTGTTGGTTATGGACAGTCACTAACCCGAGGGGTATAAGTGATAGATTGGCAAGAAGTGAGGGGTACAACTGATATTACCAAAAAGATAGGGGCATAACTGAAATTACTATATCTTGGAGGGGCACAAGTGATAAAAACCCTAAAATCAATATCACATCATGGTGCTCCCGTGCCCAATTGGAATTGCGGAGTTTGTGCCCTCCATACCTCGTCACATCCTTTCTCGCATTCTCTCTGAACGTCCAATCCGAGCTATTGCGCATCCCCTCCCCTCCCCATGGTGATAGTTCCCTACCCAACAACATCCCCAGTCGTTAGTTCTCTTGCACAACGGTAGTTCGTTCCCACCCTCCATCCCTCAAGTAACGTCAACTTCTCTTTCGCATTTTCTCTTGACGTCCAACTCGAGTCCATGCGCCTCCCTCCCCATGGTTCCAGCTCCTCGCTCAGAAGTATCCCCAATTCCCTTGCACATCGACATTACATATATATAGACATAGAAGTGTCGTGTGTCCCTGTTAAGGATGCAAACAGATGGATACAAATATCGATACGAGTATTACCATACCTTATCCATTTTAAAATACGAATACGATGCAGATATAGATATTGACGGATATTAAATCATATTATCATATCATTAAAAAATGGATACAGATATAAAATGGATATTATTCGCATACAAGTAATGTTATAAATATTTTACAGATTGACTTAAATATACATGAAATGAATAGAAAGCACGTTATATAAATATACTAAATATACTTATATCATAAAAGGTATACTAAATATGGTGAAAGAAGGTATAAAATTATGTTATATATGATTTAAATAAATAACCCAACAACTAAATTTATATATGAAAACAGATAAAAGATAAAAAGATGCTGATACGGATGTTTGCAGATATCAAAATGACACTCATATCCGTATCCACTATCATTTGTGAGTGTGCCCCCCTCGAATTATAATCCTGGGTTCGCTACTATCATTTTCAAGTAATAGCTTCGAAGTTTCCCTCGCTCCACTTTGCCCTCAGAGGCACGATCACTTTAGGGGCTTTTTCGACCAGATTTGTGAGCTCAACCACTTCAATTGGGATCACCCTTCATCTTTTATTAGTTCCTTTTTTTTATTTCACTCCAGCTACTTATTATATCCTTTCTCGTTCTCTCTACTTCGCTCCGTCTCCTCTCGAATGGTCCAACCGAGGACTCGGTCTTCTACTAATCGAATCAAGTCAGCTTTAACTATATTATACTTGATGCCTTATATATCTTGATAGCTTGATGAAAATGAATAGGATTGTGGCTTGGCTGAATCAGCAAGAGTAGATCGACAACAGGTCATGAAAACGACTCCTCAGATTACTTGTATCCTAGCTGGGTGGCCCTTCTCCGAGAGTGAGTTCTATTCCTCAAATTCAAGTAGATTCAAGTAGATCCAAGTAGGAAGTTCTATATGATCTGCAATGGAAGCGAGGCGCAATCTCATCCGGAGTCAGAGATTCCCGAACTTTCCTCAGGGCAAGAGAATGTTGCAAAGCCTCGAATGACATGCCTCGACATCCTCGATCTCATTTTCCGATCTCTCTCTCTCTCTCTCTGGTCCTCACAGCTAGTGGGAATGGGGGCTCTCTAAATTTTCAGTAAGACGATTATTGCATCCGTTGTCAAAGGTTCAGATCAAAGGACTCAGACATCCGAGAATGAGGTGACCATCAGGACGGGTTCACTCTCTGATAGCATACCACAACTTCTCAGGTCTTTAGTAGAGGCCAGATATCGACCATATAATCAGTGGATCAGACCCTAATCCTCGATCCCATAATGCATTTGACTGATGCCCACCTCAAGGACTGCCAATCCGGAAACCCCTACAAACTTTGATATAATTTAGTAGTCAGAAAGGCCAGAGTTCCCTCAACTACCCCACCTTTCTACTCAGCTATACTTCAAGGGGAGGTGGTGGGATCCTACTTTCTGAGATGTGGGAATGAGGAATCAGAGCTCCTACGAGACCGATGCATTGAATGCTTGGAAATAGAAGAGGCTGAGAGTCAGAAGAGAAATGAAAGTCAAAAAAGAAAGTCAAGTAGATGTCATTAAAAGGTCGAATCCGGGACCCATAGTGAAAGGACAATGGAAAAAGATCTACACCCTCGAGGATCCTCCCATGATTTTGCTTGTGGAGCGCTCACTCATCCCTCCTGTCACTCAGAATTCTTTCTCTAGATAAGTCAAATTGACGTAATAACAACACCTCAGAATACCATAATTATATATCACGGAGGGATTCCTACTTTTCCTCCTTCGTATATGGTGCCCCGGGTCTATCCAAGGATGGGACTCACCCTGTAAATAGACTTTCCTGTGTGAGTTTATCTTAAGGCGAGAAAAGGGTCACTACAAGGTCGAGCAAGATGTTAGGGATAGGATACGAAAGTCAGCTACCTCTTTCAGCTCTGCGGGGCTCTACCTTTAGAACCTTCCCAAGATGATCAGTGCACATGGTGGTCTGACTGAGATTGAGGAAGGGAGAGATAGCTATTTCACTAAGTTGCAGCTCCACAGGATCACACATGAAGCATTTAAAGAGGAAAAATCATCATCAGTTATTACCTTTTTCCTTTTCCCACCCTTCTAGTAGTATGAGCTCAAAAGTGCCCATCTTCGATGAAAACATGCATTTTTTCAGAGAGGGTGTGTGAGCGTAGAGCGAGATCTCTTAAGCGAATCGGGCCTCATGCGAAGCGTTAGGTGTGAATTCGGACGAGAGGGGAGTATGCTTCCTTGCTATCATCCAGGTTATGACCCCATCTCTTTCTCTTCAACCTAGGGACGAGTAGTGAAGCGACTGGCCATCTTCTCGCTTGCTCCAACAAGAAGAGCTCGACGTCCGTGTTTTCGATTACAAGGCAAAGATTGAGTGAGTGGGGTATTTCTGGAGGATCTATCAGTATATATAGGTGTAGTAAGGGGCATCGCTATTTTGTCAACCAGAACTTAATTGACTCCAGAGTTGTTGATGTAATATTCATACTATAGTGTGTTTTCATGCTCCAAAGTGGTATATGATTCCTCGAAGCTGATTAAAAAACATGACACGAAGTGGAAGAGGTGCAATGGTCCTACTCTGCAGGGAAAATTGTCAGCTCTCCGGTCCTCCCCCAGGGACAAGGTTGTCGATGAGCACCTTGTGAACCTCAAAATCCTCTATGTAGTTAGTTATGTAGAGAGGCTGAATGTGCGAATGTATATGCTGCATCCTTTTCGGTAAAGGTGATGGGTTGAGGTGCAGTGATTTGCCCACCCTTTGCGACTTGGATTTCCTTGCGCCATTCTTGCTCTCCTGCAGGTTGGATTAGGCCTTAGTTCCCTTTATTCGGGTTTGAGATTACTGATGATGGTAGGGAATCCCATTTCTAGTAATTCAGAATAATGAAATAATGAAAAAAATAGTTGATTTGATATCAGTCTTAGAGTGGATTCCATACTAAGGTGTGGTACGCACTCTTCTAGGAAAACCAGAATGAAGTTGTCTCCTCCCTAGATCTGAACTCAAAAAAAAGACTGACCATAGAAATTCAAGCAAACCTAGTGAGCGAGGTGATATCAGAGCGAGTTAAAGAGCAGAAAAGCTAACAACATTAGCATTTCACTGGCCAGAGAACGCTCTTGCAGTAGCAAGATAGCTCTGACACTGTGGCTCCGAACTGTCGTACTTGATCTCGAAGGATCAAGAAAGGTCCAAGCTTAGATACTGAGAGGCCCCTGAGAATAGTTAGCCTCGGCTTGAGCTTCCAAGGATAAAGGTACATGAACAGCCATTTAATCCCCGTCAAAGTCTGCATTAAAGCCCTTACAAACTAATAGGTGTAAACAAATAGTGCGCCCCTCTGAGTTGGAATGCTTGTATTCAAAATATATGCCGAGTGGGTGCTCTATTCAGCAAAACAGGATTCCCCTGCATAACTTCAAGAAGCCTTTCCCATACCCAATTTTTGAACAAGCTTTTTCACCTTTTAGTAATACAATGCAATATGTTGTCGGATTAGACCACGAATTATAAATGTCTGGAAAAGTGCTACTGCTATTTCTCAAGGTAATCCACATTGGTGTAATGAAAGGGATGATCCCACGACAATGACAGAGTGCCCTGAATAATCGACTCGCTTACCGCTCACGATATCTTCCATCTGAAAAGGACTTGTAAACTTGATTATGACTGTCCCTCATTCATTGTCAACGAATCCAATTATCAAGAAGCATATCCACAACCTCTTGTACTAGTTTTTCCTGACACATTACTAATTCTTGATCTACTTGTTGTTAATAAATCAATAAGAGTTTGATTCTGATAAAGAACTCTTCTAAAGAGTTCATTAATATCGAAACTCATTAGTTGACCTCCATCTATCTGAATGATGGGTCTAAACTCAGGGAGAAGGACTGGTAATAGACACAAAACCTTGTTTTACATTTGTTCGAATAAAATGTTTATCTCATTCCATACGTATAGCAAAAAATAGTTATTGATTATATATATTAACCATTATCTTAGATCAGATCTTTTTTCAGCAAGCTCTTGTGATTTCCCTGAAGATGAAGCGAGCAAGAGTCAGTCATCCCTTTCTCCTGGCATCAAAACCCTAGTGGAAAAGACAGCAAGATGGTCATATAGAAGGAGAGGAACTTTTCACTCAAAGATAGGATATGCGACCAATGCTTCAAACTGATCTTCCTCACGATTTGGCTTCCTCTCACCTGAATATAGGACTCTAACTGGGATGAACATCTTCAGTATCTGAAATCAGCCTACGAGGAGTATGTCAAGCTAGTTAGTCACTACTAAGACCATGGGTAGATAAACGGGGAAGGCACTAGGGAAGGCCTTAGAGAAATTGCAGTGAGCTGGAACGTCTTCTCTTTTCTACGGAGTGGGTTGCAACAGACCTGACTGCTTTCTAGGTAAAGGGTCTCATAGATAGTAGTCGGTCGAGGTGAGAACAATTGTTACTGATTTCCCGCTCGGGAAAAGTCATCTCAAGACTAAGAGATTGAAAATTCGAAAAAGTCTCTTCAGCTCGTGGAAGAAGCAGGTCGTATAAATCTATATGTTCTCACGGATCTTTCGACCTTCATTAAGTGAATCGAGCATGGTAGAAGAGGATTAGAGAGCGGAAAGGACACGAGCCATCACTTCGTGGACGAGAGGCCTCACTGAATCTATATGCTTCCTGATTTGCGACGACGAAGGCTACGAATTTCACACAAGTGAGAGTCATTCTCAGGTACGGGCAATAAAACAAGGGCCAGAAGATTAAACCGCAAGTGAGTCGGATGGCAAAGCAGAGGTGCCAGTGGGAAAAGATAAAAAAAGCAATATCCATATTTCTGGATATGTATGCCGTGGGAATGATACTTCGTTCCATTGCCAAGTAACATCCTAGTTCTCCTTCATCAACTACATCCCAGACCAGATATTATAGGTGAAGACTTATGTCCGAGTAGTCATCCTACTTGAAAATCCCGTGAGAGATGATTCTCGAGATTTCCGCAGGCACTTAGGCTTGTCAACTTCAGTAAGTTAAGGCTCTAAACCTATAATAAATGGTCAGATTACGACTTGCATGGTTCTCACCTGGAAACTATATATACGAGGTTCATGGCGCTTTTCGAGATAAGAGAAAGCAAGCGGGACATATAAAAGGTTCGAGTAATGAACCTATGTTTCCGCAAAAAGAAAGGTCAATTTCCCTAGTGTTAAGAGGTCTTTTCACATCCTCTTTCTTGTATGATTCTTTCCGAAAGTGAAATATTCTAGTAGTATAGTACTGCTAATTGTCCTGAAGCGTGAATGATCCTAGGGTCGGGAGTTTTGGCTAGTACCAAGGGGGTGAAATAGGTGGTCAAATCCAAGCATCGAGTCCCTGACTTAAAATATCAATTACGTCATGGAAAGGGTGAAGAAGGGTGCCTCTATCTATGACCTTCCCAAATTCATGATTAGCTAGCTCTAGCTAAAGCCCATGTAGACTTACAGTGCCTAACCTACATGCTCTACCTATTCTAATGACAATGTGGATCAAATTCTCGTTTAGCTGGTCACAGACTCAATTCTAGTCTACATCTAGCAAAAATCAAGATTCAAGAGAACTTCTCTAACTCAAGAGATCGTCTTTCTACAACTGATGAGGATGCCCCTCCCCTCAATGTCAGATCAAGGAATTGCTTCTAGTAAGGTAGTCAGTCTTCTAAGGGATGGGGAGGGAGCTGAGTGGTAAAAAAAGAAGCGTCAGGCTAAAAATCAATAGCTTCTTCTATTAAAGAGCTTGTTTCGATTGGCTGGGGAAAAAAACTTTGACTAATTTGATTACACCCATGAGGATATTGTATACTTATTGATGTTGTTTTTTCGAACAAGGCTAACTAGGACTCGGGCATGCGAAAAGAAGTCGGCATGAACTCCCACACCAAGTGTTTGCAAACCACTTCAATTCGTCAGTGCCAATGGAATCGCGTAGAGTGGACGGTCGAAGGCCGCGTTGCCAGCCTCCCTGCTCCTAGTGGTAGCGAACCCTCAAGCGTAGACACATGTCCAGCTCGAGCGATTTGCTTCTCAAAATAGAGAGGGCATGACATTCAACAGATGGGTTCAAATCATAGTGGGACTTGTACTCTTGCAATCCTCTGTGTGTGTGCATGCGTGTGTGGGAGGGTGAGTGGGTAGGTGCGTGCGTACGCATGCACGTGTGTGTGTGTGTGTGTGTGTGTGTGTGTGTGCGCGCGCTAACTTGGCTCTCCCACCCCATTTTCCATATATTATATCATTCAAGTTTCGTTAGAAACAGAGACTTCTATAGCCTCCATCTCGACAGTCATTTTTTAATGGTCAGAGAATTGTTGAAATCGATCCCATCTAGATAGATGTCGTAGGAGTCTCTGTTTCGCACGAAACTTAAATGATATAATATAGAGATATAATGATGAAAATCTACAAAAGCACTTTTCAAAAAATAAAAAAGTATGGGAAAAATGAGGCCGAGGGAGCCAATCTAGCTCCCTCAAGGAAGCAGCCCCATTTTACCCTATATATACCACCCCTGATTACATCAAACTTAAAACCCAGACGAGAGACAAAAAAACAAATGCTAAGTTTGAGGAGACCAGGCAGCCAACGAAGGCGGAGATCAAGTTTACTCCAACATTTAGCATAGAACGAACTCACCTTACCCTTTCCACGTGGATCCACTTGCGGGGAGAGAGCACGATGATTTGGAGATTCCCTGCAAGGTATAGATGAAATTAGTTTCATCAAATATCAAAGAGAAAAAAGGATGGCAAACATAAGCCAGCCACCAATGCACCAATTAGGCAAGCAGGTCAGATCCTCTGCTGCAAGAAATACCTACAGCAAGGCGTGTCGTAACCTCAGTTCTTCTGGCAAAATACATGTGATGTATCCAACCTTGCATATTCAAGCTATGAATATTGTTCTACTCACATACCAAATTATGTCAAAATCCAATATTTGGAGCTATTGTCTTAAAGGTCAACGATAATGGGCAGCATACCCTATTGAGTGAGTGACGAGGGACGGGAGAGCAGCGAAGGGAAGACGTGACATTAGAGAGGGAGGTAAAAAAATTGGAGCGCCAAATATGGTAAGGTTTTAGGAGAACAAACAGCAAGTTAGGGTCATGCTATTCAGGTCTTCAAGACCGCCTTTGTTACAAAAATGAGGAGCACATTTACAAATCGTCCACTCCATATGATAAATTTTTTGGCATCGGCTTGCTTTCTGACACCTGCCCCAGCAACAACCAGATGGAGTGGAAAAAACAACCTAGGGTGATTCCACTTCTTTCAAATTAGCAAACAGAGATGAAGACATTTCTTACGACGACGAAGCAAAAACAGAGCAAGGTAGCAAGGTGTATTCCCAAACTCATTTTACCTTAACGCATATAATTCATTCTCAGCGCTATTATTACTGTACTGTACGAGGTTTTGCACCCGTTTCCGCGGGACATGAAACCAAAAAGAAGATTATTTATGTTCTCATGTGAACTTTAAACTAAGACAAGTTTACATGTCTGCAGAAGGGGGTGGCAGCATGACTTTTTGGCTCAAGATGAGATCTGAGATGGTCTTTCCATGCCGGTCTATCCGCCGAGAACAATTGACACCACCATCAAGGATGTTGCGGACCACAATATTCAGGGAATGGATACCCCTGACTTCATAGATCTCGACAGTTGGATTTTCTTCCATCTTCCCGTTTCTTTTGTCAGTTGTTAGGCTATCAGGGAATTGTGACATATCGAGAAGGGGCGACATAGCGGCCAGCACAAATCCAGATGTTATAACCTTTTTAAGCCTTGAAATGTCTGGAGGGAAGTGTGGGATTATGGAGAAATTCAGGTCATTCCCCTTATCGCCTGCCCTGCTATGAGCAACTTCATATAAGGGGAGGAGCGTACCCGAGGGTGCCGGGCCTTGATGCAACTTTGCTTGTGCAGATAACCGTGGGTGTTCCTCACCACTGTAAGGCTTGATCCCAGAATTGCTTGGAGCCCCGGTCGCACTTGCGGGATCTGTCTCGATTGAGACAGATGGGCTGATGTATTTTTGCATATTACCTCCTGCATCTGTCCTCCGGGCCTCAGTTTTCCAGAAGACACACTCCCGACTGACCTGAAAAAGGTAAGAAGCGTTAAAAGAACAATTGGGGCTTCTCAGAAACAGTTAAAATGAGCAATGCCGTAGAGAAGCAAACAGAAAATAGAGACAAATCGAGGGTAGATTATGTTTGAGATTCATTGTACTTCATTGTTTATTAATTGAAAGATACCTTCCAATTGGATGCAATTCGGAAAATTTTACTCTAGGTAGATGGAGGAATGTTAGAAGGCCGACCAGGTGCCAGAAGGAAACCATTAAGCACAATCTTGTTTTTTTTCTTGTCGGCAAGTATTCCATTGAGTTTATTTAACTATGTGTGAAAAAAAATCACATTTGATTATTATTATGATTATTATGCCTATTTAATATTTTTGCTGATATTTGATATCTGAAACAATAGTCTGTCTAACCCCAATTCCAATCTCAGCCTCTTCCATTTTCTCTCTTATTTTGTTCCCAATTGTAGCATCATTCTCGGCAACTTAACAAAATGGAAGTCTGTCTAATTTCGCACAATTAGAGTTTGATTTTATAGAGTGTTCATCTAAACCATGGAAATTCTAAATCAAACATTTGCGACTTCGGAAAGGAGAAGATCCATTGTTTATTAGAACAAAATGAATGCATGTTTAGGGCTCGTTTGGTAACCGGGTTACCCCGGAGTAACCCGGTTTGCCCCTCTCTTTTCTTGGGTTGGAAATCCATCACAAATCATAGTGACATCACATCACATTCCTTATTCCAACCCTCTCCAATCTTCACAACCACCCAAACAGCTACTATTCAAATCAGGTTACCCCAACCGACTCTAACCCAGCAATCAACGCCCAACAATCATAGAGTTTCAAGAGTAGAACTGCGGAGGAGCAAAAATTATATCTTAAACAGTTGAAATAAAGATTTTGAATCAAGTAGAAATTTGTTTCTTTTTGCACCAGCTTTATATCTTTGTTAGGAACTACCCTTGTGACTGCTGTGAAGAAATATGAACTCCAAAAGGCATTTACATGCACCACGGCTATCTTTATGTCATAAAACATGGTGGCATAAGCCCTTCCCATTTGTGCATGTTGTGCTCACTAAAAACACACCAGTTTTATTGAACTGTTCGGGATGCCTTTTCTTGAATATGATATGTTTCTTTATATGAAAATTGGACAAACGTAAAAGGACAATAATACATTATCTGCCAGTAAAATGCTACACCAGCACACTGGAGATGAGATCATCAAGATTCAGGTTAGGATCTTACAAGTTCTTTCAGAAGCAGCATTTCTTCATTGTAGCCAGTTCTGATAAAAATATGCACAACTAATATCAGTGTAGAGAGAGAGACTAGTTCATTAGCATCGAATGATTTCCCTATTCAAAATTCTTAATAGGAAAATGAATTTGGAAGATTAAAACTATGAAAAACCTGATACCACCACCTCCAGCAGGTCCATTTGTGTAGAGGGCCGTAAATTCATTCACAAAGTTGAGTGCATGTTCTTTCAACAAGAAGAGGCCATCCATATGCAATCGTACATCTCTTGCATCAAATTGTGAAACATCCTCGTCAATGTCAGCCGCTTTTAAGCTATCCAGACCAATAATTTGAGAAATGATATTGTGCTTGATACCAGGATGCCTTTCTTCCATCCAGGACGAAACCTGCAAGAGAATTTCAATCACTGCATCATTGCGAAAATATATAATTGCTCATACCAGGAAGTTCTTCACGCAAATGCAGCCCAGCAAGTTAAGAAAACAAAGGTAAGAATGTACAGTTGCTGAAAAGCATACAAGGGGTCTTGCATAAGAAGCTGCAGACTTCCCATACCAGGAGGTAGGCGGTTTTGGCACGCTTTACACAATCACGACCCCCATATGATATCTCTCCCCAGCTCTTCCATCCACAGAACTAAAAGAAAAGGAAAATTAAACAGCATTAATTGCCCTATTAACCAGGATAAGTGCCAAATATATCCGGATATTAACTAACTGCATAGAGAAACATAGATTACAACAGCCAAAGATAGGACAAAGCACACGCATGGTCGATACCTTTTGACACAAAATCTCTAGTGGCAGAATGTGGAAAGAGGGTTAAAACTATCCCTTCAATTCAAACCCAGACAAAATAGCAAATATATCAGGTAGACCCATCACATTTTACACAATCTCTGATGACGGAACATGGCAAGAGGGATGAAATAGAACTATCCCTTCAATTGAAACCCAGATAAAATAGCAAACGTAGCAGGTAAACCCACATAATAGGCAAGGCCGAAAACAATGTAAGAAAAAAATTATGATACCCTCAAAATTTCATGTAGGTCCCAATCTTTTAAAACATCAGGATCCAGCCCCTGAACTTATATCTAAGTGGGGACTTCAATATTGCCCCTCTAAAAGGTGAAACTATGAATTAATGGAATTTCATCATTTTTGGATCACGTATTTGTTAGAAAATATAATGCGGAAGCATATTAGAGAAAGGATTAAAAACATTAAAGAACATCGAATTTTAACGTGAAACCCTAATCCATAAGGAGCGAGATGAAACCACGGGAGAACGCCTCAAAGAGTTGATGTATGCATTGCACTTTCTCACCGGATACAGGAGGTCTCGGGCTTCTTATATAGCCTCCAAGTCCCACCATTGGTAGATGTGGGACTAAACTCTTGGTGTGATAAATGGATCTTGGAAGGATCCATTTACCCATCTTACATGATAATGGCGCATGCTCTAACACTCCCCCTCAAGCTGGAGCATGCAATGCTCAGCTTAAACAAATAGAAAGAAATCAGTCAACTCACAATACATGACACCACAGACAATAGCAACTCAACCCGTACAACTGTCGGTTGCTATCGAGGACGTTGCTTCTCATGTCGTGCATATGAGGAAGACAAACGGGCTGCAGTGTGAGTCAAACTGAATCTCTTCGTCGGAGAGCATGTGCTCTATACTGCGCCTGTCAAAGTCACTACAACTGAAATGAGACTCCTCGTCGGAGTACCTTGGCCCGCCACAAAATATGGACAAACTGCTTCATCTCTGAAAGGGTCGAATAAGGAACGTCGCTAATTATCCATACGTAGATCTCTGAAGATGGGTCTCTCTCATAGGGACCTCAAAGTGGGTTCTCTCTCTCATAGGAACCTTGGAAGGATCTCGTACTAGAGTTCACGATCGCTTGAATGAAGTCCGAAAAAAGTTTACTCATCGGAGAATTGGGTCTCTCCCATATGGATCAAAGAATGGGATCTCTACTCTGGAGTCCCTATGAAACCACATGAAAACCCTAGCCCACATGGTATAGGGAATGGGATCTCTACTCTGGAGTCACTATGGACCACATGATAACCCTGAGCTGTCAAAACCAGAAAGATGGGGACCACAAACCATTGATGGCAAACACGTGCACATCTGAATAAAAACCGCATACATGTGCATGCCTAAAACTGAAGACTCGGAACCAATCTTACGTCGAGTCTGAATATTTGAACTGTAGAGTCTGGAAAATTTTGGTTGATCTAGAGAATCTAACATCTGAATCTGGAACGACCTGTAACTCTACATAATACTCCCCCTTTGTCCCATACTTGTCAAAAAAGTGACATCGACAAAGTTGGGAGAAGACAAGATAATGGGGGAGAAAAACATCACATCAGCCGATTACATCGTTATTTTTTTCAGCCTTTCAAACATTTTTTTAATTATTCATTTTTTCCGGCTATTTCTCTCCCCCCCCCTCCTAAATATAGACATCTTCTATTTTTTGTAAATAAGTTGTTTCCCCTTTTTTTAAATGGCTTTTCTCTCTCTCTCCTTTTTTTGCAAATATTTCCTTGCATATTATTTTTTTATACGCACCTCTTTTCAAAACTTTTTTTTCGAACACGGCCAAAAGGGGCCTAAACATCTCAACCCAATTGGGCTTACAAAATGCAGCCACATTCTGCTTTCCCCTCTATTTTTTTAACAAAACAATGACCCACTTAGACTCAGCCCCTTCTCATGACGCTACCATTAAGTAGGGATGAGGAGGTGGGGCTTCGGACGAGGGGGGGGAGCTCCACCTGTAGAAGGGCAGTGAGCGTCGCATGGGCTATGGACCGCCGGGAGCACTTGCTGGACGTTGCACGCCACCACGAGCACAAAGGACTATTGCCTCCTAGGAGATGCATGGAGAGGAGCGACGTCGCCTTCCGAATTGTCTGGAGGAGCGCGGTCGTCCAGAAAAGTGGTGCAAACGTCTGGAGGAACGGGGAAGGGTGGTGCATGCAGGTGGTTCGTCGCATAGAGCATCGCTTACAGGAGGGCTCCGACTGGGAGATGCTCCTTAGGGGGGTGCGCAACCGCCAATGGGGCTCTGCCTTCTGGAGGTTGCGGTGGAGAATGTGCCGTCTCCGCTAGAGCTGGAAGGGAGAAGCGATGAAGGGCGGCTCTGCCAGGATTGCGAGGAGCGGAGTGCCTCCTGTTGGGGGTTGTTGTGCGTAAGAAGGCCCACTGCACAGGGGCGTAATGACTTGAGAACCGAGATCTCGATTAGGTGAAGGTGCTCCATTGCGAGGGAAGATGATATGTTGCCTGGATCTGAGCTCGAACAAAGATGGAGGATGTAGCCAAGAGCTCGGTGAGATTGTTGGCCAGAGATGGGAGGGCATCCTATGTCGTGCAGAATTAGCATTCCAACAGGAACCCTAGATTTTCTTGAACCTGGCTGTGACTTGAACTTGAGAAATCATGAATGATGTATATGCACAGTAGATTAAAAAAATCCCAGAACATGATACTAATAATAATCCTCACAACTTGAGCAGCATAAATAATTATCTCAATTTAGAAAATAGAATCAAATCTCCCAAAATCAACTCGCTCTGATACCATGTTAGAAAATATAATGCGGAAGCATATCAAAGAAAAGAATAAAAACTTTGAGGAACACTGGGATTTTAACGTGGAACTTTACTCCCTAAGGAACGAGATGAAACTACGGGAGAACGCCTCAAAGGGCTAATGTATGCATTGCACTTTCTCACTGGATGCAGGAGGTCTGGGACTTCTTATCCCGCCACTGGTAGATGTGGGACTAAACTCCTGGATGTGATAAATTGATCTTGGAAGGATCCATTTATCCATCTTATATGATAATGGCACATATTGTAACAATATTCTCATAATCGCATAGTACCTTTTCACACCATGTCTCTGTCTTGTACTTGTTGCTTGCACCAAAGGGATGGACTACAAAAAATTTGAACATTTCGCTTAGAATTTTAGGGGTCAACACTGACTGAGCTATATCACATTAGGGATGACTTCACTTTTAGAATAGAATGCAGCATGCGTATGTGCTTGTGGAATGCAATTCTCAATAAATTAAATAGTAAGCCATATACCTCAATATATACAGAGAGAATAAGGTTAGGGTTAAGCACAAACAAACAAAAAACAAAAGTATCCTCGAAAGCATGTCACTCAACCCTAACACTAATGCTCACACATTTACATTACCCTTCAAGCTGGAGCATAGATTTATTTTGAACAGAAAAAAGTGTACCACCCAAAGTGATGGGAACCCCACGTAATCACACGATCTCCGTAAAAAAACTCTCATGAAAAATCACACCATTACAAGCAAGCCACAGAGGCCAAAATCACGGAAATAGGGCTAAGTTGATCAGCAAATGGTTTGAAGTTTGAATTGGGTGGTATGCAAAGACATCCAAAAGTCATTCGCAGAAGAGAAATTCACCAACTCAATTGCAGTATAACTCCAAATACTTTACATATTTCCTACAACTAAAGAAAAGATGCCCAATATCCTCGAGGCAAACACTGCAAAGTGGACAGGTGACATTTGCATCTTTAGAAAATCTCACCTTGCACACCTTTCATAATGATCCGCCCACATTTCACCAGTCATGAAAAAATTGTTACCCTGAATGTGCCTGAGAGCCTCAATTCACCTTGCAATCTCTATGCAGGTCCCCCGGATGAAAAATAGTCTTAGCCCTACTTATACGAAATAATTTAGTTTCTAAGGCATGTCTCCAAACCTCCAGCTTCTCATTTACTCCATCTCTTGTCTCGCTCAGGGTAGGTAATATCGATATCGATATCGGTATCGGCTACTTGTCGATACGATATATCCTCGATATATCGATGCCATATTACCCAAATCGACCTGATTTTATGAAGGAAATGACCTTAAAAGGGAAAACGCCAGCCATATCGATGATATATCGGTCACCTGTCGATATTGATATATCATTGATAAAGCACAATATAGCTTACCTCAGCCTCACCAATCAACACAATATCATCGGTGAACACATACACTAAGATATCTCATCATGAATCTGATTAGTCGACTCGTCCATAATCAAAGTAAAAAGGAATGGACTCAGAACATCGATGCATATCGATATTGAAGTTAAAATAGTTAGTCTTCCCATATTTGATCTATTGAGATATTTGCATTTCATATTATTGTGTTTTCTCGTTTCCATTTTCTTTATGTACCTCTCATGTAATTAACCCAAGGCTTTTCTCCTATATAAGAGAGCCCTAAGGTCTCATATAAAGCATGCTCTTCTTTTCTCCTAACATGTTATCGGAGCAACGGTCCTAGACCGGAGTTCTCGTATCCCGCCAACCCTAACCTAACCCTACACGCCAACACCCCCACCCCCCCCCCTTCCACGCTGCCAGCCCCTCCCTCTGCCTTCCCCTCCGACGGCACTCCCCCCCTCCCTCGAGCGACAGTCTTCCGAGCAGCTCCCTCCCCTCCTCCATGGCGGTAGCCCATCACCTCCCATGCGACGGCCAACCCCACTACTCACGCGGCACGGCTGTAGCACGTCGTCAACCAGAACTTGCAGCCCAAGGGCTGCATAACGTAGACCACTGCCATGTAGCAGCTGTGGTTGGTCAATCGGCTCCGCCCAGCGTCGTTTAGCTTCTTCGTTCGCAGATCAGTTCTGTTTAGCCGAGTAAACAAGGAGTGACGATCTGATTTTATGCATTTTTCACGATTTTCATCATATAAATCATGCCTTCCGACCCTAGACTTCATCAACAAGTTTTGACGATAGTTGTATGAGTCTACAGATACACTATATGACTGTGTAGACTCACTCAGATCAATCCACTCTCCACTTTGATCCGGATATTAGCGTTCGTTTTACCATGGCGGAGAACAAGGGTGATGTATTTTGCTCATCCGGTGTCTTTGAGGGCCCGACTCCCATCGTAAAGATGGATGGGACCAGTGGTCCATGCAGTTCCATATCCTTATGCAGTGCCATAACAAGGAGCACATTCTGACAGATTCAGAGCCGGCGGACAAAACTGGGGCTAATGCTTTTTGGAAGCAAGATGATGCATATGTTCGTACTTGGCTCTTCGGGACTCTCACACGGAGATTGCTAATGATATTGTCAATCAACCCACAGCAAAGGCTATGTGGGACATCTTAGCATATACATATGGGCAGGCAAAGAATGAGAGCAAGATTCTCCAGTTACAATATGATATTTTTTTCGACCAAGCAGAATGGTCGGCCTCTTCATGCACACTTCTTGCATCTTAGAGGCATGTTTGAGCGTCAGCATAGTTTCATGTCTATTACTATCAACACTGAGCAACAACAAGCATATCGGAATGCTACTATGATAGGAGTCTTTCTGTCATCTCTTGATTCAGAGTAAGATGCAACACGTACTCAACTACTTACTAGAGAAACGATACCTCCAATGAAGGAGGTTTATAAGAGGCTGGGAAGGATCACTACTTCATTTACTACTATGGCTCAGACTCCCTCTGCTTAGCAGCTTCTCGTGGCAGACGGGGTACTTTACAGTTTCACGAACGGGGACCACGTGGTCGAGGAGGAGGACGTCAACGTGGACCATGTTCTCATTGCCACCATCCAGATCATTCTGAGGAGAGGAGACATGCTATCAGAAGCATGGATATTCTACGTCTGCCCATATTGTTGAGTAGACCGAGCCTACTTCTACCCCTACTCATGATGCACGCTTTGATGTTATTGTTTCTATATTACGAGAGATGATGAGAACTCCTACTACAGCTGCAATTTCTTCAGATGTAGCAGCTACTGCCAGAGCTTCGTCTAGCTCATCAGGTATTGTTTATGCGCTTACCAGTTGTAGCAGTTCCAATCTGACTGATTGGATTATGGATTCTGGAGCATCACATCATATGCGTGGTGATCGAGCACAGTTCAGTTCTTACAGGTCTATCCCACCTGGTAGATCTGTGGTGATTGCTGATGGGGTCCCTCTACCCATTGTTGGTCAAGGGGAGATTGTTCTAGCTCCTTCTATGCATCTACATAATGTTTTATATGCTCCAGACTTTCAGATGAATCTTTTGTTTATCAGTCAAATTATAAAAGATTTACATTATCATGCTATATTTGATCCCTCTTCTCTCGTGTTTCAAGACATACTCACGGGCAGGGTGATTGGATGTGGTTGCGAGCAAAGAGGGTTGTTCAAACTTAGCCCAACCACCGTATGCTGGGGTTGCTAGTATTCCTTCAGGATTTGTTTCTCCTTTCATGTGGCATCTTCGCTTTGGACATCTTCCTCTGCAAAAGATGTGTCATGTCCTACCACACATCTCTACTCGTACTACCTTGGACTGTGACACCTGTCAGCTTAGGAAGCACCATCGTTCTTTTCTGAGTCGTCAGAGTCGTCTTAGTAGTCAGTCATTTGAGGTGTTTCATTTTGATTTTTGGGGTCCTAGTCATGTTCCCAGTCATCAGGGACACCGTTTTTATATGGTTGATGTGGATGATTTATCTAGATTATCTCGGGTGTTCTTGTTAACACATAAGTCTGAAGCAGGTGCCATTATTAAATCTTTTCTTATTGAGGTCAAGAATATTTTTTCTGCTAATGTGAAATTCATTCGTACTGACAATGCCTTGGAGTTTTCCACCTTACATTTATCTGAATTTCTTCGATTTCTTGGTATTGTTCATCAGACCTCTTGTGTTTATACTTCACAGTAGAATGGTGTGGTTGAACGCAAACATTTTTATCTTCCGGATGTCACGAGGATCCTTTTGATTCAGACTGATGCTCCTCATTTTTTCTGGGATGTTGTTCTCCCTGCTTGCTACTTGGTGAACCTTATGCCATCCACCATCCTTGGAGAAAAGGTTCCGTTCTTGATTGTGTTTCCCGAGAAGGACCTATTCTCCCTTGCTCCCAGAGTTTTGGATCTGTGTCTTTTGTCCACAATTTCTCTCCTTGTCGTGACAAGCTTTCACCTAGAGCGGTCAAATGTGTCTTTGTTAGTTATTCTCGTGCCCAGAAAGGGTATAGATGTTTTGATCATGTAGGACGAAAATATTATGTAAGTGTTGATGTCACATTTTTTGAGTCTGTTATGTATTTTTCTCCTACAGGTGGCTAACGATGTTTCTGGTGAGGATGTTGTTGTTCCTCCACCCCCGTTATCTCCACCATCTGCTCCCGATGTTGAGTCTCAATCATCTCCACCTCCACCTACCCTGATGCAGCTCCTACCACAGTTTTATATTCGCAGGTCTTCTACTCGTCCCTCGGCTCATGCACCTTCCCCATCATCCAGCACGCCTCAGGTATGTAATGAGCACATTGTTTCTACTGATGGCACTAGAGATTTGAATGTTACACAGGATACTGCTGCACGGGATGAGTTGATACTAGAGAACAGAGAGGTTGATGACCTAGATGTACCTATTGCCTTGAGGAAGCCATGTCGCCAGTGTGCAACTTATCCTCTCGATGTGTATGTCTCTTTGGACCATCTTTCAAAGGAGTACAGGAGGTTTGTTGTGGGACTCTCTATTGTTACTATCCCATGAACATATCAGGAGGTCATATAGGATAGTAGGTGGCGACTTGCCATGGAGGAGGAGATGGTTGCTTTGCAGTCACATGGTACCTAGAGCATTGCTCCTACTCCTCCAGATGCCTTTATTGTGGGATGCAAATGGACCTTTACAGTGAAGCAATGACCGGATA
The DNA here is from genome assembly GCA_037367405.1 of Ottelia alismoides. NCBI lineage: Eukaryota > Viridiplantae > Streptophyta > Magnoliopsida > Alismatales > Hydrocharitaceae > Ottelia > Ottelia alismoides. The sequence continues at coordinate 1,662,176 of JAZKJV010000099.1, forward strand.
GCAGTGTAGACCGCTACAAGGCAAGGCTTGTGGCACGTGGATTCACCCAAACTTATGGGATGGATTATCATGATACATTTTCTCCAGTGGCCAGAAAATCGACACTTTGCATGCTTCTATCAGTTGTTGTTCACAGGACTGATCTCTTTACCAACTTGATGTGAAGAATGCTTTTTTATATGGTGATCTATATGAGGAGGTATATAAGCAGCAACCACTTTGCTACTGAGAGGTGGTCTTAGAAGGTGTGTAGGCTCCATAAGGCAATTTACGGCCTGAAGCAGAGTCCGAGAACTTAATACTAGAAGCTATCGGAGTTTCTAGACCAACAGGGGTTTGTGCGATCTACTGCGGGCCACTCACTTTTTGTTCTGAGTACACAGAGAGGTGTTCTTGTTATTCGTGTCTATGTTGATGATATTATTGTCACAGAGGATGATGAGCAGGGCATTCAAGCGGCTAAGGAGTTCCTAGGTCAGCAGTTTGTGACTAAGGTCCCAGGCAATCTTCGATACTTCGTTGGATTAGAGTTCGCAAGGAACCAGCGTAGTCTTTTAATGACCCAAAGGAAGTTTGTGATGGACCTTTTAGAGACAGGTATGACAGGGTGCAAGCCTGCTACTACCTCTATAGATCCGAGAATGAGATTATATGATGATGGCACTGAGGAGGTAGATAGGAAGAGTTACAGAGAGCTTGTTGGGAAGCTCTTATATGCCACTATCACCATACCTGATATATCTTTTGATGTGAGCAAGGTTAGCCAGTTCATGGAGCAGTCCGGGAAGGTTCATATGGATGCAATCTATATGATCTTGAGATATTTGAAGAATTCACCTAGTTCTGGTCTTATATTTAGCAGAGATACATCTCTTGAGTTGACATCGTGTGCAGATTCGATTACGCAGGTTTCCCTATAAACAGGAAGTCTACTTCTGGCTTTGTTATTTTCATTGGAAGCTCTCTTGTATCATGGAAAAGCAAGAAGCAGACAGTTGTTGCTAGATCTAGTACAGAATTTGAATATAGGGCCATGGCACAGGGAAGCGCAAAGATGATATGGGTTATATTTGTGTTGACTGATCTTGTTGTTGATGTTTCTCTTCCCATGCAGCTTTTATGTGACAATCAAGCGGCTCTATTCATGGCCAATAATATTGTATTTCATGAACGGACCAAGCATATAGAGGTGAATTGCTATTACACTAGAGACATAATACATAAAGGTCTCATATCCACTCCCCATGTTGCTACTGGAGATCAGACAGTTGATATTTTCACCAAGGCTCTTGCTAAAGGTCCATTTTAGAGGTGTTGTTCCAAGCTGAGCATGATAGATATATATGCTCTAGCTTGAGCGGGGTGTTGAGATATTTGTATCTTATATTATTGAGTTTTATCGTTTCCAATTTCTTTATGTACCTCTCATGTAATTAACCCAGGGCTTTTCTCCTATATAAGAGAGGCTAGGGTATCATCTAATGCATGCTCTTCTTTTCTCCTAACAGGATCCTTGCACAAGATAAAACCCCATCATACATAACCTTTATAAGGTATAGGACAGGTACTGGTCTCTTCTCCAAAACTCTGCACAATATCTCCTTTGGGACTGAATCATAAGCCCTCTCCAAATCAATAAAAATCATATGAAGGTTCTTCTTTTTAGCTCTATAAATCTCCATTGTGCTCCTCAACAAGTGGATAGCATCAAAAGTTGAGAGACCTGACATCAATCCGGATTGGTTTTCAGTTACTTTGGAAACTTGCCTCAACCTTCTTTCGATCACACGTTCCTAAATTTTCATAGTATGACTCATCAGTTTGATACATCTATAATTCAAACAATTTTGAATGTCTCATTCATTCTTATAAAGATGCACCACAATGCTTCTCCTCCATTCTTCGCGCATTTTCATGACTCGCCAAATAACAATGAATAAATTTGTAAGCTAAGTCAAACTCCATTCGCCTAGAACTCTCCAAACTTCTATAGGAATGTCATCAAGTCCTACCTCTTTCCCAGATTTTATAACTTTTAAAGCCTCCTCAACTTCCTTCCTTTGTATCCATCTATACCTTGCATGATTCAGCTAGCATTCACTACCAGCAAGATCTCCCAAAGTAATCTCTTTGTTCCCTTCCCCTATGAAAAGATATGGAAATATTGTTTACATCTAGTCCCTATATCCTATTGAGTACTTTCTAGTCAGGAAAAAAGTTGGGATTCCAAGCATCATCAGTCCAAACCTATGCCACAGTCTAATCACGAACCATAGCTAAAAAACCAACCCGAGGAACTTGTCACAAGTAGCCCTATTCCCACCCACTCATCAATCTAGAATCTTAAAGAGGAACCACTACCTAACACAAGCCATAAATTACTGGAAATATACCAGAAGGAAGTGAGAGAATGAGTTCCTTAAGAGCAAGGATATGGCCAAGAAGACATTATGAATGCTCCTTACAAACCTACATGAAAGGTTGTCTTCGATCCCTTAAAGCCAAGCCAATCATCTCAAAATTAGAGCCTTGTTTATCACTTCAAGCCTTAGATCCCACGAACTCTCATCGTCCTTAGGTTAAACTATATGCCCCAAACCCACTAACAGAATGCCATGTGAGTCACCACTCAAACTTGACTAAAAGAATCTCCTAATTATCACCCCTAGACAACTGCACGCGCCAACAAGCAAGACCCTAGTGGAAATAAGATCATCAGAATGAAAAACAACCTTTAGAAGCACAATACGACCCCCACGGGAAAGACAAGTAGCTTTCCAACTAGAAATTTTGCACTCTAGCTTCCCTGCCAATAGTGTTGCAGAAGTTATTATCCAGTACTCAATTGGAGGGGTCACTGAATAAAGAATATTCGGTATTCGGGAGAAATATCCAGACTTATTTGGTTTATCTTATTGTGTCCAAGATCCTGGCAAACATATTGGGCATAGTCCTTGGATCTATTTTTCACCAGCTCGGTTCGCATCCCAAGTAGACATATTGGAGACAGCCTGGCAATGGCAACGAAAACTATTGTTGATTGAAAGAGGCAGCGTAAAAATGTTTCTACTATGGAAAATTGATTTCTCAAAGGCATACGATACAAAGGGTTGGTGGTTCCTATAGTCAACTCTTGCTAAAAAAGGATTCCCGAATATTTGGATATCCTTGATGAAAAGATGCATAACAGCATCTTACTATGTACTTGTTAATGGAAGACCTGAAGGTGAGTCCTTTCAGCCACAAAGAGGGGCACGTCAAAGTTGCATGCTCGCTCCACTCCTTTTTGTATTGCGACTGATGTCCTTACTCGCATAGACTCAAGTGTGGTTCATCATACCGCCACTTGTGGATACACATGTGGGGACATCTCCATCCCTCTTCTCTAAAATGTGGATGACACTATCCTGTTTATCAAAGGGGGAAGACAAGAGGCGGAAAACATGGCAGTTGTGGTAGAGATTTTTGGGGATATCTCTGGGCTCAAATTGAACAGGCAGAAATCAACCATTATTTCGTTCAACCTTCATGGTGTGGAGGAAGGGAATTGTTGCTCGGAGCTAGGAACAACTTGTGGGGGTCTGCCAATTTGTTACTTGGCACTTCCCCTAACTTGTGGTAGACTATGGATCTATGATCAGTTACCATTGTAGAAAAGATGGAGAGGGAAATTATCTGGATGGAAGGTGTTTGTTCTCTCCCACGGAAGGAGACTTGTTCTTCCGAAGGCAGCTCTGGATACTATCGTTTTGTTTTTTATGTCATCTAGACTTCTTCATATTGGTATTCAAGAAAGGGTAGAAAGGATTATAAGAAGTTTCTCCTGGGGCAAGTCAAGCCAAGATTCACCTGGCATTCACCTGGTGAACTGGGAGACGGTAACTCTACCTTTGTAGAAGGGAGGATTTGGGGTTCAAAGATTAGAAATCATGAACATAGCCTTGCTAATGAAGTAGATTGACAGAGTGTGGGGGAATAGTGAAGACCTCTGTTGTAAGCTATGCGATGCATATATGTTGTTCAGGGTCGTCTTGGTATCTCTCTTCGTACATCTTTTCAGTGCTTGATTTTCTGGAAGGGTATTTACTCCCTCCTCCCGTAGGCGGGCGCGCTTTTGAATTCAATTCTTGGAGATGGCAACACCTATACTTTTTGGACAGATGATTGCACAGGATGTGGAACCCTGACAGAAAAGTTCCCTCGTCTGTTCGCTCTTTCAGCTTCTCAAGAAGCGCGAGTTATGGATGTCTAGCTCGACAATACATGGCAGCTTACCTTCGGGGGAGCTTTTTTGGACCAACGAGTTTTAGAGTATGTTGACCTTCAGGGTGTCATGTTCTCGAATTCCGAACATAGGGAGGGATCATCAAACTTGGAGTGATGGAGACTTCTCCGTGAAGAAGGCCTATAGGAGTGTTCGTAGGTCTCCTGTCATCGATTCTGACATCATGGTTAAAGATTACAAGTTCATTGGTGGTTTGAAGATTCCTTCTTGTATCATAGTTTTCTTGTGGCTAATGCGTAGAAACAGAATACTTATGAGGGATTGATGGACCAGATTCTGTGGTGGTCAGAATGACTTGTGCCCACTATGTGATGAAACAACAGAAATCGTTGACCACTTGTTTTCGAATGTGGGATGTTAAAAGAAATATAGACAGCTCTGGAGCCTGATTTGGTAGATTGTAGTGCTCTCGTAAATTTTGGGACTCTCTACCATGCTAGATCTCAAGCGGACTTGAAGTTTCTCTGGCCTTGTGTTGTTATATAGGTGCTTTGGCTTTCTCGCAATGACGCTATTTTCTCTTCTGACTCTGAGTGCTTTTAATCTGGGTAATCTTTCATGCTAAGAATATCATCAAATCTTGGCTCAGGTGAGGAAACATTTATATTTTTCCAATAACTTGTGTGTTGAATCACCCCCTCCATCGAAAAAGTGACAGTTTTATTTCCCTAAACCCTAACCCAAAGCCTCTCCCAAGAAAGCCCCTCATTTTTTCGCCTCCCAACCCTAGGTGACGTGATCGGCTCCTCCGCCTTCCCTAGGAGATGTGGGTTGTTCCTCTACCTACCTTAGGCGACGTGGGTTGCTTCTCTGCCTTCTCTCGAGGCTCGAGCTGCTGCTCCTCGCCTTTCTTGGGCGGCGCGCAAGCCTGCACCTCCACCTTCCCTCAAGAAATTGCTCCTCCTCCTTCCCTCAAGATGCATCACCTCTGCTTACCCTATCCTTTTTTAAAAAAATACACTTGATTTTTAAGATTTTTGATTTTTTTGACACTTTTGTATTAAAGCTAACTTTATTCTAAAAATTTTAAAAGTAACTAGAGGTGAATTTAGTATTTTCATAAAACATTTATGAGCTTGTAAAGTGGGCAACAAGGCCAATATAGTTTTAGACCCATTTATTTTGACTAGAGGTTATCTTAAATTTTTCCTCTGTCATTTTTTTTCGACAACAACAAAGCCTTTTCCCATATTAAGATTATTTTCTCTAAATGTAAAAAATATATAGTTAATCGAACTTTACTCGAATGTTATTTACAAGTTTATACACAATTATTTATGCAATAAGTAAATTATTTTAGGATTTTCTTATATTTCCTACTTTAATTTTGGCTAAAGTGGAGATGAGCCTCTACCATTCTATACGATAAGAAAATTAATTTAAAAACCAAATGAAAGTATAACAAAGTTGTCGTGAGACATGTTATGTTATGCTTTATAGATCTGAATGTTGGCCTGTGAACCATAGACATGTGCAGAAAACGATAGTAGCTGAAATAAAAATGCTAAGATGGATATGTGATCATACACGAAAAGATCATATTTAGAATAAGGCGATCAAAAGGAAAGTTGGTTTAGCTCAGATAGAGGATAAGATGAGAGAAAACCGCTTCTGATGGTTTGACCATTTGCAAATGAGGTCGGCCGATGCACCAGTTAGAAGATGCGAGATTTGAGATGTTAAGCTGGCTAAGAGAGGACGAGGAGGCCCAAGAAGTGTTGGAATAAGACTATCCGAAGGAATCTTAGTTATTTGGATATAAGCCCGAGAACGACCCAAGATAGATATGAATGGAGATAAAGAATCTGTGTAGCCAACCAAGTTTAATGTGGGAAAAGACTTTGTTGTTGTTGAATTTTGGTTGAATAGAAAGTTGTCTGCTTCAATTGTAAACCATATGAAATGGAAAGCTAAAGAAGCTTCAATGTCCAAACTACCCTCATCTCATTGTCACCAATAAGAAAATGATCAATCGTATTCTACCACCTCCTTTTGTGATCATACAAATGGAAATATCTCATATTTGCATATCCTTTAACCACATTGTCTCCATTGTTGCTTCTAATCCATCTTATTCTTCCTGTGCCCACCCCGTATAAAACGATATTCCCTAGTCTCTACATTAGTTTTTTTCTTCGAAAAGATCGTGACCCCCCTTTCCTCTGTTCAAAGCAACCATCTCTTCCAAATCTACATGTCTCCTTGTTGATCATTCTTTCCTCAACCTATGTCAGCATTAAAGTGAGAAAGAGGTAAAGGCTTAAGCCTAAATGCCAACCTTTGGTCTCTGTGGACCACTTAACACTCCCCTTCAATGGTTTGCCACTATAATCATGAATTCACACTCTTAAAGCTATGATTTGCAAAATTTGAGGTCGAATCCAATTCAATCTATTCTCCTTTGAACGCTAAATGAGAGGTGTGTGGTCCGAAAGAGGCTTAAGAAAAGCCCTAATGGTCTCTACTATTAAGTCTCTATAAATCCAATGTAGGAAAGAAAGTGGTCCAAGTGGGTTCTTGGCATGGTCGTCGTAGTTTATCCAGACTTAACAAACCACTTGTCCAACTCCTTTACTATATACAAAGAGTCCAACATCGTTGATGTCTAGATCGAGTACTCCTACGGTCAATGTAGCAAGGAGATCATCGCATTGAAGTCACTGCCATTCAAGTAGGGCCTCCCCATAGATGTATTTCTTGAGGAGTATAAACAGCCTTCAAATATGGTATGTACTTTAAATCTAAGTAGTAGGTCATGAAGTGAAATTTGAAACATCAAAGAAGTGGGTTTCCGAGGTAGAAGGTGTTGGAAGGTTTAGAGGTGAAAAGGTGGTTAGTAGTGACTACAACGTGACACCCGTGGTTATGGCAAGATTTGGGACATATTTTACAAACTAAATAGAGGCAAAAGATTATATTTTTATTAGTTTAAAATGAAGAAAGCATTGTATGGAGGGATCTTAACCTAAGGGTATCCATTGTAGGGATTAAAAATTGTGTCAAATGATATAATAATTTTGATTGGTGTGATCATGAAATTAACTCAGTCATGGCTGGTCCCAAGCTCGAGTAAATGAGGAGGGTTGCGTTAGGTAGCCGACAGCCAGCATAAAACAATCGGAAACAACTTCATAAATAGAATTTTAAAAAATACTATTTAGGATGTTACCTCATGACAGTCGGATCTTTTCAACATGGATTTAAGCAGATATTTAGATTTCGTTGGGGGCATCCCCTACTTCCGACGCGTTGCATCGCCCGAATGTAATGAAAGATTGGCAAGGGCCGATACATCACATCCTAAATGTAGTTCGCAATTTGCAAGGGTTCTCGCATGAGGAACGCATGCGAGTAAATAAGTTAGTTCTCCTGCATCACCGCTCGAATGCAGTCCAAAATGTGCAAGGGTTCTCGCATGATGGACGGATGCGAGTAAAGAAGTTAGTCCAAAAGAGGTTGTAAAGGAAGTTACGGATAGGTATTTGGAAGATAGGTGCTTTAACTGCAAAATTGATGGAGATAGTGGATACGATGGAACAAAGGAAGATTCAAATAATATGTCTTCAAGAGACTAAATGGATTGGAGAGAAATCAAGGAAGATCGAGAAAACAGACCTTAAACTTTGGTATTCGAGTAAAGATAATAGAAGAAATGGTATTGAAGTGATTGTCCATAAGGATTTGAAGGATTGTGTGGTTGAGGTACAAAGATTCGGGAATCTAATTATTTTACTAAAATTGGTGCTTGAAGAAGAATGCCTTAATATCATCTCAGTTCCTGCACCACAAATTGGTTTAGATGAAAGGACTAAACAAGCTTTTTGGGAGGATCTGGATAAAATTTTGCAAGGAATTCCATGAAGAGAGATGATTTTCCTGGGTGGAGATCTTAATGGACATGCGGGAAAGGATGCTTTAGGGTATGCTAGTGATCATGTAGGCCATGGTTTTAGGAATAGAAATAAAGAGGGAAAAATCATTCTGGATTTTGTAACGGCATATGATCTTTTCATAACAAACACTCTCTTCACGAAGAGGAAGGAGCATTTAATTACTTATAAGAATGGCCCAACTAGAACACAGATAGATTACTTTGTGTTGAGGAGAAGAGATCGGTTGTGTTGCAAAGATTGCAAAGTAATCCCAGGAAAGAATTTGACAATCCAACATCACTTGTTAGTCATGGATGTGCAAATAAAAGGGTTGGTAAGAAAAGGAGGAGTCCCAAGATCATTAGAATTAGATGGTGGAATCTTCAACTGAAGCAATCAAACTTCAGTGAGAAGGTTTTAGAAGACTTATCTTGGGATTGTAGAGAAAGTGCAACTGAAATGTGGGAGGTGATAACATCTTGTATCCGAAAGATGGCCAAAGAGATGTTATGCAAGTCAAAGGGAGGAACTCTAGGCAAAAAGGAGACTCGGTGGAGGAATAGAGGGGTGCAAGAGAAGCTCAAAATGAAAAGAGCATGCTTTAAAGCTATGTCTAAGGAAAGAATTGCAGAAACTGCCACAAACTACAAAATAGTGAAGAAGGAAGCAAAGAAGCTTGTAAGAGAAGCTAAGTCAAAAGCTTATAAAGTTTTGTAAAAAAATCTCGACCCTAAAGAGGGCTAGAATGATATATTTAGGTTGTCTAAAGCAAGAAAAAGAAAAACCAAAGATCTTTCTCCAGTGAGATGCAATAAGGATGAGGAAGGTCGCGCGCTTGTTACTCAGAAGGATATAGAGACTAGATACAAGTAGTATTTCCATATACTTTTCATTGGGGAAGGAAATCGAGAGATCAGTTTGGGTGATCTAGCTAGTAGTGAAAGTTACTTGAATCGTGCAAGCTATTGATAAATACAAAGAAAGGAAGTAAAGGAGGCATTGAAGGTTATGAGACCTGGGAAAGGTGAAGGATCGGATGACATCCCTATAGAAGTATGGAGAGTTTTAGGTGAGTGTGGTTTGACTTGGCTTATGAATTTATTCAATATTATTTGGCGAAGTAAGAAAATGTCTAAAGATTAGAGGAGAAGTATCTTGGTGCTTCTTTATAAGAACAAAGGAGACATTTAAAATTGTTCAAATTACAGAGGTATCAAGTTGATGAGTCCCACTATGAAAATTTGGGAACGTGTGATTGAAAGAAGGTTGAGGCAAGTTTCCAAAGTAAAAGAAAATCAATTCAGATTCATGTCAAGCTGCTCAACTATTGAAGTCATATACTTGCTGAGGAGAACAATGGAGAGTTATAAAGTTAAAAGGAAGAACCTCCATATGATTTTTATTGATGTAGAAATGGATTATGATTCTGTCTCGCAGGAGATTATGGAGAGTTTTGGAGAAGAGACAAGTACATGTCATATGCATTAACCTCATAAAGGATATGTATGATAGGGCTTTATCTTTTGTAAGGATCCAGTCTGGTAAGATTGACTATTTTGACATCAACATTGGTTTACATCAAGGTTCAGCTTTGAGTCCATTTCTTTTTTACCTTGATTATGGATGAGTTGACAAGTCACATTCGAGATGCCTTAGTGTATGTTATTTGATGATGATATTGTGTTGATTAATGAGACTAGAGATGGAGTAAATGAGAAGCTTGAGATTTGGAGACATGCATTGGAGACTAAAGGATTTCGTATATGTAAGGCTAAGACTGAATATATACAGTGCACCTTTGATGGCAACAATGATGAAGGAATCAAGGTGAAGATTGGTGACGATAACATTCGGAAGAGAGATTCTTTTATATACTTGGAATCTATTTTTGCAACATGATGGGGAAATTGATGGAGATGTTACTAATAGAATAAATGTCAGCTGGCTAAAGTGGTGAGGAGCCTCTGTTGTTCTCTGTGATAAGAAAAATCCTTTAAAAATCAAAGGAAAATTCAAATAGTTGTGAGACATGTTATGTAACATCCGGATCCACACAATCGAATCCGACCCGATTAAGTGTTTGATTAACCCAATAAAGTTATCTGGCAAAATTAGACAACCTAAAATGATCAATTGATCGTGAATTAAAAGTCATTCAGGCAAAATCGACCATAAATCGGTCGCATCGTAATGCGTGTCACGGAAAAGCCGCGACATAAATTCAGAAACCGCAAAACGAACCAAGATCACCTAAAAATCCGATTCGACGAAACAAGACCAACGAAATCGACCGTTTGTCAATCGGATATCATTTGATATTTTAATTTCACAAAATTTAACTCCAAAACAAAAACGTACCTCGAAAAAATCCGGGGATCCAAACCCGATCAAAAGTATATCAATATTATACTCATATTAATCATCGTTTAGAGACGATCGAGACGAGATATTGTACGTCGAAATCCGAAACCCGATGTGTAAATACGATCAACTTTTGTATATTAAATAAAAAAGAAATAATAATAATAATTAACAAATATTTAAATTCTGCTACTGCAGACTCGTTTCTTTTAAAAAAATGTCTACCACTGCAGACTGAAGTATCGTTTTTTTTATTACTATAATTAGGTTTCTCTTTCCACTTGTCCTTTATACCCATTCCATTTGGCATCCACCGGGAAACCACCTCTCTTATTAATACATCCCTCCATCGTTTTTTCCAAAATCCTTATTCTTTTTGTCTTAATTCCCAACCGAAGCCCCCTTTCCCTCTTCTAAACTTCCTAGATGTCGATGCACAGAACAGCCCAGATTTCAACCCAAAGTCCTTTTTTCTGAAGCTTTTTCATTGTTGCATGTCCTATTACAATCTAAACGCAATTTTTGAGAGATGTATTAAGGTACATTCCTACGACTACTCTATTGCTGTCATGCAGGACAGTTTCCACACAATTTGATCTCTTAATGATTTTTTTTATGTTGTGAGAATTTGAGGGAATTGTTGCTAAATTTTTGTTTAAAAATGGTTATAAATACTGTTGGGCATGCAATTGGTGGAGTAAATATTATCCTTTTCAAAATTCTTTTCTCTGGTTGTTGTTTGTTATAATGTTGTTGGTTAGTTTCTCCAGCACCTTTAACATCATTATTTAAAATAGTGGAGACTTGGGTATACATTTTGGTAATTATGAAAAGATATATAATATAATTGATATATAGTTTGAATATATATATATGCTGGTTGTTCAAATTTGGTACTCTGTTTTATCTATTTCTTCGTGAATTTTTTCATTAAATCTTGAAAATTATTTATCATCATCAGAGTCTTGTTGAAATAGTATTATGCAAAGAATACTCACTGTTCTTTCAAAATTTCAGGATCACTTAGTGAGTTCTTTTGCCATAGGTGTATGGTGCCTTAGTATAAAAAAATATGTGTATATATATATATATATTCCCATATTATACCGATTCTAAGATCTGTCTTGATATTTATATCAAAAAATAATTATTAAACTTTGTTGTAAAAAAAGGGGGTACTGATGGAATTGAAATCTCTTGATTTGTTATGATTTGCACATCCAGTATAAAAACACTCCTCTTCAAAATATGCATCCTCTATAAATGATTATAATAAAGATCCAGTTCAGATGTTTGTATTTTTTTGGAATCATGTATTTTGTCAACCATTCTTTTTATTTTAAAAGTATTCATGTCAAACAGAAATTTTCATCTCAAGTCCAGACCCCAAACCCCATCTTCATGCTAGATAGGGAAATAAGGGGCAAAGCGAAAGCACATAGGCAAAAATCCAAAATTTGAAAACTTAATTAGATTCTGGAAGATTATCGTATATGGGAACATGAGCTGAGTTTTAAAGTTATAAATTATTACTAAAAAAATGATGAACAGATATAATATTACAATAGTTTGAATAGTTGAGACTAAATTCCTCCTTTCATAACTAGTAAGTAATTGACTATTCAATAATCCAACACCTCTGTTTGATTATCTTACTCATTTTGTCTTGATAAACATGTGGGAATATTTTAGGTATTACCAATATAATTTCATAACTAACATTACTGTGTTGATTTCTACATTAGTACCCAAGGAATCCTATCCAAAGGATTGTAGACGAATAATGGTGGGAAATGTCAACATATGGTATTAACCATTATCATTAGTAAAATTGAGATTTAAAAATAGATCTCTCACGTCAATTACACAAGAGATTGAGTAAGAAGGGTGAAATCATATATGTCCATATAATTGGTGAATCATTGATAACTGATTCAGTGCTGGTTATGGTGTGATCAAGCGATGGTGCGGTGACCCTCAACTGGACGGAAGATAGGAAGCCCAGTTAGAGCAGCGACCGCTTAGTGCGCGGGTTTAGGATCCCAGTCTCTTTTCGATTTTTACGCGAGCTCGCAGTGTTTTTACGCCTTGTTGGGATCCCGACTTTTGACCAGTCCCGCTGACCCTCTGTTTTACGACACCCAGGCGGGGGATCCTCGGTTTTAGTTTTTCGTACGAGCTTGTTTACCCATTACCGATCGGGTTGTTTTCTAAAGTGACTTTTCCGGAGAGTCTCTCTCACCCGTCTCTGGGGCGTAGTTTTGGAGTAGATCTTTCCCTCTATTTGATCGTGCTTCCAATTAGAGGGCGAGACAAAAGAGCCCTTTTGTAGGCTACCTCACTGATTGAGTTCTGTTTACTTTCGCCAGCAGAGTTGGCGATTTTACATCCAAATCATTCATATCTACATCTAAGTTATCTAGAGTTACATTTGAGACAGTTGCAGTTGTGGTTTGGAGTATTTATAATCAAAGTTGAGTTGGTTGGAAATAACTATAATAAGATTTGATTCAAAATCCCTATAAGCTAGTGGACGTGTTGGGAACTTAGTTAGGATACATTATACAACACCGCATGCCTACGGAAGCACCCCAACCCTAAAACACTCCCTACGTCTTAGAGTCATAGTGTGAGGTCACACACAGACCAAGACCACAGACTATCCACTAGACTTAAGAATTTAATAAATCATTAAACCTTTCCAATCACACATTTCCCATCGTCAAGATCCACAATCATGATATCAGAACAAAATGAGAATATATACATACACTACATTCATGAACAATCAACTACAATATAAATATGTTATATATGAGAAATGTTGGGATAATGAGTGATCATGGAAGGTGCTTACAAGCAACTTGAAAACCTTTTTACATATACAAGTAGAAATAAATTTTAGTTGTTCCTGCCTTTTTGCTTGCTTACTTTTGAACATATTAAATACATGTTTATTTTTATAAGTTTTTGGGAGGTACCAGCACCCGCTAACGTCTCTTCTTTCCAACATATTTTGACAGGCAAAGATCCTGCTGCCCAGTAGCTATTGATGATTCCAGGCGATAGGGTATATACCAGACGGTATGTTCCTTTTGTTTCAGCTTTGGTCAGTATATGTAAGTATTTTTTCTCTTCTGTATATATGTTTTGGGACACATGTATGAATGAACTGTCGACATCTGATGTACATGTATATATATTATGAAAATGAATGGGATAAAATTTTGGTGGCAATTGTCTCGGTTTGAATCCAATGAATGTGATTTGGAATGTCATGTGCAAATATAGCAGCGCAAAATTTTTTCCTGAAATTTCAATACTTTCTGCGACCTTATAAGAATGTAATAGTGTGAAATGTGTGTAAGGGGTTGACATGTTATGCTCTATGGATCTGAATGTTGGCCTGTGAAGTGTGAACTATAGACAAGTACAGAGAATGGCAGTAGCAGAAATGAGAATGCTAAGGTGGATGTGTGGACACATACGTAAAGATCGGATTCGGAATGATGCGATCAGAAATAAAGTTTGTGTAACTCCGATAAAGGATAAGATGCAAGAAAACCGCTTAAGAAGGTTTGATCATTTACAAAGAAGGTCAGTTGATCCACCAGTTAGGAGGTGCGAGTTTTGGGATATTGAGCAAGCTAAGAGAGTGAGGACGGTCCAAGAAGTGTTGGAATGAGATTATATGAAGGGATCTTAGTTTTTTGGATATAAGCTCGAGATTGACCCAAGCTAGATCTGAATGGAGGCATAGAATCCATGTAGCCGACCCTACTTAACTGTGGGAAAAGGCTTTGTTGGTGGTGGTGGTGGTGGTTGTGGTGGTGTGATCATGTAATTGCTAAGTCCCTAATTAAGTCAAAATACATGCAAGTAAAAAAACATACATGGTGGTTATGGTTAATAGATCCAACATTACGTCCCCATGTTACGCATTCCATTTTGATGTCAATCGAAGCTAAAAAAACTCAAAATCCATTATGAATAATCTCAACCATGTAATAAATTCCACTCCACCTCAGTGGAGGTGTGACATTATTTTGAGGGGAAAAAGGGTACGACGTCGAGAAGGCGCCTACCTTGGAGGTAGGTCATTGCAAGGACCAATTTCCATTTCATTATTTTATATTTCTTCTCTCTATCTGTTCACTGCATCACATCCTCTCATGTATTCTTACTCCATTAATTGAGATGTGTACCAAAGCCATGTAACAGCTAAGAAATAATAGAGCTTTGGAGACATCGAACCTCGACATCAGTCTGGGTTTAGTCGCATAATCAATTAAATTTGTTGATGGATCTTGGATTTGTTTAACCAACATGGATCACAATGGTGACCCACAAATGCAATGGGATTATGGGACCAATGCCCATCACATGGATCTTGGACAGATTCTCCCCCAAGAAATAGAGCAATTTCATATTCAAGTAGTCAGGAAAAAAATGTATACCTTAGGAGTAATCTGTAGAAGTTTATCAGGGATGGGCACAATAGCCGGTTTCCCCCCTAGACACATAACTTTGTCATCTGATAATGGAGAGAATTTCACATCCAGTAGATCTAGGATCTGACTTTAGGAAAAAAAAGTCAACATACAAACTAGACATCCAAAAATGATCAGGCCGTCATGTATTCATACCACGTCGGGGGTTATGTAATTGCCGGGATCACCAACTTCATATAAAAGCTGTTCGGCACAAGTATCGGAATTTAACAAGCCTCCGCTACCTTCTGCTTTGGCAACATATACTTCTCCACAAAAATCAACTTCAGCAAAAGGAAGTGACAGATCTAAAAGCTGTTGGAAAGACAGGTCGCGGTTTTTATCTCCTGCTAAGTATCAGCATACAAAGATCAAGAATGATCTAAGAGGTATTGAGAGTATCATATAATAAAAGCAACCTGGGTGCATGAAGTACCCTCCAGTTAATTGACAACCGCACTCAAGAAGATGGCCAGCAAGAGATCCTTGTGCTAATAGCTTGAAATCATTCCAGTTCCACCCTAGTTCATATACCTAGAATCATGGAAATAATGAGATCATGCCATAACCAGCAATGCGGTGAATACATACATGAATTTGTGAGATATAAAAAGATGTAAACAACAACAACAACAAAGCCTTTTCCCACTTTAAGTAGGATCAGCTACATGAATTTTTTGCCTCCATTCATATCTATCTTGGGTCATTCTCGGGCTTAGATCCAAAAAACTAAGATCCCTTTGTATAGTCTCATTCCAACACTTCTTGAGTCTTCTACGCCCTCTTTTAGCTGGCTCAACATTCCAAAACCCACATCTCACTGGTGCATCAATTGACCTCCTTTGCAAATGGCTAAACCATCTTAAACGATTTTCTCGCATCTTATCCTCGATCGGAGCTACACCAACTTTCATTCTGATGGCATCATTTTGAATCCGATCTTTACATGTGTCCACACATCCACCTTAGTATTTTCATTTCTGCTACTACCATTATCTGCACATGTCTATGGTTCACATGCCAACATTCAGATCCATAGAGCATAGCAGGTCTCACGGTTGCTTTGTAAAATTTTTCTTTGATTTTTAAAGGAATTTTCTCATAACAGAGAATAGTAGAGGTTCCTCTCCACTTCAGCCAACCTACATTTATTCTATTTGTAACATCTCTATCAATTTCTTCATAATGTTGCAAAATAGATCTCAAGTATCTAAAAGAATCTCTCTTCTGAATGTTATCATCAGCAATCTTAACATCGACTCATTCACCATTGCTTCCATCAAAAGTACACTCCATATATTCAATCTTAGCCCTACTTATACGAAATCCTTTAGTCTCCAATGCATGTCACCAAACCTCAAGTTTCTCATTTACTCCATCTCTAATCTCATCAATCAATATAATATCATCATCGAATAACATATACCAAAGTATCTCATCTTGAATGTGACTTGGAAGCTCATCCATAATCAAAGTAAAAGGAAATGGACTCAAAGTTGAACCTTGAAGCAGACCAATGTTGATGTCAAAATAGTCAGTCTTCCCATATTGTATCCTTACACAAGATGAAGCTGCTTAAATCCATGCTTAAAAGATCCGAATGAATTCGAGACAAATTCCTAAATAGTGTTCTTAAAAGAACACTACTTAGGAATTTATCCGAACGGTTTCGAGATAAATTCCTAAATAGTATTCTTAAAAGACCACTATTTAGGAATATATCTCTTCTGCGCTGGTTGTCAGTTACCTAATGCGCAACCCTCCTCAATTTATCCGGACTTAGGACCGACCATAGCTGAGTTACATATAAAAAGATGTACACAGACAAAATTCTTAGCACAAGCAATCTCATCTACCTGTACATCAATATAAATATGCAACAAGGTCCAGGTTCACCTGCATGTGTATTAATGCATGTAGAAGAAATAACCAAAAAACTAAGCAGTGTCCAAGGTGCATTCAGTTGATATGGACTTGGATTTTAAAGAATTCAACTGTATATTGAAGGTCATTGTTTTTGTCGAAAATATAAAATAGGGAGTGATATTGTAATCATGATAATATCAAGCATATAGATATTACGTAATTCATAACGGTTAGGTCTATCATGAACCTAGAGGATTACGTTGAAAACAATGACCAGAATAAAAATGCAGCGAAAAAAGCACCATAACATTCAATTTTACATGGTTCGAACCAGTCAGGATGGCAACCCTGTTCCTAGGAGAATCGACCTAGTAATCATATCTGTATTGAAGTTCTCAGTGAAACAAGTGCACAATAGGTTTTTTTTTTGAAAAACCTGGGTGGGATGCCACTCAGGTTTTTCTTTCAAAAAAAAGTACACAATAGGCAATGTGGAACTAAATACATGATATTTGTAAATGGATCTTTCCACAACAATTAATAGTCCAGTTATCCCCACCCCTTCACTTTTCTCAACATTTCCCCAAAAATTGAAGCATGCAATGCTCACTCAGCTTGCTCGAACTGAGACCTCAATTATTTGCACAATAAATACACGATAACACAGATTACCTCGACCCGATGCTTACTCTTCTAGTTGCCAAGGACAATGGTGATGCATCATGGTTTTCGAATATTAGCTATTATAGTAGTGAAAGTAGATTGTGGTTGAGTATAATATTGCGGGGTAGAAATCTGTGGTTGGATTAAAAAATCAATTTTAGCATAGCTTTTGTTTAGAAAGACTCTGTCAGTAAGGATCTCCGTCCATTGTGATAGTTTCTGGAGATCGAGGACTCTAAGGGGATTCTGTTTTTGCAGCACATTTATTCGCTAGATAATATAGAGGAGGCCACATTACTTGATTGCAAATCTTTATCTTTTTATCAATAGCAGGTTGCCCCCATACGATACTTTATTTCAAAACACCATGACATATAGGAATATCATTGGTACAGTTGTCATCAGCCAAAGCATCAAATATCATCGAATTTCAGTGAATTTCAATGAAACTCCATCAAAATCTCGATTTCATTAGCCCACCGATTTCGAAACCCATGTGATTTAATTTTCCAGGATTTTGCCAGAGATGTCGCTGCGGGTCAGCAGTGTTCGGATGAAATCTCAATGAAATAGGCGAAAGGTTAAAACTTAAAATTCCTTAGTAACTTACCTAGAATTTGCTGAAATTTATTATTTCATATCTTTAAATGAGGCCTCTTGCTCTTATAAGAAGCCCAAGAACCATATTTTGTATGCGATCTCATGTATTGCTAGAGTACAAATGACTTCTTGCAATAATCTTACTTAAAGCTTATATAGTTGCACTCAATATAAATTTATCCTCATGCATAAATCTTATTAAAACTCGATTCAAATAACAAAGGAGGGCCCCCTCCCCATTTATGAGGAAGGTCATGAACAAGATGTTTCGTCTGGCTGACTCAGACTCAGAGACCGTTACCCTTCCCAACGATGGGACGGATTGGCGTATCGAGGTTGGAGGAGACGAATTGCACCTTGATCCTAAAGTGGGTTGCCAGAATCCGGGGTGGCAAGGACGACACTTGTTGTAGATTGATTCATAGAGTTTACGGTGTCAGTTCGCAAGGCTTGGCAGGAATGGCCTCAAATTTTAACGAAATTCCATCGAATTTCTCTCAAATTTCCATTTCTACACGAAACCAAAATCGAAACGCTGTCTTATTTCTTTTTCCATGATTTCAACAAAATATCAGCAAAATTTAAACGAAATTACATCAAAATCACATCTCATTTCGGCAATACAGCAAAAATAAGAGAATTTACCATTCACTTTCATCGAAATTTGCATGTGTTAATGAATTTTCACTTACTTATTCACTAATGTATTGAGTTGTTAAAGAGTTTTGCATTATTTGAAGAATTTTCTTTAGTTAATTTCTAAATTTTAGATCTAGATCCAAACCAAATCAATCATACACAAGATTTACGAGTTAAATTCAAATTTTAACTGAAGAGCTTTATAATTTATTTCGTTCTTTCTTTATTTTGACATATAGCAAGTGTCCTCAAAGTGCCCAAAATGTTGGTAGTATGTGCATTGTTGACGAGAGCATCCACCTCTCCTACCACGAACACCACGTCCTATGAACTATGTTCAACCGCTTCTACTGCGAGAAGTGGCCATCGTAGAGGAAGTACGTGTAGTGGATGCAGGAGGTATCGTGATCCTGCTCAGTCGCTTATAGGCCTCCACCATGGGAGGTATAGACGCTCCTGTGAGAAGCTGCGTGCATGCAACATCATACTGTGAATCAAGTGTTGCAAGAAATAATATGACCATTGCAGTTTTCCTATAAACCTTTTGTTGCTCTATTAAAGCATTCAGAAGCGTGAAGCTGTAAAACTTCTCAAACATGCCCATGAGCCATGAATAAAAAGCATGAAGAGGTCGGTCATCCTGATTGGCTGTAAAAATGTTGTACTGAAGCTGCATGATCTTCATCTCATTCCTCGCTTGAGGATATGTGGTTGCAAGGATGTCCCACATTGCCTTTGGCAATGGACTGATGGAGAATGACATTGGCTCTCTCTATGATACGTGTACAAGATAACCAAATATGTGCATACACATCATCTTGCTTCCAAGAAGCATTCACGTTAGTCTTGTGGGCAAGTTCAGGCTACCTCGGAATGGGCTTCTTGTTGTTGCACTCCATAATGCTCATGAATTGCATAGGCCATAGGTCATAATTGGTCCCATCTATCTTGACGATGGGCATTAAGCCTTTGAAGGTCCTGGAGGAGGATACATCAACCTTGATTTCTGACATGACGATCAATAGAATTCGAGAAGGACGTGACTAGAGGTGTAGAATGATCTGAATACTCATAGCACAAGCACAACTAGGGCTATCTATCAAGTTGAACGAGTCGAGTTGCTCGAACTCAGACTCAAACTCAAGCTCGAGCTGGGACTCAATAAGCTTCGAGGTATAGAATGCTAACTCAAACTCCAACTCATTGGGTTCGAGTTAGCTCATGAGCCTCATAACCAAGATTTGAAAAAATGAAAGGCGGAACGAGGCATTTTCCCTAGAGGCGAGGCGAGGCGTAGCCTCGATGCGGTCGAGGTGTACGCCTCAGTTTGTATAGGAAAATACTTACAAAAAGTATGACAAATATATCTATTGATGAAATTATCTAAATTGACATACATATAATATATAACATTGTAATATATGATTAAATTATCGAATATGTTGACAAGATTTCTTTTTGGAGTCTACGTAAATGCCATACTACTTGTGTCATTTGACAAATTGTACTTGTGTAAGCTTGCTTGGCAGTATTCTTATTTCAGGATTCCATATGCTTAACATCTCGTGACTTGCCACCTCTTCTTGGGTTAATTTCATTTCATTGACACAACGAACCGATTCTACCCTTTTCTTATATCCTCAGGACACCACCTTCATAGTAGCTAGATGATTCTAGGCTTTCTATCTCTATGATTAGTGTTAGTAATGCAGGTAAAGACATGAATCCGAGCCTCATAAGTAGTCCCATAGGACCGGGCAGAAGATAGGCTTTATGCATGCTTTTATGGGTTTTTCTAGCAGAGACTTACATAGTAGTTATTTATGTAAGCAAGGTTGCCATTTGGGTTTTCCTGTGGTGTGAACAATGACAAGGACTATCTATTAAATACCTGCTCTAAGAGACTGAAGAAGATGCCTGAGGAATGGTCAATGAAGCTAATCTCGAGAGGTGGAAGTGTGGTGTTATTGAAGTCTATGTTTTGTGCTTCACAAGTCTTCTTCATATCCATGTTTCAGCTGCCTTTAAGTATGGCTTGATGCGTTAACATTGTGCGCATTCTTGTGACACGCTTACTTAAAGATGGTTGTGACAATGCTTTGGTTGGTTGGGAATTTGTCTGTTGTGATCTGGTCGAAGGCAGGTTGGATGCAAGGTGGACTGGTCAAGGACGATAACTTATGTTGTAGGTTTTTCCTTAGCTACTTTGGAAAAACACATAGTGGAAGGAATCGATTCCAACTTCTTGGACTGCTAAGTTTTCATCGAGCTTATTTGATTTTGTATACTCTTAAACTTTTAAGAAGCCAACTGCTTATAAGTAGGGATGAAAATGGATGCGGATATATCTGAATATATACTTACTATATTCAAAAAACTACTGAATGTGGATGATCCTTATTAGAATATTAATCGAATATGAATCGGATATGGATATTAGATGTAAAAAATTTCGAATAAGGATATAGTAACTACAAAAAGATCCATATTCGGATTCGAATATCCAAAAATATACTATTGTATACATTATGATAAAATTTATTATGTTTAGTAGACAACCAACAACCTATGCTTAATTCGGAATAAGGATATGATAACAACAAAAAGATTCATATTCAGATTCGAATATCTGAAAAGATATTGTATATACTATGATATAATTTATTATAACAACCTAGGCTTACTTTCCCCTCTCCAAATCCATGCTTCCCCTTGGCTCCTGACATACAACCACTGTGCCTCTTTGTCGTTACTTCACATGAATTGTAGCAATATATGCATCATGTAGGTAGCAGCCCCCGACGACTAAATTTTTAGAGGTAACCCCTTTGTGATTATAATTTCGTTGGCTAAACATTTTATCAAGGGTATATTTTAATGTGATGTTTTTAAAATTGCTTCATACTTGATAACAAGTCCTAAATTCAAAACACAGTGGAAGGAATCGATACACCTTCTTCGACTGCTAGGTTTTGATTGATCTTATATGATCTTGTATACTATTAAGGTTTTAATTAAAAGCCAACTGCTTATATGTAGGGATGAAAACGGATGCAGATATATCTAAATATCTGCGTACCATATTCAAAACACGAATATGGATAATCCTTATTCGGATATTAATCGAATATGAATCAGATATGGATATTAGTTGTAAAAAAAATTTGAATAAGGATATGGTAACAACAAAACGATCAGTATTCGGATTCGAATATCTATTAGCATCCATGGTCTCCTTTGATCGCTTGACTGGGGATTTCAAGATATTTGCACTTGCACTATCTGCGGTGGACATTCCCCGAAATTACCAGGAGGCTTTGAAAGATAGTCTGTGGCGATTAGCTATGGAAGAAGAGATGGCTTCCTTACAATCAAAATTTACTCAAACATATGGCGTGGATTACCTAGACACATTCTTCCCAGTGGCTCGTCATTCTACTCTACGAATTCTTCTTTCTGTTGCGGTGATATGTGATTGGCCTCTCTTCCAGCTTGATGTTGAAAATGTCTTTTTATATGGAGACCTGCAAGAAGAAGCCTACATGCAGCAGTCTCCGGAGTCTGCTGCTGAGTGAGAGTATCCGCAGGTGTGTAGACTTCATAAGGCAATATATGGCCTTAAACAGAGTCTTAGGGCATGGTTTCAAAAGCTCTCGGACTTAATTGAGAAGCATGGGTATAAAAGGTTAGATGTGGATCATTCAATGTCCGTACAGCGAACACCTAGAGGCATAATAGCCATTATGGTATATGTCGACGACATACTTGTTACAAGTGATGACGTGCAAGGGATACAAGCTGCTAAGGAATTTCTATGCCAACAGCTTGTTACCAAGGATCTTGGTACCTTATGGTATTTCTTGGGCTTAGAGTTTGCCAGAAATCAGCAGGGTCTTGTAATGGCCCAACGGAAGTATGTGACAGATATGTTGGCTGAAACGGAAATGATTGGATGTCGACCTGCTACCACTCCAATGGACCCTAGTATGAGGTTATATGATGATGATATAGAGGAAGTTGACAAAAGAAGATACAAAGAAATAGTTGGGAAGCTCCTTTATGTTATTATAACCATGTCAGATATCTCATTTGCAGTTAGTCGAGTGAGTCAATTTATGGAACAACCCCAGCAGGTACACGTGGATGTATATATGATCTTGAGGTACCTAAAGTCTTCTACAGGTGCATGATTATTATTCAGAAAAGGGGCAACACTTACGGTCTCTGCATGTACTAATGCTGACTATGCAGAATGTCCAAAAGATAGAATGTCCACTTCAGGTTTTGCGATCTTTGTAGGTAAGTCTCTTGTCTTCTGGAAGAGTAACAAGCAAACTAGAGTGGCCACGTCCAGTGCTGAGTCTGAATATAGGGCTATGGCACAAGCCACTATGGAAATGATGTGGGCTTCAACAGTTTTAGCATATTTACACATAGACGTGCATATTCCTATGCAGTTGCAATGCTATAACCAGGCAGTCATGTTCATTGTAAACAATCATGCATTCTATGAGAGAACCAAACATATTGAAGTAGATTGTCACTATACAAGGGATATGATTCAGAAAGGTTTTATCTCTACCTCGCATGTTAGCTCCGGGGATCAAAATGCAGATATTTTCACTAAGGCGTTGCTCAGAGGCTCCTTTCATAAATGTGCCTCCAAACTGAGCATGATTGACATATATGCTCCATCTTGAGGTGCAGTGTAGAGTTATATTTGTGTTTCTATACTTTTTCTTAATATTCTACTTCTTCTATTTATCTTATGTAATTTAGGTCTCTCCCCTAGATAAGACAGCCTAGGGTTCAGGGAATAAACATCTCTCTTATTTTTCCCAACAGATACGTATCAGAAATATGAGGCCTAAGAAATTATTTTAGATTACGAGCAATGTTCCGTTTTAGGATTCTAGGAAGAGTAGATTTCTAAAAAAGCTTATGATAGAAACAATTGGCACTTTATTTAGGCATATTTTTGTTGTCGGATTTCACTGGGAAGTGGTTGTCATGGACAAAACATCATGTTACAACTACCTCCTATTTTTCCGTGGTCAACAGTCAATTATGATGTGGATCTTGCCATCTTTAATTAGGAGTGAGACAAGGATGCCCTTTGACACCTGTACTATTTGTACTCGTTGCAGATGCTCAGGCAGTTATGTAAAATTGTGTTATGATGAGTGGCTTCTTTGATGGTTACCACAAAGACAGCATCTCCCTCCTTGTAATATACGAATGGCATGGTCCTCTTTAATGAAGGAGGTGTTGAGGCAGCCCGGAACACATCCTTGCTTCTGGACTTGTTTGGAGATGTTTCAAGGCTATGGATTAATAGGGAGAAGTCAACATTTTTGAGAAGAAAAGGTGTGACGTCGAGGAGATGCCCAGCCAAAAGTCAACTCTTGTCACGCTTGGACTTTTTATCGGAGTATGATGAGGTCGATAGGTTTTATCTTCTTCAAAGACATTATTGCATATCATTGCCCGACGTTACCTACTAGTAGTAAGCTTGATCGGATCCTTTAATCAAGAAGTTGGGACCCACCTTATTGTCTGTTATTAAAAGCAGTAAGCTCCCACTCTAAGGACCAGGGTTCAACCCCACCCTTCGCCCTTAATCATTAAAAACAAGAAGTTGAAGAAGCGGTTGGCCGACTCAAAAGCATCTACTATTTCTAAGGAGAGGGTGTTTAGTGTTATTGAAGTCTATTTTAATAGCCATCGCAATTTTCTTCATCTCTACAAAGTTCATGCATGTCCTTGTTAGAACTCAACTAGAAACTATCATGTGTAGATTCTCCTGTGCTTCCTCAACTCAAGAAGGGTGAGGGTAACGTCAAGCAAAGTGAAACCAAGTCATGTTGTCGATCAAAAATGTCTAATTGGTGTACTTTGATTGAAGAAATAAGGCATTGCTCAATTTATAATGTCAGCTGAAGTTTTCTTGTCTCCTCCAAGGACATAATGAATCCATCAAATTTTTGGCAGGGTATTGGTGTTATACTACCAAAAGTAACTCTGTCACTGAGAGTCAACTTTTGTCATGCTTAGACTTTTTCCTTTAGGGTATGATGAGGTCAGACAGGTTTTATCTTCTTCAAAGGCATTGTTGCATATTCCTTGCTAGGGGTTACCACCTAATAGTAAGCTAAGCGGTTAACATTTGTTTGATCGGGTCCTTCGATCAAGAAGATGGAGAAGCGGTTGCTCGATTTGAAAGCATCTACTCTCTCTGAGGAGAGGGTGCTTGGAGTAATTAAAGTCTATTTTAATAGCCATCTCAATTTTATTCATCTCTACAAAGTTGTGACATGTCCGTGTTAGAGCTCCACTAGAAACTCTCATGCTTAGATTCTTCTGGGCTTCCTCAACTCAAGAAGGGCAAGGGTAACATCCAGGAAAGTGGAACCAAGCTACGGTGTCGATTGAAAAGGGTTACTTGGTGTATTTTGATTGAATGAAATGAATAAGGTGTTGTGATGACTAATACACTCAATTTATAACTTTCCATCATACATGATTGAACTACAAAAACTGATAGGTATCCTACATCTGAATAGGTGCTCTGGAACAATTAGAAGATTCTGGCGGCAACGTCCTACTGCACAGCGATTCCACTTATTGGGCAAAATCAATAAGTTATAATATATGAATATCAATATCATCGATCCCATAAGTATCATACCAAATCCCATCAATCGAAAACTTATTTCCTCCAAGGACACAAGGAATCCATCAAAATTTTGGTGAGGTGTGGGCGCTATACCACCAAAAGTAACTCCGTCGCTGAGAGTCTTATGATGAGCAATGGGAAAGATTCAAACTTAGGATGGATCGTCTTTGTGATCGATTCCAAAGATTATATGTTATGGTGGCTAACCAACAGTTAACTGAAGCTGCAGCATGGTCTAGGGATGTTTGGAACCCTCAGTTTTCCTCATTTTTTTCTGAACTTAGGTCCAAAGAGTTCCTCGGTATGGTTCTTGATTTGAGAAACTACAGTTAACCGAGAATGGGCCGGGATCGTTGGATTGGGACAGTGGCCATTTCATTTCAGTGTTAAGAAAGCTTATGAAGTGATGTGTCATATTGCACCGATGGTCCATGGATAGAAAACTGCAACAGCATTTCTTAAATGTCATTTGGAAGTCTCATTTGCCTCTTAGAATCAAAAGTCTTCCTTTGGATACAACCTCACGAGCGTGTTTTGACCCAGGTACACTGTGCAAGGATTTTAGCAATGGTAGATGTGCTTTGTCCAAGATGCTCAAGTTCTCTGGAATGTAACGAACATTTATTCTTCCAGCGTCCCTCATCAAGAAAGGTTTGGAGTTTATTTGTCTTGCTATGGTTAGATACTTCATAGGGATCGCAATTCCGGGATTCTATCGTCTCATTGATCAATACGGTGCCAGGAAGTTTCAGACATCTAGCAATTCTCTGTGCGATATGGGTTTCTCATAATGGCATCATCTTCAAGAGGCATAGGTTCTACATGGACAATGCACTGTATCATTCTGGCCATTATGCTCCAGCTGGGAAATTTAGTGGTCCGAGCAATGGTTTGGACAATTGGTTCAGAAGATGGCCTGGGCTATCTGCAGGTGGCGATTGGCTATTGCCTTGGCTTTCTTAAGCTTAGGTGAACACATGCACACTTTGTTTATGATGATATGTGCGCAACAGATATCCACTAGCTCTAGTTTTTAATCAATACGACTCCTTAGATGGCTCTATTGACTGTTGTCTGATTAGAATATTGCTAAAGTTGATGGATGGCTGTGTTTTCGACTATCAGATTATTGGGGACGGCTTGGACAGAGCCTCAAGACTTCAAAAGATAAGAGAAGATAGGCAGTACACCTTATCCTACTATTGAGGAAGTGCACTCATCTTATTGATGTGTGCACAGATAGCTATCTCAAACTCTTATGGGACCCAGTATATTGCCGATTTTCGTTGATGTGTTTAGAGTGCCTTTGCTGGCCATTTCCTTTTGTTTTTATTTACCTTTGTTTGGTTGGTTAAGAGAGTGTTTGAGTGTGGCCCGCCTCAGGTCTACCATTTTTCATTCAAAAAAAGACAACTTAACAGATTTCAGTTTCTAAATTTTCTTTTTTAAGAACAGTACCTAAATTCATATATGGAAACCATTCAAACAAAGGTGCCTACAAATCAAGGGGTGAGAAGCATGAGATTCTTTTAAAATAACTTCCCTTGATGATTTTTATTTAAATAAATATTATTCTAAATGTAGAATCTCGACATGGAGCATGTGCCATACCATTGGACCTAAAAACAAGGCAGCGTCTGCAACTCTTGAGGTGACTATGACATGTGGTTTATACTTCTCGAGACACTCAACAATTGGAGCTGCTCCAATATAGGTGCTGACAGCCTTCACAAGATAAACCATATAAATTATGAGATTAAAGGTAGCCAAGAAGATCCTATCAATTTTATAAAATGGAAGTAAACAAAAGATGTGTAAGTATTTTGCTTCCAAACCAAGCTAAAGTTTGAATAAATAATAGGGGAATTTGCTCCTCCACGAACCAGTATATGTTCAACAACATGTATATGTTCAATAACAGGCAGGAATAATGTCTTCTCTTTTCAATTGGATAATGTGCAAACCAACATAAAGTAGTTGTTTTCATTTTCAATTAACAAAATGTATTCTTAGGACCGTAGCCAATAGAAGTGCATGTGCTGCTGCAAGTCACTTGGCATCCCTTTTTCTGTGAGAAACGGGACCAGGTGACTGCTCCAGAAGTAGTCATGACAAATGTGACACTTGAGACTTAATCATCCATCTCTAAGAAGACAACCTGGCTTAATCCCGTGTCTCTAAGACGACAACATGGCAGATAACCACTCTGCCACCACCACTTGGTGGCACTCCCGCATAACTATAGGAATAGGATTCTTTCATGCAAATTCATTGGATTCTTTCATGCAATTTCGTGAAGAAAAAAAAGCATGATACCAGAGAAGCAAAATGCAAATGTATCTACATACACCTTTGATTATTTGGAATTCATCTTGTGGTAACGAGGATTCACCAATAGCTAGTTGAACCATTTGCTCTGTTGAGGGAAAACAAAGAGTCATGACACTTGTAGGGAACAATATTGCCACCACATGCTCAAATGAATAATGAACCGAACGCGCATTATAGTGTGCTTTCTTTTATTGATGATAGCTTTATCAAAGTACTATGAGAGAAGCATAAAAAATCGTATTTTCATGCGTTATCAAAATAGATGCATAAAGCTGAATTCAAATTATAAGAGGAACAGATACCAGATTCAGTTATATGTGCCTCATATGCCAAAGCTACGATGATATCGAATCCCAACCTCATAGCAATATCCAGAATCTGTTTCTGAGCACCATGTGGATCAACTTCCAAAATAGATGTATAAGATATACAAATGAAGATTGAAGTGTTATAAACATCTAAGTTTGGTCAGGGACAATATTCTTACTTGCACCCATATTTGTGATTATACAAACCCCTTTCTTGATGGATAAAGGGAGAAGCAGAGAGACCCAATCTGAAACTGCAGGGTCATCAGATAAAAGTATAATAAGGATAAAAACGAGAAAATGGAGCAAGGCATTCTGATGACATGTCATATAAAATGGAAGCAAGTAATGCTCAATGTGTATCTTCTTTCATGCAAACCAGCCTTAAATTTAGCCTCCAGCTTCTCGTACATGTTTATTACTTGTAAAATTATATTTGTATAAAATTTTGAGAAGGCTTATAGATATACAAGTCAATATAATTGTTGGAGGAAATAAGATAATTGTTTATTCCAAGGAATCCTAGGCTCTCTTATATAGAGAAGGCCTATGTGTAAATTACATAAGACGGAAGAAAAAAATAAAATATAACTGAAAAGTACATAAAGACTGGAAATATCTCTACACTCCCCCTCAAGATGGAGCATAGATGTCAATCATGCTCAGCTTGGAAGAACACTTCTGTAATGGCCTTCTGAGCAATGGTTTGGTAAAGATGTCTGCAGTCTTTTGTCTTCTAGAATGGCCTTCAAGCCCTTTTGAATCATATCTCTAGTGTAGTGGCAATCTACCTCAATATGCTTTGTCCTTTCATGAAATGCAGGATTATTAGCAATGAAGAGTGTTGCTTGATTGTCACACTGTAACTGCATGGGTAGAGGTACATCTATATGCAGATCTTCTAACATAGCTCGAACCCACATCATCTCTGTATTAGCTTGTGTCATGGCTCTGTACTCAGATTCAGCACTAGATCTAGCAACCAGCGTTTGTTTCTAGCTTTTTCCAAGAAACCAAAGAACTTCCAACATATACTGCAAAGCCCTAAGTAGACTTCCGAACCTTAGGGCATCCTGAACAATCCACATCAGCACATGCAGAAACTGAGATATTTGTTTCTTCTCTGAATAGTAGACCTGCACCTGGAGACAACTTTAGGTATCTCAGTATCATGTATATGGCATCCATGTGTACCTGTCTGGGTTGTTCCATGAACTAACTCACCTGACTTACCGCAAAAGCGATGTCAGGTCTGGTGATAGTGATATAGAGAAGTTTTCCCACCACCTCTCTATATCTCCTACTGTCAACCTCATATGTATCATCATCATATAACTTCATGCTATGATCCATGGGGATAGTTGAGGGTCAACAACTAATCATGCTTGTCTCAATAATCATGTCTGTAATATACTTCCTTTCGGTCATCACGAGAGCCTGCGCATTCCTAGCAAATTCAAACCCCAAAAAATATCGTAGGGTACCAAGATCCTTGGTAATGAACTGATGGCCTAGAAATGCCTTTGCCATCTTTATTCCCTGCATATCTCCCGTAACAAGTATATCATCAACATAAACCATGATAACAACAGTACCTCTGGGAGTCTTCTGGACAAATAAAGAATGATCTGCATTTGATCTTTTGAACCCTTGCTTCTGAATTAGGTCATACAACTTCTGAAACCATGCATGCGGGCTTTGTTTAAGACCATATATGGCCTTGTGAAGTCAACACCATCTAACTCTCCCCCTCACCAGCAAACCTCGGAGGTTGTTGCATGTAGACTTCTTCTTGCAGATCCCCATACAAATATGCATTTTTAACGTCAAGTTGAAACAAGGGCCAATCACGTACCACAGCAACTGAAAGGACGCGTAGAGTGGAGTGACGTGCAAATGGAGAAAACCCATGTTCCACTAGCCTTACTTTGTAACGATCAAGGCTGTCATCTGTATGATATTTGACAGTAAAGACCCATTTACAACTAGAAACAGAGGCTCTTGGAGGAGCGGAAATCAAGCTCCATGTACCTCGTGACTTTAAGGCAGCCATTTCTTCTTCCATGGCAGAACGTCGGCAACTCTCCTTTAATGCGTCCTGATAATTCCGTGGTATTCCACAGTAGATAGGGCCATAGCAACTCGCTGAAAATCTCCGGTGAGGCGATGGAAAGAAACGTGTGAAGCAAGTGGATAGGATGCACATGTACGCTTCTGCTTCCGTAAGGCAATAAGTACATTCGAATCATCAGTAATCGCACTCGTCGGTATGCTATCCTCCTGCATAGATCCCTGCACTTGCACATCGTCAGACCCATCAATAATAATGTTACCTGGATAATCCTGAGGCGTGGTGGATGATTGATGTGGGTTGTGAGCAGGAACATGGCACCGGGTATACAATCGTGGTAAAGGTAGCACAGGTGGACGTGGAGGTGGTGGTGGTAGTGGTGATGGAACAACAGGAACTCGTATGGGAATAAACGGACGCATAGGAGAATGTGGCACATAAATCTCATCATCAGTAGTGGAGGAAGTCAACATGTCACCTGCAGGGGAAAAATACATCACAGACTCAAAGAATGTGACATCGGCACTGACATAATATTTCCTGCTGAAAGGGTCATAGCATTGGTAACCTTTCTGCGTATGGGAGTACCCAACAAAAACACACTTGACAGCCCTAGGTGAGAGCTTGTCAAGTCCTGGAGAGAGCTGATGGACAAAAGCAACCGAACCAAAGACACGAGGAGTAAGCGAGAATAATTCCTTATCAAGAAATACAAGTGAAAGAGGAACTTTCTCACCTAAGACAGAGGACGGCATACGGTTCACCAGATAACATGCCATAAGCATAGCATCACCCCAATAGGAAATGGGTGCACAACTCTGAATAAGAAGTGCCCGAGTGATATCAAGGAGATGACGATGATTTCTTTCTGCAACACCACTTTGTTGGGACGTGTAAGCACAGGTTGTTTGATGGATAATGCCTCTAGACAAGAAAAAATGAGAAAGAGTGCGAGTACAGAATTCCAAAGCATTATCCGTTCGTACAATTTTCACAGTAGACGAAAGAACATTATGCACTTCATTTATAAGATTTTTGATAACATCTCCTGCTTCAGATTTATTTTTCAACAAAAACACCCAAGACAAACGAGAAAAATCATCAACCACCACTAGATAAAACATGTGTCCCTGGTAATCAGGGACATGACTCAGACCCCAAATATCAAAATGAAACAATTCAAAAGGGGAGCTACTACTCCCAGACTGACGACTAGGGAAAGTAGATCTGTGATGCGTTCCCAACTAATACGTTTCACACTGGAAAGAAGAACCCGGTGGAATCTAGGGCAGGATATGACGCATTTTCTGAATAGGGAGATGACCAAATCTTAGATGCAATGTGAATGGAGAAAATGGACCACTTGACTGAGAGGAGACACCGGCATAGGAAGTTCTGACGAAACGATAGAAGCCATCATGCTCACAGGCACAGCCAATCATCTTGCCCGTAAGAATGTCCTGAAAAACAAGAGACGATGGGTCAAAAATAGCCCGACAGTGCAAATCCTTCGTAATTTGGCTGATAGATAATAAATTCATCGAAAAATCTGGGGCATGCAAGACATTCTAGAGACGCATAGAGGGTGTCAAACTGATCTCTCCCTTGTCCAACAATAGGCGAATGAGTCCCATCTGCTATGACTACAGATCGTCTCGGTGGAACCTCTCTGTAGGATGTAAGCTTATCTTTGTCTCGACAAAGATGATGTGTCACGCAAGAGTCCATAATTCATTCTGAAACATCAGATCCATGACATGAAGTAAGGGCATAAGCACTACCTGAGGTGCTAGTGGTGGCCGATGTACTAGCAGAGGCTCAAGCATCTAAATCCGAGGAGCCTCCAGGAGAATCAGTAGATGCAGGAGGCATGATATCTCTCAGTCTGGCAACAAGATCCTCAAATCGTTGGTCTGAAGTAGAAGCTTGTGGAGACGCACTAAAGTAGATGGTTGTGGAGATGCAGTATGCTCGGCCACCCGTGCTGATGCCAGAAACCCATGCTTACAATAGCATGTCTCCTCTGTATGTTATGGGTGATGACAAAATGTGCAGGGCTGACGAATGCGGCACGAGGTCCAAGAGGTTCCTCTGCCTCTGTAAGCTGCCATCACCAAAGGAGGCTGAGTAGTAGCAGAAGATGGAACTGGAACTCTGCTGAGTCGACGGTACACTTCCTCCACTGGAGGAATAGTAGCATCTGCAAGAATCTGCAAGCGAGCAGCATCATATTCAGGGTTAAGCGCCGCTAGTAAGACCCCCACCATGGTAGCATTCCGAAACGTCTTCTGTTGTTCAGGAGTTGCCGTAAGAGGAATGATACTGTAGAGCTTCTCAAACATCCCTCTCAAGGATATATATAGAGAATGCAGAGGCCGACCATTCTGCTTCACCGTAAATATATCATGCTGGAGTTGAAGAATCTTGGTCTCATTTCACGATTGTGAGTATGTCGCTGCAAAATGTCCCATATTGCCTTAGCAGTGGGTTGATGGAGCACGTCATTAGCAATCTCCATCGACAGGGTGCCCGAAAGCCAAACGTTGGCATACGAATCATCTACAGCACATGAGGCATAAACCTCAATTTTCGCTGCCAGCTCATCTTCGGTAAGAATGTGCTTCTTTCCATTTGACTTCATAAGACTCATGAACTGCATAGCCTAGAGCTCGTAGTTCGTCTCATCCATCTTGACAATGGGCGTTGGACCTTTGAATGCGCCTATGGAGGGCATGTCGACCATATTTTCTGACATGGTTGCCGGTGACGAAGAACTAGGGTTTATAGACTAAGAATTGAGTGTCTACACAAACAACTGAGGATCTGAGTGCATATGTACACTTATGCCCTCAAATCCATAGAGAAATGGCAGCGGTGAGAAGGAGGAGGGAGGAGGTGGCGACGTCGGCGATGGGGTGTCGGCGGTGTAGGGGTGTCGGCGATGGAGGGGAGAAGGCAAGGGGCCAACGGCGGTGCTAGCGGCGGAGAGAGGAGAAGGGGAGGCTCGGTGGCGCTAACGGTGGAGAGAGGAGAAGGGGAGGCCGGCGGCGATGGTTCGGCGGTGGGAGATCAAGGGGCGGCTAGGGTTTGTGAGGGGTGGCTAAGGTTTAGGTGGTGGCTCTGATACCATGTTGGAGGAAATAAGATAATTGTTTATTCCAAGGAACCTTAGGCTCGCTTATATAGAAAAGGCCTATGGGTAAATTACATAAGACGTAAGAAAGAAATAAAATATAACTGAAAAGTACATAAAAACTGAAAATATCCCTACAATAATCTTTTGTAAGATAACAAGTTGGGCAGACATCCAAAATAATATGCCCCCACTCTTAAAACATGAAATATATATATATACACTCACGTTATTGGGTATAATTTTTCTGATGCCCGTCCCATAAATAGCATTCCCCTTTCAAGCACGAAACATGAAGATGCATCATTTCCACCCTTCTTTGTTAAGAAAAAGAAGGTATGATGTCGAGGAGATGCCCATCCATAAACTTCTATAACTTTATCAAAAAAACATAGTTACAAGGACCAAAAGGTCTGGAGGATTTTTACATGCTCTAAAACATTTTCCATGTACATTCTCTCCCCAGAATATGGACTCATTCCGTGCAAGCCACATAGATCATAAGATATATATCACCCAAGTCTTAGTGGGGTTGCTCCCAAGTCCCAGTCTAGCTAAAGACTCCCAAATACCCACCAGTTAGAGGTCAGCACCAACATGCGAGCATGTCCAAACCTCCCTTGCAATAGAGAAGCCGGAGAAAAGATACTCAACATCATCCTCTGTTGTCATATAGTGCCGACATGTGTTGCCAGATCTAGGGAAAAACCTAGCGCTTCGTTCTCTGACCATTAGATGATTTTTTCCTAAATAACCAGATGAAAAGTTGAACCTACAATGGGATCTTGCACCTATAAATGACCCTAAATTGGTCTGAGGCAATCCATTAATCAAAGACTGTCTAGAAAACCTTGTATGACGCCGCACCATGAAGCATCCATCAGCCCAGGACTAATAATCTGTGGTGTCAGAAAAGCCCCTTAAATCGGCAATATCTTCAAAAGATGTAAAGACTTTGCAAACCATTGATCCAACAAGTCAATATGAAAAAGCGGAAGTCAGAAACCACCAATCCAACAATCCTTCCTTGAACAGCTAACGTCTTTGCGGCGGTGTAGAACCATGATGACGGCAGGGTTAACCGCCCTCCTAAAGCTCTAGAAAGTGCCTTATTAAACAGATATGTTCTCCACTCTACATAAGTGACGGAAAATCCGAATAAAACCTCTAAATTTCTTGAAAGTCTATGGATGATTTCTCGATCCATGGAGAGTCCTTTAATTCTTGTCTTGGGAATTTGGATCGTGTCCTAAAAAGATGTTGCAAGGCTAATCCGGTTCTCTCCTGGGAGAAAAGCCATTTCATGGTTACAGATTCTAGCCACCAACCAACCTTCGACAATTGTGGTCATTCCCAGAGCATATGGGATTCTATTAGAGGTTCATCAAAGATACTTTTAAGATTACATGACCGCTAGACGCTAGTTGAGCACTTAGAAAAAAGACAATGAGTTTATTGTAAATCATAAGTGCCTCGAGGGCTTTCAGATGTTGAAGAGAATGATCATGGACGCTCCGGTCCTACATGCCCCAGATTGAGCTCTACCCTTTGAGATCATATAGATGCATTGGACTATTCTGTGGGGGTTGTACTAGGGCAGAGGAAGAATGGCATCCCATTTGCCATACACTATGCATCAAATTTTGTCATGGGGATATAGATCAACGTAACTATATGGTTACCGAGAAGGAGATGCTTGCAATAGTGCTTGTCTTGGACACATTCAAGTCTCATCTTATGAGGTCCAAGGTGACTATATTACTGACCGCAACACACTATGTTACTTCATAGAGTAGAAGGATTGAAGACGAGCCTTTTGAGATGGATTTTATTAATCCAGGAGTTTAATTTGGATACTAAGGATGGACCTGGAGTAAAGAATGCAGTTGTTGACCACCTATCCCATGTCGAGCTCACAGATTCTCACGATACTACACATATTCAAGATTCTTTCCCCAATGAATCGATCTTTTCTATCGATTCTCTCATGTGTTATGCCAATTTGATGAATTATCTTGTCACTACGAGAGTTCCCCAAGATTGGCCCAAGAATTGCATCGATCGACTCAAGTCGGAATCAAAGGGATACCAATGGAAGGATTCGTTCCTCTTCTTCGAGGAACCGGATTGTATCTGGAGGAGATATATTCCTTATGAGGAATACACGAGTGTCCTCACCCGTTGCCATCCATGAAGGAAGGAGGACACCACTCTAGGAAGAAGACCATCTGGAAGGTACCGCAATGTGATTTTTACTAGCCAACTTTGTCTCATGATGTCTATAATTTCGTTAAGTTGTGTCTAATATGCCAGATAATGGGAGGGACCATTAATCCCAAGGATGAGATGTGGATGAAGGCAGTCATCATTTGTGATGTCTTTAATGCTTTGGGGCATCGATTTCATGGGTTCGTTCTCTGATAGCCATAGCTTTGATACACCTTCATAAAGGTAGATTAACTGTCAAGGTGGTTAGAGGCTATCCCAACTCGCCGTACCCGGAATCCGAGTTACCCGTTTACACATCATTCACAATACCACATTCGCTATTAATTACATTGGTTACTGAAAATGAGGGAAAATTTTTCACGTTTGAATAACATTCACAAATTAAGAATCAGCTACAGAACAACAAGTGCCAGCAATTCATAATTGCATTAATTTCCATAAAACATTACATGTGTCAAAAGAAAATGCCACTATGTACGTATATCCCAAAATACATCAGAAGAGAGAAATAACTATTTACAATATCCTGTACAAAATCCAAATTGCACTGTCAAAAGTAAAACGTCTGAACCTCGGAAGCTCAGGTACCAGCTATCGGACTACTGTGACGCAGGTGCTTTGCCTTCCATCCATGTTAGGAAGAAAAGAATGTCAACAAAGGTTAAGTACAATCTAATCTATTAAAAAGAATAGGTATTTCAGTGGTTTTAAAAGAAAGCATGCAGATAAGTGTTGATATTTAAATTTAATAAGTTACTAGCATGCAAAGTTCTTTTTCAAGTTATTCTGTATATGAATCACATTGTCCATTCACCCCTCAAATACTCATACTTAATACTTTCATTTATTTATAAGATCCATATTTAAGCTGTCATCATTTTATTACTTATAATTCATGTTGATGGATCTTAGTAAGTGTAGATGATGTGCTCACGTTATGATCTTTATCCTTGTCTAAATCTCAAGCTCAGTGGATAGTCTGTGGTCGTGGTCTGAGTGAGACCTCACACTATGATTTTAAGGCATGAAGAATGCCTTAGGATAGGGGTACCTCTGTAGGTATGCGGTGGAGTATAATGCATCCTAAGTTCCCAACACGTCCACTAAATTCACCTAACAACCGTAGTAATATTTCTTATTTTGATATAGATGATTTTACATTCACTTCTATTGTTGTGAGATGTCGAATGTGATGATGGATCTTACTAGATGTTGATGATTAATGATTGATAATTGATGATTGATGATTTCTAGGATCTAATCTCTTTCCTTTCCAGCACCTAATGGCAGAACAGTAACCAACTCAACTCCACCAAACAACGATCTTTTCCTCACCAGGACCTACTGGCAGAACTGTTAGCAATGTGAGCCCCGGGCGAACCATTTCTACAATAAATGTTATTGTAATGAATAAATTATCAATGAAAGTTATTGATTATTTTTTTCACTCCCATTCTGAGATTAATGAATGAATGCACTATAGGGTCCCTCTGTACAATAAGGGTTATGTACCATGGCCAACTTGATGATCATACAGCTGTTGATTCATTGGATGGATCATAGAGGCTGATGCTTGGATGAATATCTAAGGAGTTAGATAGAGGACTCATCAAGCATCATCAAATGATCATTAAGTGATGATCTCCAGTCTGAGTAGGAGATGGCAATCCTATCTCATATGACTGATATCTGACTGACCTCTTGATGCAGGTCCTCTGCATGGGAATAGTGATTCAGAGGTGTCAGGTTAGTTAAGTCAATGGGTTGACTTGACGAGATCGAGATAACCAAAGACCTACGTTAAATACTGTCACAACATAGGTATGCATCCTCTGACTAGAGACAGATGTATTGCTATATGTCTGAGTATGTACATTTGGCAGACCAATAGGTTGATGACCTAATCAAGGTCTACATACCGGCGAGCTGGTGTGCATGTAAGGACATATGAGTAATGCGATCTCTCAAAGGGATCATACAGGTTCACCTGTGAACCGGGAGACATGAGCTCACTCATGAGGAATTGGGACTGAACAAATTCCATGCATGGTCGTCGTGCTTTGGAAGCATGACATGAATTTGAAGGTAAGATATATGCTTTGTGAAAGCATATGATCTATACCAAATCCCAATGACCAAGATTGAGAAACTTAATGATCTAACCCTGAAGATGACAGTGTAAAAGTGATCTTTATCTTCAGGATGATCATAGGTCTTCCAGTATGTAGGATGTACAGGTATTGGGAATACCTGAAGGGTGATTTGATCATATACGATTGTATAACCATGACGCTTCCATTCCGAGCGAGTGATGAAACAGGTTTGGATTTTAGTGACTCCTCTCATTAGAGAAGTGACCTAATCTTAGTACATGAACTGGACATTGATCTGAATGAGATTCAGATGCAATGAGAAGATTAAGTCTACGGTCTTGATTTGATCAAGCATCAGTGGGAGGTCCATAGGATCTGGATTTGAGATATGATCTCAACATCCAAGTCACTATACGTGGAACAATACAATCGCCCTGTCCTTATCTCCAAGTATCCGAGGATAAATAGCATTGTTCTTAAATGGTTTAAGAACAATTCCATAAGATCTAAGCAAAGAGAATTTGATAATTAAAAGTGTTTTAATTATCATGATGTATGAGAAATTATCCAATATGATTAAATGTGATTTAATTATTTTGGATAAGAATAATGTGGATAGAAATATCCAATTATTCATAATATATTATAAATGTGATTTATAGTGTATTAGAGAGAGTTAATTATAATTTATATGTGTTGATTAATTATGATGTGTATTGGATACACATTGTGTAATTAATTAACAATATGAATTACATGTTGTTTTGGGTTGTGAATATGATTCACAATTTTTTCCATGGCAAGATTGCAATATTCTCAAAGATAATTGTGAATTATTTTTGAAGAATGAAACCCAATAAATTTGTTGCAAATAAATAAGAGAGATTTCATGGAGATATGCAATCTCATGGATTTCCATGAGATTGCAATCTCCATGCAATCTCATGGGCGGCACACCATTCCAATATGGAATGTGTGGGCGCCCACTTGGAAGGCACATGGAGATGAAATCTCCATGTGTCTTCTCTCCTTATTTGTTGGGTTGATTTAGGAATGAATTATATTTAATTTTGTCAAATATATTTTAACCTAAATTTATTGTTTTTGACAACAACAATCTTAGCCATTGGATAAACATAAATCAATCTCATCCATTGATTTTATGTGTCCCATGGATTGAGATCCATGGATCCCAAAACCCTATAAATAGAGAGGCATACTTGGCTCTCTCTTTACACATACTATTGTAGCACAAACTCTCTCTCTCTCTTTCTCATACTCGACAGCCCTCTCTCTCCCTCTCTTCTTGGTGGCCGTCCACCTTGGTTGAGGGAATCGTCGACGTCTGCGCCATCGTGCTGCCGCTTCGACTCTCTGCGGTTCTTTGTCTTCTTGGAGTGCTTCACTCACAAAGGAGACGTTTGATCTCGTGCGACGAGATCAGGAGCAACCGCGCTTGGATCAACTTGGATTGCGAGGACACCGCGACTCATCTCCGCGCTCGCAAGCCGTTACTCCGACGATCGGACTTGAGACAGGAGGTCTTTTTCGTAGAGACTTGATCAACCACGCTTCAAGAGGTATTGCATTATACTTGTTGTGGTTATAGATGAAACGATCTGAA
This sequence comes from Ottelia alismoides, assembly GCA_037367405.1. Taxonomy (NCBI): domain Eukaryota; kingdom Viridiplantae; phylum Streptophyta; class Magnoliopsida; order Alismatales; family Hydrocharitaceae; genus Ottelia; species Ottelia alismoides. The sequence goes on from JAZKJV010000099.1 coordinate 1,701,417, forward strand.
AATGGTTCTCGGATCATGTGGTTTCATCAGTTTAAAAATTTTTTAAATTCCGCTGCACCGAACAACTAGTACGACTAGTAGTTCTTCGTCGTAATCGATACGACGATCACGCTTCCGTGATGCGCTTGAGGATTTCTCCATATCCTTCAAGAACAATAACCAAAACTCAAGCGATGAGGAAGCCTTCTAAGAGACTCTTCCGCCTCGCCCTCCCAGTGTAAGTGTGGTCCAGGAGAGGGCTAGACATACTCCAAAACTACGCCCCTGAAACGGTGGGAGACTCTCCAGATTGAGTCAATCCAAAACCAGTCCGATTGGTACAGGTAAAACGAGCTCGAAAAATAAAATCAAGGTTCCTCCAGCCTAGGCACCCTACTGAAAACGAGGTCAGCAGAACTTGTCAAAATAAAGCACTTAAATCCCAACAAAGCGTAAAACTTATGAGCTCACGAAAAACCATATAAAGGACTGGGATCCAAGAGCTGCACACTAGGCACACGCTTCCCTAACTGGACTTCCTAACTCTCGCCCAGTTGAGGGTCATCACACCCCTCGCACAGTCAGGTGTAAGGGTCACCATGACCGGCAGAATTAATTGCCATCACTGATTCACCATCATTTTCACTTACTTGACTACTCAATCTCTTATGTAGTCAATCTTTACAGATCTAGATATGTTGTCAACAACTTATCAATAGTGATTTATACTAAAGTATCAATTGGTGAGATTAATAGTCATAATGATCACAGAAATCCATAGATTGATCCAATTACATCTGAGATATTGCTTTAAGAATTTATGAACTTCACGTATATTGACACTCAAATCTTTCATTAATGCTATTCTTAGATAATGGCTCCATATAGGTCATCTATTTGTTGGCTTCTTAAGAGAAGGGAAACAACATCTTAATAGTCGTATTTAGAATATATTCCTTAATTTCACGGGATCAGTGGTCTAGTAAGTGGTCTGGATTTAGAAGTCAATTCTAGAGAAAACACCTAACTTTTCATCATTTTACACATGAATCTAGAGCAATGAATAGGTTTGAAATTTAGTCACAATGGCACGCTAAAATCCAAATTTTCATTCTCAAATCATGAATTCTGTAGCCTAAACAATGAGAAGCCTGTTATTGGTCGTAAATTTAGGTATGATTATACATTAAAATCCCCAAGTTTTCACCTTGTAAAACATGAATTTTTGAAGTCTATTAATAGGTCTAAATTTTGGCTTGAACACAAGCATAAACACCTAATTTCTTATTTCTAAAAATTGCATCATGGAACTGTTTCATTGATCTGAAATTATAGTTTATCTGCATGCCAAATATCTCTAATTTCTCATCTTCAAACATAAAATCTGGAGTACAAATTAATGGTCTGAAATTTGGTCAAACATCCATCTCTTTTCTCTTTTTAATCATGAAATTCGGGGCATAAAATATCTTAATAGTGATCTGAAATTATGTTTAATTTCATGCAATTCATCCCCAAATTCTCTTCATTCAAGTATTCAAATCTGTAATAATTATAGATCTGATTTTAGTTCTAATAGCATGCAAAACACTTCCAAACTCCCATCTTTTAAGAATAAAAACTATAGCATATAATGGTCTGAAAATAGATCTAATTGCATGCTAAACACCATCAAACTCTCATCTTTTTAAGCATGCAAACTGAAGTAATTTATAGGTCTGAATTTGGTACTAAAACCATGCAAATTATCTCCAACATTTCATCTTTCAAACATGCAATATGAAACATATTTAGTAGTCTGAAATTAGAACTAAATATGGAATTCACTCTTAAATGTCTCACATTTCATATATGAAATCTGTAGCCATTAATGTTCTGAAATGCTTCTCTCACATATGTAGCTATTAGTGTTCTGAGATTAGACTCCAACCACATGCAAATCACCCCCAAATCTTTCATATTTTAACATGAAATCAGTGCATAAATAATGGTCTGACTTTAGCACTAAATGCGTGCAAATCATCATTAAATCATCATCTAAACAGTGGGTATACAGCAGCACCTATATGCAATTTATAGTATATTTAGTGGTCTGATTTTTAGATCCAATGCATACAAAACACCCCCAATTATTTCAGATTTTAAGGTATGAACAGCAGCTCAACAATGGTCTGAAATGCGTTCATATTCATGCCAAATTATCCCCAAATCCTCATCAAATCAAATATGAAATCATAGCACAAAAGTTGTCTGAATTTGGTACCAAATGCATGCAAATCCACACCAAATTCTCATCTTTTAAGCATGCAAATATGGAACAATTTTAGGTCTGATATCTATATCTATTTCATGCTAATCGCCAAATTTTTATCCTCAAAACTTAGGAAATCAAAGGCATATTTAATGGATCTAAAATTTTGATCAATTCCACGTAAAACTCTGCCTTTTCATCTAATTTAAAAAGCAATTATTAGGGTTTAAAAATTATTTTCAAAACGCATGGAAGGCAGCAAGAAGGAGGGCTGGATTGTACCTTTGGATCTTCAATTTTTGAGGAAAAATGGGAGCTGCACCTGCTGCAATTAGTAGCAGCTCCAGTTGGGAATTGAGTAGCAGCATGCAGCTGCTATGAGTGGATTTAATAGCAGTTGAATGCAGCAGCAGAAGGAGGTTGCAGCAGCTTCGATGGTTGCAGCAGCTGCTACTGCTTGGAGAGCAGCAGTAGCAAGGAGCTCCAGCTGCAACTCCTATGAAAGCAGCTCCAACTGCCTGCTTGGCCAGCAGCTTTGGCTGCTGAAATTGACAACAGGTTTAGCAAAGGAGAGAAGGGGGTTGGGGCACCCTTCGATGGAAATAGAAGAGAAAAGAGAGAAAAGGGGTTTGGGGGAAAATGTGAAAAAAAGAATAAGGCTTTGGAGATATAAATAAGGATAGGAGAGAGTGGTGGTGATGCCACATGGAGGAAAGGAAGGGGCCACTTGTATGGGTTGTTGACACTTGTCATTTTATTTTTTTAAATCATTTCTCTCTCTTATCTGAAATACCAAAGTCATCCGCATTTCCACCCCGAATCTTTGATTCAAATGAACAATAGCTCATTTCATCGTCTCGGAATGACAATCAAAATGAGTATAATATTTATATACTTCTGATCAGAGATGAATTCAGAGATTGTCGAGATACGATTTTGATTTGCGATTAAATTTTACGATTCTAAGTTGTCAAACGACCTCTGAAAGGTTTATTTTGTTAGTCTTATTTTGTTAAATCGAATTTTATTGTGGTCTCGATATATTTTGTGGTTTCCGACTGCATCACAACTTTTCTGATGAAACGAATTACAATGCAATCAATTTTTGATCGATTGATCTCAAACGAAATTTGATTTATGATATATGGATTGATTCAGATCATTTAACATCGATCGATAGTTTTATCGGATCATATGAACCCTATTCGGGTCGGGTTTTGGTTTCTGATTCGGCTGATTCGGATCCAGATGTCACACAACTCGACTCGCAGATAGTATAAATATCTATAAATTTGTGAAGGAGTGTATCATTTCTAGATTCGGGATTCCCAAGATGATGATTTCATATGGAGGTTGCCGCTATATGAATCGTGAAGTGAAAACGTTGATGAGAGATTATGACATCAACTAATGTATGGCAAGTCCCAATCACCCACGATCCAATGGCATGCACAGATGTCGAATCGGGAGGTAAAGAGTATTCTTCAGAAGCTAGTTCGACCAGACAAGAAGAAATGGTTTTAGCTCTTGGACCAAGTCCTCTGGGCTTACGAGATGGCTTACAAGACACCGCTTGGAACCTCCCCATTCAAGATAGTATATGGGAAGCCGTGCCATTTCCTCAAGTTAATTCAAAAATCTGAGTGGGCAATTAAGGAAATCAATGCGGACAATTACTTAGAGCAGAAGCAAAGAGAGATGAACTTGAATGAGGGAGTGGAAGTCAGAAACCAAGCATGTGATAGCAATGAAGACAAGGATAGATTGAAGATTTTGCATGACAAACACATCAGATGTAAATTCTTCCTTCTTGGGCAGAAGATATGGTTGTTTGGTACAAAGTTGAAGATTTTCCAAGGTAAGCTCAAGTCCAAACGAATGGGGTCCTACATAGTCCGTGGTGTGCACGAGAATGGTAGAAATTTCAGATATCGCTAATGGTGCACAATCATTCTTGCTTAATGGGCATATGCTTAAATATTTTATTGAATCAGAAGAAAGGCAAACATTTGTCGAAGAGATATCCTTCATGCATGTTCCAAATTCAGAAGATACATCAGACGGTCATGCATATATACCTTGCATTTCACGCCGTGTATTCACCATCATCTTAGCAGAATCAAACTCATATTCACTGACAATTATTCTTTCCTTCTTTACATTCTCTACATTACATAGATTCCCCTGCCATGAGTCTTCTTCTTTACGTGGTTGACCTACACCTCAGTATAGGGGGAACCGATGCTCGTTGTGTATAAATCCACTTCTAATCTGTATTCGTCTCTTTTCTTCGACCAACCCGTTTTTGTATTTCTTATATACTTAGGCTAACCAAAGTTTGAGTATAGGGGAGGGAGTTGACTTATATTCCAATAATTTGCGCACCTCTTTATGCTTAATACAAGCTATGTCTTCATATCTCTTCGTGCCATGAGAATATAGCATAAACCAAGTATGGGGATGGTGTCATATATAATATGTCGAGATGTTGGTTAACTTATATCCTTTTTATCTATGCTTTTTTTCTTTATGTCTACACTATGTAATTTTCCAAACAGGTTTCTCCTATGTATAAGAGAAACCTAGGACCCCATGAATAGATAACTTATTGCATTATCTCTTAACTTATTGCATTCTCTATCCACATTGTATCAAAGCAATGGTCCTAAATCGAGGTTTTTACCTAAAACCCACAGCTGCCACCAGCCCCCGTCCTCCTCGGGCCTTGTGCGGAACCTTCTTCCTTATTTACGAGTCCTAGCGAGGCCTCGGTGGGTTCCCCAAACCTACCCTAGCACTACCCAGGCACCACCTAGGCGCTACCTAATGCTACTCAACACTACCCTAGCGCTACCCATGCCAAGGGCGAGTTTGTTGAAGGTTGGTTGTGGTATGAGCATATACCCACAACCACCCTTTGATGTCCGCGTAGACACCCTATCACATGTCTACAGTCCTAGCAGTATACCAATCCAGCACTATGTCAGAAAACATAGTTGATATTCCATCCACAGGTACCTTTACGAGTTGTGTGTGATGCGGTTCATAAATCTCTTGCAAAGTCATGGTATGATTATGTAAAAGTTTGGTTATCGTGTACAGTTTCTGTGGAAATAGCCAATGATATTTTGAGTCTAGAGCAAAGGAAATGTGGGACATCCTCGTAGAGACATACTCTCAAGCGAGGAATGAATCAAAGATCTTGCGATTCCAACATGATATTTTTACAACCAAACAGGGTGATCATCCTCTCCAAGCCTTGTAGACATCTCTTAGGGGTGTGTTTGAGAGACTTCATAGCTACATACCTCTGGCAGCCTAACCAGACTATCGTGATTATATTATTTCTGGGTCTTTCTGGCAACCCTTAACCCTGAGTATGATTCATCTCGCTATCAGTTACTCGCATATGCTACTATACCGCCTATGGAGGAGGCATACAGCAAGCAGGGCAGACTGAGCATCCCCTCTGCTACATCTTCTCAGGCATTATCGTCTATGGCAGCATCCTGTGGTAGAGGTGCTTTGCCTTAATTCGAAGGATGAGATATGCGGCAAAGGAGGCTTGCACCCACGCCAACCATGTTCAAATTGTCAGTGATTCCATCATCAAAAGACACATGCTATTCCAAACATGGCTTTCCATCATCAGCCAGTGTTGTTGAGAAGGTCCAGACCGCTCATGATTCTACCAATCATCGTTTCGATGACTTTGTTACTCGACTGAGAGAGACCATGCCCCCAGCTGCCGGATCTTCTAGTGTTTCTACTGGCCAATCAGATGTTGTCGTTCCTGCGTCCACCGGCATGGGTATTACTCATGCATTTACTAGTCGCACTTGACTAGATCCTTCTGAATGGATCAAGGACTCCGGAGCTTCTCATCATCTATGAGGAGATCGCACACAGTTCGGTTCTTACAGCCCTGTATAGCATGGTAGATTAGTGGTCATTACTGACGGGACACATTCTCCCATTAGGCTCTCACTGCCATGGCGGCATGGGAAGCGGTACCTCAGATTTGCTTCTAAATATCGAAGAAGATGATGGTGATTGGTTATGTGTGATGCCTTGGAGCATTTAGGGAGAGACATCGGGAGCGTCGTTTCTATCTTCGGGTCTTACACTTTAGAAATGGCCCCTTGCATACTGTGAGTGGGGCTTATCTGCGTGGGGAGGCTTGGTGACCAAAGGAGCTTCGACCGTTCAAGCCAAGGGGTAATGGAACCCACGACCCACCATAAGTTGAAGGACTGTCTAGCATGGTACCGCCAACAGAGCTAAGATTGTGTCCAAATGAACATTTTAACCAAGAATGTGAGGGGCATGGGGCGGCCGAAGAGAAGGATGGTGGTCCGGGATTTGTGCATGGAGGTGAAGGCGGACATTGTTCTGCCCTAGGAAACGAAGATGTCCAATAGTTTTAGTGGGCTATGGGGATCTATTAATGGGTCCTTGTTGTCAAAGTGTAGAGTTGTTGACTTGATTGGGACCTTTGGTGGCCCTGTGGTTGGTTGGAACGTTGAAAAAATCATTTTGTTGGAAGATGTTGGCGAGGGAAGCCACTCTATCTCGGTGTACCTCCAGCGCAAGGTTGATGATCTATGGGTAGTGGTCACCAATGTCTATGGGCCTCCTAATGGGGACATCGCTGCAGCCTTGCTTGACTAGCTCCGACTAGTCAGTGGAAGATATCCAGAGGGGGCTTGGATCGCCGGAAGGCGACTTCAACGTGACGCTTTGCCTAAAGGATCGACCACACTTGTAGGGTGGTTTGGATGGTGGCTCTATTGCTTTGTCACATCTTACTAGTGAGCTCGGCAGTTAAATTGTGGACGTTGGTGACTGTCACTACACTTGGAGGAACTTTAGATCACGATCTTGCATCGATCGATTCCAACTGTCGACGGAGGTGCTTCACCATTTCAATTTGGTGCATGCATAAGCACTCCAAAGGGCCACTCTGACCTCACTCCACTCATGTGGTCCACTGGGGAGGACGTGTGGCCGAGATCTTTCTTTAGATTCTAGTGGCCATGGCTTCTTGAGGAGGGATTCCGTGATATGGTTGGTGTGTTATGGTGCGGGTGTCAGCCCAATGGATCGACAGCAGGGAGAGTGGCTAACAAGTTGAGTATGTCGGTCCAACAAGCTCGGGGAAGCATGGGGGGTCCTGGGGCCTTGCAGGCGATCAAGTCGAGTCCCAAGGGGCTCCTGGCACATAGAGAGGTGGATGCAAATCGAGCTCTTAGATCGCGCTTTCTTGCCTTCTCTAGAAGGGTTTCTCACGCGCGGTGGGTTGGTGCAGTAGTGGGTAACGAGCATTTCCCCAGCTTAGTTTAAGGACTTCGTGGCACCCTTTTGGGAACGCGGTGAAGCAAGCATTGACGGAGTTGAATGCAGATGGTCCCCAGGCCCGGACGGTTTCTCTGTCCTTTTTTATAGGGAATTTTGGAATTTGTGAAGGAGGATGTGGTTGCGGTGTTGCAGGAGCTTCGAGAGGGTAATCAGGGTTTCGAGTGGTTGAACAAGGCACTTCTTTTCCTTCTTCCGAAGAAGGAGGTGGCTACCCGAGTGGAGGACTTCAAGACTATCGCACTCTCTAATGCAATCTACCTCATCACGGCCAAGGTTTGTGCCAACCATCTGTGTGGGGTGCTTGATGATATCATTTCTCCTAAGCCAACTGCCTTTGTTCCTAGTCGACGCATAGTTGTAGCCGAGTTATGGCTTCAAAGACGGTTTTGGATTGGAAGAGATCTCAACCGAGAGGAGTTTTATGGAAGGTGGATTTCTCTGAGGCATATGGTTGCATTGATTGGCGATTTCTCTGGGTCTCGCTTCAGAAGAACTTCCAGGACATGTGGATTGCTTGGATGAAGCGTTATGTCAAGAAGGCATCTTATGTGGTTTTGGTGAATGGGCATCCAGAGGGATAATAATTCTAGCCTCAACGGGGAGTGCGATAGGGTTGCTCGCCGGCATCTCTTCTCTTCATGCTCATAACGGATGCTTTAGCGGTCATGGTGAGGTTGACGATGGGTGGTGGTCTCTATATGTGATACACGAGGGAGGATTTGTCAGTACCGATTTTGTATTATGTCGACGACACTCTGGTGTTTATTGATAGAGACTTGGACCATGCTCGACAAGCAAGTTTGATAATGGACATTTTCGGAGAAATCTCATGCATGCGAATTAATAGAGATAATTCGATGTTTGACCCTGTTGGCTCTCTCTGGAAGAGTCTCGGGATTGTACAGCATCCTTTACTACCCCTATGGGTCCCCTTTTGGTCACCTATTTAGGCCTCTCGTTAGTGGCGGGACGTCTACACGCATCAGAGTGGAGGTTGGTGTTAGATAAGCTGGAAAAAAAGATGGTGGGTTGGAAAGCGAGGACACTGTCAAGAGGCGGGAAGCTGGTGCTGCTCAAGTTTGCCTTATATATGATCCCATTTTCTTTTGCTCCAGTAGGTGGCTTCTATCAAGTGTTCGGTCGAGACTGGAGTCCTTGACGAGATGTTTTTTTCTGGTCATATGACCGACAGTGGAATAGTGATATACACCTTGACTGGGACACTGTCACTAGCGTTAGAAAAGTGGTGGGTTAGGGCTCTTGCAATTCGAATGCATGAACAAGGCCCTTTTGACTAAATGGATGCTCAAGTAGTGGGGAGGTGTAGAGGACCCGATTTGCAGGATCTTGACGAACATTTATGGCATCATGGGCTCCTTAAGGGCGACGAGCGTACAGCTGCCCTCATCCCTTTGGCAGGGGATTACCATGGTCCTACCGGAGTTGGGGGAGTACCTTCGGTTAGTGGTGGGAAGCAGTGAGATATTCAAGTTTTTAATGGATAATGGCTTGGGGACATTGAAGGAGAGATACAAACGGCTTTTCACCCTTGTTGTCGATTTGAACACTCTACTTCATCAGGTTTGATCGACGGGTACCTGGTCTCTGTCCTTGTCTTCCGCATTTTCGGAGCAGAGGCTAAATAAGTTCATGCATTGCTTGGTGATGTGTCCGATCTTGAGGGCCCAACGAGCGAAAGGGATTCTTTTGCCTGGGTTAACAACAATTTCTCCATGAAGAATGCCTACCGTTTCTTTACCTGTGCATAGAATGGTACATCATATGATTTCAGACAGGGTTGCATAATTATTTGGGCAAGCAAAACTCCGATGCAGAACAAGGTGTTCCTTTAGTTAATGGGGCACGGGTGCTTGCTTACAAAGGTGCATTGGGACAGGTTATTACATACATGTGATGTTTTGTGCAGAAGATGTGGGAGTGAACAGGAGGATTTCGATCACCTATTTTTCAGGTGTGGGACCTCCACCTCGGTTTGGGAGGGTGCTTCCCTCTCTTGGTTAAGGACTAGGAATGCAACTGCTTTCAGGAGCTTCATAGAGTGGCATGTGGAATTCTCAGGGGGACTTGTCTACTGCTTTTGCCCTACGATGGTCGATATGGTGTGCCCATAACGAGTTGATTTTCAAGGGCCGGGTTTTCTACTCCAATAATATATTGTGTCATTATAGAGCCCTCATGGCTTGCTGGAAATTTATATAACCGATTTTGATTAAATATAAGCTTTGAGTGGGTCCCATCTTAGGACTACATTTTTTCTCAAAAAAAAAAAAGATAAGCTCTTTCTAGGACTATTTGGATATAAAAGTTTTATATTTTTATTGTGTTTAAGTCCTTATATCAAACCTTTGATAATTTTTACGTATTATGTCCAAAAATTATGAACTCGGTGTTGTTTAAAGCTATTTTTATGCTCTTTCTTTGAGACACCTTGAGACTAGATTTAAAGCAATTGGAATTTTTTTTGAATAAGAAAAATGGGGGTGCCCTCCCAAGGCGGGAGTCACCACACCAACGTATTCATTAATAAACGAGATGGTACATCAGTTGGAGCAATTGGAATTAATTATCTATTTTTGAGAAGAAATATACTTGCAAGATGTTTACCATATATTAATTGCACATTATTTTGATAAATTATACAAGAATAATTTTATTGCAGGGGAATAGTAAGAATAATTGTGAGCACATATATGGATAATTTCTTTATTAATTTGAGTGTTTGAATTGGAAACTGAGAATTATGACTTGAAGGATTAAGTGGTTGACTTTTTAGAGCTATAATTTGGATCTTTGATTGCTAAATATTTTTTAGCATCTTTGAATTTTTGCAGGACTTGAAATTGGAGAGTTTATCATATTATCTCATTTTCTTCTTTCATTTCTCATATTAAAAAATCTAAAAAATATTATATTTGTTGTATTGCTTCATGTCCCAATTGCATACCTTATTTTTCCTTTTTCATATATATGTATATATAATTTTGCATAGCATTTATATTTCTCTGCACACCATTCTGCATCTTTTACTCATCTCTCAATTACAAACCAAATAAAAATTTGCAAAATCAAAAACATAAAAAAACACATATGTATTACATAGTTTATTTCTACATTTTTTGACACAAAAATTATAATTGCAAACAAATGATCAAATACAGTGAATAATTCGAACCGTGCAACTTAAGACTGCATGTTCCAATGTTCAACCTTGGTACACTTATCAAATAAAAAAACTAGCCACACTAAATTTTCCAAATCTGTGTTTTTTATCATTCAATTTCCATCCAATTATACTATAAAACAATGATATTAAAAAGGGATAGAAAGCGCATTTTTTAACTACCTATGTAAGTATTACTATTGGTTGTAGTTAAAGGAAGAGGACCATTCCTGAATACACTCATGAAATGAGATAAAGGTACACGGCTTTTACGAGCACCAAATCAGGAACAATGATTTTTGTTGTTACGGTATACTTTAATACTAAGGTCTGATGTTCAATACGTAGTCTACTTCATCCATGTTAAAGTGAAAGTAGTAAACTCATGTAGAGGTTCAAACCGGAAGGTACCTTTATTAAAAGTAAAGTACGGCAACGAAAATATGTCTTTTGATTCTCTTTGAATTTCATTTCAAATTGGTGAATTAGTGACGAAATGTTGTATTTAAAATTACATAAGTAGGTTTTAATTTGCAAACTTATGATATTACATTGGGTAACCAAAATAGATTTCAAGTCTGTTGGAGTATATGTGTTGTGTGCCACTTGTGTTGCGGATGGGTAAATGAATCACTCCAGGATCCATTTACCACATCTAAAGTTTAGTCACACATCTACCAGTGATGGGACTTGGAGACTCTATGGAGGCTATATAAGAAGCCCCAGACCTCTTGTATCGAGTGAGAAAGTGCAATGCATAGATCAGCCTTTTGAGGCGTTCTCCCGTGGTTTCATCATGCTCTTTAGGGAGTAGGGTTCCACACTAAAATCCAATGTTCAATATTTCTTTATCATTTATCTCTGGTATGCTTCCGCATTATATTTTCTAACACGATATCAGAGCGGGCTCGATTCTTATGGAATTATTGTTGAATATTTATATTCATACTCATTTTGAGATTCGATTCAATTATTATTCGTCCATGAAGATCATATTCGAATTAGTTCTAGTTCAAAATCATGTTCTAGGGTTCCCTTTGAAACCCTAATTCCAGACAGTAGGCTCGAGATCCCAGGGATCGATCGCGCAGGCGGCGCGAGATCCCGTTCACCACCAGGTCGCACCTCCTCCATGGTGCGCATTCAATCCAGGCAAACCTCCAGCAACGGAGCCCTTTCTCTTGGCCCCTCACACATCGCTCCAGCGTGTGGGAACCTTCAAGCGTCGAGAGCCCTCCTCTCCAGATCGTGCCTCTCCAGATCGTGTAGGCGGAAAACTCCGATCCCCCTCCCGCGCGTGCTCCTTCTAGCAGGCAGCAACCGCACCTTTCTGTCCCTTCAAGCCTTAGCGGCGTCAGCCAAGGCGTTAATCCCAACGATGGTGAGCACTATCTCTTCCAACGACCTCTCCTCGCACAGGTGGCAAGGCAAGCCTTGCCTCCATTGTTGTTCCTCCTTCGCTCTAGGCCGCGACACCATTCCTCACAGCGGCAAGACCCGTCGCAATGCCCAGCAGCAACGCAAGAAGCGCCATCCAGCCTTCCTCGCAGCAGCGGTGATGGGGCATTTTGCGCAAGGCGATGGCTCGAGGCGGGGTCTCGCAAAGCCCATGGCCCTGACATCTCCTCCACACGGGATCGCCCAGCCGCTCATTATCTCAAGAGGCAAAGATCTCCAGACCGTGCTTGCGGTAGGCGAAGCTCGAGCTCCAGGTGCCACCGCCGATCTCTCTAGCCGCAGCCTTAGGTGGCGCTACCTCCAAAAAGCGGCGGCCGAAGAAGAAACTACGAGGGGGTGGTGATCCTTCGTTCCATGGGTTCCCGTGAGGGGAACCCAAAATAGGGTTAGACCCCAAGTGCGCCAAAGTTTAAAAAAACAGGATATGTTGCATTCGGCCCAACTGTGACTGCATCTATTAAAAAAAGGAGGTTGAATGTTTGGGCCAAAGTGAGTCGTCAACACGTAAAAGAGAGGGAGAGAGAGGAAGGAGATGTCCTTAGAAAAAGGTGCGTAAAAAGAACCATATGCTTCAAAAAAATGTGTCAGCTATAAAAAATTGGTTTAGTCGAAAAAAATGTCTCAAAAAAGGAAGTTTGAACGGCATAAAAGAAAAGGTTTGAGGAAAAGCCAAAGAAAAAATTTGAGGAAAAGTCGAAGAAAAAATGTGGACGGCTTATGTTATTCATGTTTTCCCAATTTTGTTGTCTTCTCCCAACTTTGTCGATGTCATTGTTATACGACAAGTATGGAAGAAAGGGGAAGTATTGTGTAGAGTTCTACATGCCAGATTGACAGATTATCTAGATTCAGATTCTTAATATTCCAGAAGCCAGCCAGATTTTTCAGACTCTACAAATATTCAGACTCGATGCTCAGATGTTTTCCAAGTTTGCAGTTCAATGCGCACATGTATGCAGCCTTCTGTTTGATGTACACATGTTTGACATCACTTTTTCAGTGGTCTCCATCTTTTGTGTTTCGACCAGAGTTTGCATGTGATCCATAGGGACTCCAGAGTAGAGATTCAATTCTCTAAGCCAGAATGGGAGAGACACAGTTCTCCAACAATGAGACTTTTCATATTTCATTCTCCAATGATCGTTAACTCCAGTACGAGATCCTTCCGAAGTTCATATGAGAGAGAACCCACTTTGAGGTCCCTATGAGAGAGACCTATCTTCAGATATCTACATATAAATAATTAGTGTCGTTCTTTATTCGATCCTTTCGAAGATGGAACAGTTGTCCACATGTTATGGCAGGCTAGAGTTCTCAAGTGGAGACTCATCCAATTGTAGTGACTCTGACAGGCGCAGTACAGATCACATGCTCTCCGACGAGGAGATTCAGTTTGACTCACGCTCCATATCATTTGTTCCTCCTCACCTACATGGCATGAGAAGTAACATCCTTGACAGCAGCCAATAGTTGTGCGCGTTGAGTCGATATTGTCCATAGTGTCCTGCAGCATGAAATAGAGATCTCTTTCTATTTGTCCAAGCTGAGCATTACATGCTCTACCTTGAGGGGGAGTATTGGAGTATATGTGTTGTGTGCCGCTTGTGTTGTAGATGGGTAAATGGATCATTCCAGGATCAATTTACCACATCTAGAATTTAGTCCCACAACTACCAGTGGTGGGACTTGGAGAGTCTGTGAAGGCTATATAAGAAGCCACATACCTCATGTATCGAGTGAGAAAGTGCAATGCATAGATCAGTCCTTTGAGGCATTCTCCCATGGTTTCATCATGCTCCTTAAGGAGTAGGGTTCCACGTTTCTTTATCATTTATCTTTGATACGCTTCCGCATTATATTTTCTAACAAAATCGGTAGCCAATTGGGTTGGAGGAAAATTGGGAACATGGAAGGCCATATCGCGATATATCGGCGATATATCGGGTATCGACAGGTCACCGATATATCGCCGATTTGGTCGATAATGGGTATCGACAAACCAAAATGCACAATCTCGGTCTGATGTCGGCGATATGGGTCGATATATCGGTATCGACATGGTACTGATACCGATACCGATATCGATATGTCCTTCCATGGTTGGGAATTCCCAAATTTGAAACAATATGAGTTTGGGTGGAACTTTAGTATCACATGGAGTAGTGCTAAAACTTTGGTGGACTTATGTATTCATCATCATCTCAAACTCTTGTGGCAACAATAGCAAGGATGAACGGAGGACCAAACACGTGTATGTACACGCTTTCCTAAGCTTCATCTCCAACTCGGGCGTAGGCTCGAGCTCGGGAGAGTCAATTCATATCTTTGATATTAATACTTTTACTCCATGTTCCATTTAGCATGTCAGATAAATTAATCCAATAGATTATTTCTAATCCAATCGATATGGGAATTCGACTGAATCCAATGGCTTAGACTAATCCGGTTCAAAATCTGATGTGACACCCGTTGAGCGTCTTTCCACGAAATGCTTAGTTAGCAAGAGACCTTAGGGTTAATCTCAAAAGGCCTTCGAAGCCAGAACAAGTCCTCTAACTTCTCACTTCTTGGACCATCTTGTTACATGAAAACCACACTCGACCCACTTTCCTTTGCTTAACGACTAGTCCCCTATCATTTTCTCTTCTTTAATCTTGTGTCTGTCTTGCTTGTGCTTCACATGGCCTCTTCTCGTGTCAACGATAGGACTCCTTCTCCCAAGGGTCATGTTGGGTCTTTTCAAACCCATTCCCAGACGTGATTTCTACATGTAAGTTTCTCATACTCGCTCTATTCTTCTACCGGAAATTCCTTCGGTTCCTTCTGCTCGGCTATTGTTTTGTGAGGTGTATTCGAGGATGATTTCGTATATGTACGCGGACGAAAATGTGAGTCATCGTGTCCTGGGAGTGATCACCATATCTTACACGCGGGTATTGTGGAAGTGATATCCTCTCTAAGGACGTACCTTCATTGATGCTTCAGTGATCTCTTCTCTGATCTATTAACCATTTTGTTTGTTGCATATGGTTTATTGCTTTGCCCTTATTCAATCTTTCCCTAATATGTTGTATGGGATAATAAATCGATTTCTGTTTATTTCACGTAATTGGATTGTGAATTGGAAAAGCAGGATTACCCTTTTGTTAATTGTAGTGCTGTTAAATTGATTGTTTCATTTTAATCCTGGAAATTACTTTTAATTTATGTTATATTGGTTCAGGTAACAACAACAACTTCCGATTAGTTAACCTCTCACATTACGAAGAAACAATCAGATACAGGAAGCGCAATAATGCAAGATTGCATTCACTTTCTTGACAAATTTGCATTTCGTTCCATTTTAGATTACACAGGAGAAGAAACCAACGGAATCACTTTAATTTATGGTAATCAAAACAACGCCTAACTTAGGGCAAAAACAAAAGGAAATAGAACACTTGAGACCTACTCCGAGGATCGTAGCCGCAGCCGCCAGCCATCATGCATCGATACCTATCGGCGAGGGTCCTCTCCGCCAGGCATTCGAGCACGAGGTAGTCCAATCCCTCCACCCTCTGCAGAAGTTTCAGAGCCGCGAGCGGTCGGTCCCCTGCGAAGCCCGCGCCGCACCCGATCCGAACCCTCTGTTTGCGCCTCTGTGGGTTCTCCCTCTGCGCGTGATCATGTTAACACACGTCAGTGATCGGATTGCAGAGAGGGAGGATTTTGAAGATGTGCCCACCAGCTTGATCTGGCAGGTGTGGAGGTCGCCCTCGTACTTGATCCCTTCCATGGCGGGATGTCTGCAAAGAAAACAGTGAGATGAATCTCTTGTTCTTATCTTTGGCAACGCTGCACTTGTGGACAAATGGACACCTTAACTTTTAACCAAGGTTTTAAAGATCAGATGGGACATTGAACCAATCAGTTTTTTATTTTGTTCAATCATATCAGATTGTCGGTCCAAATCGATCAGTCTGGTGACGAAGTCACATTACATCATCATTCATATCGACTCGGAAAAAATTAGAACGGGCTTAATTTACTGGTCCGACCAATCGAACTGATTTTTGAAAGGATGAAACTGGATACATATATCTAAATATGTGTTTATATAACAATAAAATAATCATTTAAAATGTCAAATCTTTCAATAAAATAACACGATTGTCTATTTCGAGTAAAACTCTACAAAAGGAAGTTATATTTTCTAATATTATATATGAATATAATATTGTAATAATTTATTTATAGTTGATACTAGTGACACAAGTTATATTCCAAAAAGAGAGGGACATAATTGAAACTACAAAAGTTAAGAAGGGCATGAGTGATAAAATCCTATTATTTCATTATTTAAATCTTTATTTTTTGTAAATATACTAAACCATCAAAACTGGGTCAATCCGGGTCAACCCGGTCCAACCATCGAGTCAATGATGAATCTCCATTTCATCGCCTTTATTCTGTCATTTTGACTTTAAAAACCCTAGCTAATGCATGTAAATAGCATTATTTTGTACATAATAGCATTCATTATTTATTGTGTGACTTGTATATAAAATAAGGTTTTTAATGCCAAAATTATAGAATAAAGAGAAGAAAAAGAAAAATAATAAAAATATCGAAGATATTTTATGACCCTAAACCCCGAGACCAAGTCAAGAATTGAGTTGGTCGATGAGGAATAAAGTATGGGAGATAAGGGCCTGGAATGGAATAAAACCACACTTCTTTTATTCATTATTTATGCATATTTGACACCTATTTTATTCTTTATTATACATAAAAATGTAAAATTAAGTTTGTATAAAAATAATACACAGTATTCATTTTCTACACAAAATAAAAAAACCAAAAAACCAACATCACCGACACATATCTTTCAAATAAAAACTCAAAACATATCAGAATCCCCCCTAATTGTATATAACTTTTCATAAGCTATTTATGATGGTGGTTTTATAATTTTTGGAGTTACTATGTGAGAGTTAGGTTTTTGACCCTCATTGTACATAGACCCGATTAAAATAATCAATTTATTCATTCCTTACTATTTTTACAAATTTATATTATTATAATTTTGTAAATATCATCTATAACATATGTGCATATTAAAACTAAAATAAAATCAAAAAGAAAATGAAAAATAAAATAAGTCTATGTAAAAATACATGTAGAATACCTACAATTATACCTGCCTACAAATAGAAACGGATTTCACTTTTTTATTCTTTATTCATTTATATATTATTATAAATATTATCTATATTCTATTAAAAGTATAAAACCAAAATAAAAACTCATTAAAATACATTAAAATAAAAAGGTGTATATAATACATAGGTAAAATACCTACAAATATACCTATAAAATATACATATCTATTTATTTAAGTGTACAAATAACATTATAAAAATATAACAAAAATATATTTATACTCATAAAAATAAGTTATAAATATATAAAATAAAAAAATTAAATAATAAATAAAATATGCAAAATAAAAATAAAGATGTACAAAACATATATGAAAATACATATAAATACACTAATAACAATTAACTACTAATATTAAAGCCAAAAAATTAATAAATATCATATTAAATTACTACATTAAATAATAAATATTTTTATTTTATACTCAAAAAATAAAAAAAAATATTTACTATATTAGATAAATAAGATACGAATAAAATTGTTGTTTTGTCGCGTAGCGGGCTGACGTGGCCCAATGGGCTCGCGTCCAAAGTTGACTCCTAGTCAACTGTCCCTTCAGACCTCCTGCGCGTCACACCCATCTTTCCTACTCTTTCCTTCCACTTTCCCGGGCGACCCATCTATCAATCGCTCACAATCTCTTCACTAAATTTACTTCCAGATTGATATGATCCACGTCATATCATTTAATCCATTGTACATACGCTCGATTCTTTACATTCGGCTAGTCAAATAAGGGCGCGCCCATTGTTTTATAAATAACTCACCTTCTTCTCCCTTCCTATTATGGCCATCCCCAAGCCCAAGATCCTCCGCATTTCGGCCAAAGAGCATATTCCCGTGACATGGTGGAGTCCCCTAAGGTGCTGGGAGCTCGCAGAGGAGGAGGTGCGCCCAAGGTCGCCGTTGCCGGTGTCCTTTGCTCCTTGCCTTCGTCGGCAGATAAGAGCTGCGTATTTTATGATTTTAGTTAGATTTTGAATTGTTCTTTTTGAGTATGCACTTATATTAGTGGTTAGCCCGTAGGTTTAGCGTAGATTAGCCAACCCATAGTTCATCGGATCTCCGCTCCAGCAAATGTTTCCACAGTGTTTTCGCCCAATGTCGATCTCGCTTCCATCTCCATTTCCTTTTCATGTCATTTCTCCACACCTCGCCCCACTCCATTCACCTCTGTCCCCTATGGATCGAGATGTTGCTCCTTCACCTCCGTTGCACGCCGGAGGAGCTCTGCTCGACTCATCCCGCACCGTTTCACCACCAATAAGCGCCCTCAGGAGCCCCGTATCCTTATGCATTATATATCTGCAAGTACTGGTGGGTCAAACGACCCCTTTGGGACGAAATTGAGATCTTTGCAGGTACTTGGGACACCTTCCCTTCCTCGGCCTCGTGGAGGAGCTCCGGCGAACACCGGAGCATTTTGAAGCCCTCAGATGATAGAGCAAGGCCCCATGTGTATTTTTAAACTGGTAGCAACTCGAGGGATGGTTGGACACAAGCATGCCACCGGATCGAAGCTCGTGGATGGGGGAGTCCTTCCATGTTCTTCGAGCCTTCGTCTCTATCGTTCGATCACCGCCTCGCTTCAGATGAAAGGCTAGTTGTCGGATCTAGCCACATATCGGCCATCAGATCGCGCCCATCGATCTAATCTCGGTCGCTCATCAACGAACCGACATTGGCACACATGACGATGACGCATGTCAAGTGAAGCGACCAGCATCATTAGATGGCGCGCATTTTTGTGGTAAATTGCATATTCTCGCCCCACCCTTTTTATTATTATTAGTAAGTCATGTAAATAAAATATAGCGTTTAAAAATAATTGGACATTTTATAAATGGACGCCTGAGTTTTATGTAATTACACTTTGGTCCAGTTCAGCTAAGCCCATGTGTCGTCCTACGTGGGCTGGGCAAATTGCAGGGACACCCTTGCAAGTTTTTGTATTTATATTTAGTCCAATAAAATGAAATGAACGTTGTATATTTTTGTGAATTTTGTTAGATGACCCCTCGACTTTATTATATTTGCATTTTGGTCCTTCACAGGTTGTGCCACGTGTAGTCCCGCATGACGGTCAAATTGCAAAGAGGTCCCTAGCATTTTTTTTATATTTGCTAAATAGTTTAATAAGATTTTATTCCATTTTATATTTTTGGTAAATTTGCATGTAGCCCTTGAAGTTAATTTTTATTGCAAAGATGCCCCTGCTAGGACTTTGGTTTTTGTGTGTTTTATCTATTTATTAAATATAGTTAATGTGCTCCGAAAAATGTGCAAAAATAGGGTTAGATGTTCCATGCCTTGTACTTTCATGCGCATATTTTACTTGGCATTTTTGCATTTAATCCATTAATTAAAAAAAGAGCACACATAATCCCGTTTAACATATAAAATACCAAAAAAAATGTTTAAAATTTCAAAAAAAACATACGTAGAATATTTTATCCTATTTTAGTTACAGACCAAAAATCACTAAAAATTGAAAAACAGAAAGCCTAAAAATCTAAAAATCCCAAAATCCTTCATAAAAATCTAAAAAATCCTTCAAAAATCCAAAATTATGTTTTTGTGTTCTATAATTGTATTTATACAAATATTTATTTATTAAAATTGATTTGGGTAATTTTGGGACCTATTTACTATTTTTTACATCTAAATTGATTTCGGATAATTATTAATCCCTTATTAGGGATATTTTTGACTTTAAAAATACATAAAAATAGAAAAAAAATCCAAAAAATAGAAAAAAATAGAAAAATATAAAATCACAAAAAAATATTTTTATTATATTTTGACTATTTTTACACACATATATATAGTATCTATATATATCTTATATGGTATTTATGCATATATATAAATATATATTATATTTAAATGAAAAAGAAATATCAAAAATGAAAAATATAAATATAAATATAAAATTATAAAATTAAAAGTAATATAAATATATATAATCAAAAACCCACAAAAACAATACTATGGACAACGGATAAAAGACAAAAGTTTTGAGCATTACTTGTGCCCTCCTTCTATTGTTTGCTCCATGTGTTCGACCTCTACACGTACTTACGCCTATATACATTTGTTGTAGAGTTATAATAAATCTCAACTCATTTTTGCTATTTCATTGATTTATTCATATCGTGGGTTAATTGTTGATTAATTGAGGATTATTGAGTGGTCACCGCATCAACTGCGGTCTCGCCTTATGAGATCGTGCGACCCCCTATTTTTCTCAGTTATCAGTCAACCTGATCCGACTACTTATCAGACCCAGATTTTTATTTTTCCTTTTTTAAATTAATTACATAAAACCGACCGAACTGACAAAGTCGAGGCCAGTTCCCGGTAAAACTGATCCGACCGACCAATCCGGTCTGATTTTTTATACTCTACTTCTGATATTTTAAGATGAATATGTATAACATAAGCAAGGTAAAAAAATTGTAATGAACGATATTTATTTCATGTGAGTACATCAAGATATTATTAAGCTTTTTATAATCTTTACTAGCATATTATGGTATCCTTGTAATGCTGCAAACTTTTGCACCAATTTATGCGAGCATAGCGATGCTCCACATGTATCCAATGGATATGTCTACTTAAATGAATAGTTAACTTATGTTCACGTCTATTTTAATGCACACATGTAAATTGTTACATCATTATTTCGTTATAGTGTTTCGTTAATGTCTGCTATAGTAGCAAGGGTGCGAAAGCGTAGTTTGTTACAATAAAATTTCTCCAGCAATACCAAAATATTGTTGTTTGTAAACAAATCTTCTACC
This sequence comes from Ottelia alismoides, assembly GCA_037367405.1. Taxonomy (NCBI): domain Eukaryota; kingdom Viridiplantae; phylum Streptophyta; class Magnoliopsida; order Alismatales; family Hydrocharitaceae; genus Ottelia; species Ottelia alismoides. The sequence goes on from JAZKJV010000099.1 coordinate 1,722,649, forward strand.
ATTCATTGACATTGAGTTGGGTGATGTTTTCTCTCTTTGTTATGTTTCTTTTTTTTATTCCAGTGTTTATTGCAACACTTCATGTTTAAAGTTGTTTGTTTGCTTTGCATTTTCTTGTTTTATATGCAACCATTTGTGTATAAATGTTTGCTTTACGTTATAGACTAACATCCAAGTTTGTCATCGGATCCCCTTTTATTATATTCTCTTATTGATTTTATGTCAAGCGAAAAAAGTTAAACATATGTCCTTGGGTTGAGTCTATAAATATAGTTGGCAGTTTATTTTTTAGTCTGGGCTTTGGATTTATCTTGCCCACATAGGTTACTATTTGTATGAACAAATAGGTAATAAGTCAAGTTTCAACTAAAGTTTTATTATTATTCCCTGTGTATGAAGTTGCATTCATTTCCAAACATTTCTTTCAAGGATAGTTTAAAATATGGTATAAAGTCCAGTGCATGCTATGTTGGGTTTTGTTTAAGCTAGGGTTTGTTTGTTCGTTGTCGGTGTTTTAGCATATGTATTACCGTCTTGGTTCAGATACTATCAAGTCTTGTTTTGAGTCTCGTTCTTGTTTGCTTCGGTTCACGTACATCTTGTTCTTTCAATTCCGTGTTCATATCATTATACAAAGAGATGTGATATGAGAATTAAAAATATGAAATTATTTTGTCACATATTTGGAGATAGTGGAAGATTACATTTTGTTAAGTATGTGAAATCTACTTCGACTAGATCGACGTTGATGAGCAGACGCATGAGGATTCCCATGAAGCAAATGATCACGGTGGGGTCCATCGGTGGCAAGGAGCTCATGTGGTATTAATAGGCCTAAATAGTCCATCTTTGTAGCCTTCATGTTATTCTTTTGCATCCACTTCCTGCGATGATGCTGTGCCTTGCGTCTCTTCACCATCATGACGGCGAAAACAGGAAGCACATTACCCTCCCCAGTTTAGTCTACATCAATCCCATGTTTTTCTTCTCGTGCAAGTTGTCTCATTGGATAAGTCGATTGCATGGAGCCGACCTTGTTGGTGTCCAATATTGTCGAAGTATTTGAGGAGAGGCTTCAAATATCACCGTGAACAATCGTGCTGCCCATGTGGTGAAATCTGCATGCTCGACATCAACATGAGGGCGGAGGAGCCCAAAGCCATAACCTTAGACTTGTTGGTGGCATGGTTTGATGATGTTGTAGGCCTCAACCGCGTCGGACTGGAGGAAGGCATCGAAGAGGGTATCAATGGTGACGTCCCAGTCCGAGGCATTGTACGAAGATCTTGCGATGGATGGAGTCAGAGTTCATGATGATGACAATGCGCTTCATGACTTAGCGATCGGTGTAGGAGGCCTCCTTGAGGAGGTCGATGAGCTGGTCCCGGTCAAAGGGCTCCAGGAGATTCATGTTGGTCGCGCGCTTGTCTTCCTATGATTTCTACATGTTGTCTTCCTCCTCGTTGGCATATTCATCTTCTTCTTCATCTTCTTCTTTTTTGGAGTTCTCCTTCACCTCTTATTCGACCTCTTCCCTAAATCTCTTAGGAGTCATTTCGTTGTTTGGGTGAGATAATGGGTGTGGCATCATGTTGGCAAGGGTGGAGCAGAGGGCAGAGGGACACTTGACGTCATCACGGCAATGTTGCAACACTCCGTGCTCATGCTCCAGTCCAATAAGTTAACCAGACTGATCCCCGATCTCACCAATTGCACCTACCTCCAGGAGCTCAACCTCCTCGACAATCGCCTCACCGGCCTAGTGCAGGCATCCGTCTCTTGCCTCCCAACTCTCACCTTTCTCATCCTTGCGAACAACCTCCTCCAAGGACCGTACCCATACATCCTCGCCACCATCTGAAAGCATCTGGGAGGGGCTGGAAGGTGAAGGTCGAGGGGGAGCTGGGAGGCGAAGATCGAGGAGCCTGCTGGAGGTGGTGGTTTGTGCAGGGGGTGGGGATGCTGGGTGAAGGATATGGGAAAATCCTCAAGCACATCAGGGAAGCATGATGATCGTATCACATACAATCACGAGCGACTAGTTGCATTAGTAGCCCAGTGCAACGGAATTTAAAAATCTTAAAAGGATGAAATCATATGATCCAAGAACATTTCTTGAATCGTTTCATCTAATCACATCAAAGATATAGAAATACCTCTGGGAGCGTGGTTGCGATCTAGCCTCTAAAGGAAGAGACCTCCTGTCTCAAGTCTGATCCGTCGGAGGAGACGCGTGCGAGCACTGGGATGAATCGCGTGCTTCTCACAATCCAAGTTGATGTCCCAAGCAATGGATCTCCTGATCTCGTCTCATGAGATCGAATACCTTCTTCACGAGCGCCACGCACCAAAGAAGACGGAGAGCCAATGGTCGTCGAAGCGGAGCACAATGGCAAGGCGATGACGAAGATGACCTTCTCTCTATGAGAGTGGACGACCATTCTATATGAGAGAGAGGGTATGCGTGAGAATGAGAGAGGGAGAGAGAGACTTCGATGTGATTTTGCGTAACTCGAAGAGCAAGGATTGCTTCTTCTTATATAGTATTTTGGGAGTCTATGGATCCCAATCCATGGACAGCACTCAATCAACGGATGAGATTGATTTATTTTTCTTTCAATAGCTAAGATGTTTTCGTAAAAACACAACAAATAATTTAATTTAAATTAATTTTCATTGATAAATCAACATGAGGCTGAGGTCAAGGGGGAGGGGGCTACCAGAGGCGGAGGTCGAGGGGGATGGTGGTCGACGATGTGGGTGTTGGAAGGGGGGAGTCGGGAGGAGGAAGAAGGGCCCCCCCCCCCCCCCTTTTTTTGCTTTTCAATATAACTGTTGGATCTAGGATTGGTTAGATTAACTATAGGTCTGGTTGAGTTAACTAATTAAAATAACGGAGGGTTATGGGTGTAGGACATGGCACTTATTCGGGATTGCTTTTGTAATTACGAATTATCGAGGATTTCTGAGGTAATTACGAAACTACTCATGATTATGAGTGTAAATATCCATTTTATTTACAAAGCAAATGGATAGATCCCTCAATGGATCCACTGAATTAATAATTGATTATAATGGAGGCAAATAATATTTTAAACAGGGATCTCACGATCTTCCACGTGACATACAATATCGTATTATAATTCCATGTGTGACTTTTGAAACATGTAATTTAACCAATTTTCCCATTACAAAATTTTGCATACAAAGGCATAACATTTATTTAACTTTAGCATTTTGTGAACTATGTAGTTTTTTTACAACATTTCTTTTATATCGATACAAAACGAGAACTCTATTTGTAAATTTAATAACTTGTAAATTATTAATCCAAAACTTGTAATATCATTGTTGATGATATTTGATTCTCGAGTAAATTATAATGTGCATTTTCACCAATACAAAAAAGAATTGATAGTACAATGTGCGTAACTTTTATAGCTTGTAATTTATTTTCAACTTGACTTTTAAACGAAATGATCAAACTTGTCATTTTCTTCTTGAGCATATGAATATCAAAGAGAAAAAATTGAAAACGACTGAAATTTGATTGAAAGATAATTGACATATGAAAAAAAGAAAAATAAGTTGACGTTATTAATCAACGGAGATACGTCGCACTTGTCACGAAGAAATAACTACTATATTGAAATTTTTGGTCCATGATGCTTGACGTTTAAAGAAACTTACAATGAATGTGTTTCAAGTAATACGATATAAATGGAATGAATTATGTTCCATGATCTTTATAAAGTCCATGAGCCTCGGTCTCATCACAAATCTCCACAAGCCACTAGATTCTTAGTAGGCACGTATTATTTTCTATAAGATCTTATCAAAGGATCACGATTAGAAGTGAAATTTCTCTTAATTTAACTGACCACATCTTTCCTTTCATGTATTCATTTACAACAACAACAATAAAGTCTTTTCCCCCACACTTAAATCGGGTCGGTTAAATGGATTTTTTGCCTCCATTCAGATCTATTTTGAGTTACTCTCGAGCTTAAATCCAAATACCTAAGATCCATTCAGAAAGTCTTAGGACAACAATTTGTAGGCCTTTCTCACCCTCTCTTAATTCCAGCATCTTCTAACCGGTGCATCAACTGACGTCCTTTGCAAATGTACAAACCATCTTAGGTGATTTTCTCTTATCTTATCCTCTAACGAAGCTACACCAACTTTTCTTCTGATCGCATCATTTCGAATACGATCTTTTGACCACACATCCATCTTAGCATTTTTGTTTCTGCTATTGCCTTTCTCTGCACACGTCTATGGGCCACATGCAAACATTCTGATCTACAGAGCATAGTAGGTCTGGCGGTTACTTTGTAATACTTTCATTTGACTTTCAACAGGATTTTTTATCACAAAGAACAATAGAGGCCCCTCTCCACTCTAGCCAACCTGCATTTATTTTATGAATAGCATCTCTGTCAATTTCCCCATCCTATTGCAAAATATATCTCAAATATCTAAAAGAATCTTTCTTCTGAATGTTAATGTCTCCAATCTTCATTTCCGGTCCTTCGCCATTATTTTGATCAAAATATGCACTCTATATATTAAATCTCAGCCCGACTTATACGAAACCTTTATTCTCCAAGGCACATCTCCAAACCTTCAGCTTTTCATTTACTCAAACTCTTGTCTCATCAATCAACAAAATATCATCGACAAACAATATACATCAAGATATCTCATCCTGAATGTGGCTACTCAACTCATCCATAATCAAAGTTAACAAGAATGGACTCAAAGTTGAACGTTTATGAAGACCAATGTTGGTTTTTTTTACATGCATGTTTTTGTTCTTGTACTTTTCATGTATGTTAGTTCATCTCTTCAATTTATTTCTTTAAATTTTGTTACAATATTTCTTTCGTATTCTTAGCACATATGCTAACATTACTATAAATGGTTCGAAGTTTTGCTTGCGTTTTTTATTGCATATATCTTGATATTTTAATACTCTGAATAAACATCATACAAATTTTGTCGTACTTAATACTCTGTGTTTCTTTATTACAATTCAGTGTTTAATTCTTACAGCTTTGTCTTTAATTCATAAATCTCGCAGTGGATGATTTATACCTTTATTTTCTATTTCTTAAATCTTCGTATTTTTATTTTTTACATCTCTAAAGTTAGTTTTTAATACTCCACGTTTGATTATTACGATTTCGCGTGTAATTCTTATTAAGCCTTGCTTCTTATAATTATTATTTATTATAAATTTTCATATGTATACAAAGGATATGGATATGGAAACGTTTAATTGCGTCAGTAGACCTATAGAAATGTTGTAAATTTATATGCCTTCGGTATAATTATTATCATATAGATACATTTATTATAGGGATTTTTACCCGACAGACCTTATAAACTTTGCCAATTACCTCCACGACCTTTGAAACAACATAATTCTCCCCTCGACCTCATAAACTTGCCAACTCTTATCCCATGAACCCTTCGGGTAGTCTGTTTGAAGCCTGTGAGGGTTCGTGGGGTAATTTACAGGGTGGATGGGGTAATTACGTTGTGCAAAAGGTCGTAGAGGTAATTTAAAAAGTTTATAGGGTCTGCCAGGTAAAAATCCCTTTATTATATGTTACAAATATAAATATGGTACTTATATTATTTTATGTAACCGATTTGCATTTATTTTATAACTGCGTCCACTTCTAAAAACATGATAATTCATAACCATCGTACCCATCAAAATCTGTATCCCCTTGCGAATTAATATTCTAAAATAAAAAGAATAAGATAAAATAAGTATCTATATCCATACCGTACGACCAACTGCGTGCAATCTTTTATCAGTGGGGCCACTGACGGAGACAAGGGGGCGAGTTATCCCGCTAAGTCTCAAATAATATCTCATTTTATATATTTTTGATGGAAAAAAATATAAGCATTAAAATGTTGTATATGTAGTGGATCTTATTGTTATTTGAAATGTAAATTAATTTCAACATGTATTAATATATAAAGTAAGATTCATTAAAATAATAACCAAAAATTATTATATGGAGAGTACTTGTACTCTAGAAGTCACCCAAAGGATTCCAAATAGAGGGATGCAAACGTATCAATATTGATGCGAATATAAATGCTATCATATCCTTATCCATTTTTACGAATACAAATATGGATATTGAGGGATATTAAACTATCTTATCATATCCTTAAAAAATGGATACGAATATTGATCGCATATGAATAATATTAGAAATACTCCATTGGTTAGCTTAAATATACTTGTATTGGCTGGAATACTCATGATATAAATAAAGAAAATATGCCAGTATCATTAAGTTTATACTAAATATGATAAAAGAAGATACAAAATTCTGTTATATATGGTTAAAAATAGGAGTTGGGAAGCATACACCCAGGTGCATGTAATTTTACATGCAGTGGAGCCTATATCTTCCACATTTTTCTACTTTTTTAGAAAATATCACCGTGTATATTCATCTATATATCCCTCCATCGTGTTATTCGAATTTCGTCAGAAACAGAGACTCATATGCCCTTCATTTATAACAGGTCGATTACAACAATTCTAAAACCGTTAAAATTATCTGTTCTAAATGGAAGGCATAGGAGTATCTGTTTCTGACAAAATCGGAGTGGCATATAGGAGGGATATAGGGATGAATATACATGGTGATTTTTTTCAAAAAGGTAAAAAAATGTGGAAGATATAAACCTCGATGCATGTAAAATTACATGCACCTTGGTGTATAATCCCTTTTCCCTTTAAAGTAAATCTATAACTATATTTATATATGAAACATATATACATATACAAATGTTTGTGGATATCAAAATGATATTCTTATTTATATCCATTTAAAATGGATGTGAATATGGTTATCAAAATCTGTATAAAACGGATAAGGTAACGTATCAGATATAGATATATTGTTATCCGTTCAGATACAGATATAACGCGATCCGTTTGTATCTCTGATACCAAATGATTAGATACAAATATAGGTAATAAATATATCTTGATCTTATTTAAAATATGAATATAGATGCGGTTAGATAAGTTTATGGATATGAAAGCTATGTTACAATATCCGTAAAAATAGTTCCGAAGAATATAAAATATATATAAAATGTAGTGAAAGAAGGTAATATACGAAATATTAGATAGATTAGCTTAAATATAGTTATAATGGATGGTTTAGATATAATATAAATATGTAAAATGTACTTATTTAATAATAAATATATAAAATTGAGTGAAAGAAGACATAAAATTTTATTATATATAGTACAAATAATCTACGGTTATATTTATACATTAAAACAGATATGTTAGATATTTAAATGATATTCGTATACATATCTATTTTGTAATGAGCTTACATGATGAGCTCATAATGGCAAGATGATAGGGAGAGAATCAACAACGAGTTTCTCAAGCTTAGTATGGAGGAAAAGAGAAGGCACCTAAAGATGAGCTTGCATTAATTACATGAAAGCTATAGCATCGAGCTAATGATGGTGATGGAGCGTGAGGAAAAAATTATTGAAATATATGTTGAGAATAAAGTGTTTAAAAGAACAAATGATTAAGGAAGTGTATAACTATGCAAAATATATTTTTTTATTAAAAAGGTTAAATTTGACGGTACGAGTTAAGGACGCTCTTTTTTATAAACGATTGGAGTTTCATACCTCAAGAATAAAGTCCGCAAAGAACATTGACACACTATACGAAGGGCATTCCTATAAAATGAAGAACTTTACAAAGATATTATTTTTAATACAAATTTTATAATGATGATGGTGTAAAATCACAAATTTATAAGTATATCTATATAAAATACCTTAAAAATCTTTGTATCAGATTTTGTCATTCTTTCTGACAAGCTATGTGATCTTTAAAATTTTACAAAAAATTCGTTCCTGAGTGGGGCAATGAGGTTCCCAAGTATCCAAATGTCCATTTGGGATTTTGAGCGGGCAGAGTATGGCATATCAGATAACTAATTCATATACTTTTAAACGTTGATATTCTGGCTCAAACTATTTTTCCGCTGAACACGATATTTTGAATACTCCTAATACCATCGTTATTTGAACGTTGGAGTGTCCAAAAAGGACAGAAGTTACATATTTGATTATTTCAATATATTTATGATTTTTCTCCCTTATGCCGGTTCCGGTGCTTCAAATATTGTTGATACATGGGCCTTCATCCTTTGCGGAGACATCCTCATCTGAAACCAACCATTGAGAACTAGGGGTGTAAACGAATCGAACCTGAGTGAACCAGCCCAGGCTCGGTTCGGTTCGGTTTGGTTATCATACTTTCAGGCTCGGGTTCGGTTCGGATCGATAAAATGAAAACTGTAATCAGGTTCGATTCGGCTCGAGTAAGGTTCGTAAAGGTTCGGTTAGGCTCGTTAAATGTTCATTTAAGAATAGGACAGCGTCGTAACCTGTAAGGGGAGGGTTTTGTGAGGATTTCAAGAATAGGAAATAGGGACATACGGAGTGGATGACTGGATGTGTTTGGAAAAATAAAAGGAATAACTATTATGTTATGATAGAATATCTTTTTTCCTTATATATGTATACAATATGTATGTATGTGTATATAATCGAACTTTTAACGAACCGAACCTGGGCGAACCTATGTTTTTGAGGTTTGGCTCCTTTATTTAATCGAGCCCAAACTCATGTTCAGATTCGGTTCATTTACTTTCGTATCGAATTTGAATTGAACTTTTAGCGAGCCGAATCTGAGCGAATGTCGAACCTGAGAATTTTCTGACAGCCCTATTGAGAACAATAGTAGTTGTGCACCTTCGACTGAGCATGCTTCAGTTGCAGAACAATCGAAAAAGAAAATGTAGGAGGGAGAGCCATCGTCGTTTGAGAACAGGACTTCCTTCCTCAAGGTCGAGCTCTGCTCCAACAGAAGCTTTGACCACAATCCGTTGAAGCCTTGACCACCTTCACTGATATATCCATCGTTGTCCAGGGACTCCTCAGATCGAAGGATCCACACCTCGTGTTATAGCATCAAGCACCACCGCCACATGACCATGATTTAAAAAATCGGACCGGTTGGATCGGGAATCGGCCCCGACCCAGTCGCTTCGGCCGGATTTATGTAACTAATTTTTTTTAAAAAAAAAAGAAAATAAAAAACGGGTCGAACCGGTGTTCGGACCGGGTTGACATGGATTGACCCAGTTTTAGTGATTTAGTATATTTTCAAAAAAAATAAAGGTTTAAATAATGAAATAGTAGGATTTTTATCACTCATGCCCTTCATAAATTCTACAATTTTAGTTATGCCCATCTCTTTTTGGAATATAACTTGTGCCATTACTTTCTTAGAGTAATTTCTAGAAACTATAAATAAAGTATTACAATATTATATTCATATATAAAACTATAAATTTTGACTACCATTCGTAGAGTTTTATTCGAAATAGTCAATCATGTTATTCTATTGAAAGATTTGATTTCTTAAACGATTATTTCGTTGATATATAAATACATATTTACATATATCTATCCGTTTTTATCGATTTGAAAAATTGATCCGACCGATAGGACTAGTAAATTAAGCCTGACCCGAAGTTTTCTGATTTGATAGGAATGATGATGTCGTGTTGATATTATCACCGATCTGACTGATTTGAACCGACAATCTGATCAGATTAGATCAAATCGAATACTGATCATTCAATGTCCGATCTGATTTTTAAAACCATATATATGACAACCGGTAAAGGGGGGAGGGGGAGCGGGGGGGCATATGGCATGGGATCTCCTCCCACCCTCACCTTTGCCCCCCCCCCCCACCCATCCCTTCTATAGTGGTCTGATTTCCTCGCCAGTGTTCTCCAGTGTGTTGCCGTATCGTTCTCCATTTACGTCAATTCCATTCCATCGTCAATTGACGATTAAAATTGCTGTCCAATCTATCTTTTTGCGTGATTTGTACTATCCAATTCCCTGTTCTTGGCTGATTCGTCGCCGCACCATATTGTGTTCGATCGAGCTCCGATTTAGCCCACAGCTGCAGCAGTTTATTATTTTCGGGGGGAGAGAAACCCTCGTATACGGATGCACAATTATATATCATCACGGAAGCATACGAAGAAAGAACAATTATATATAACGGCGGTCGATTACCTATCGCGATCATCAGAAAAGAAAGATCATTGTAATTAGAACGAATACAACTATCTGCATTCTCTCGCTTTCTCACCTCTCTTCTCTCTCTCTCCTTCCCTCTTTTCTCTTGTGGTATTTCCTCGTACTATATTGTAGATTCAATGCCTCTACACCCCTCTATATACAACCTAGTTGCAACCTTATAATCATATTCTAATATGAATATAAATAGAATATAACTCAATTACTATTATGGTAGTACATTAAGATTCTTAATCCTAGTTTGACTCTAATCCTAACAATCTCTCCCTTGAGTTGAATTTCATCAGGATCTCTTTATCATCTTGAGTTTATGCTAGACCATCTTTGTCATCTGCAGGTCTCGTTAGCATGACCTCACAAACTCCGGGTGACGCACTCGTTACTGAGCACCCTCGACGTTCCCCTTCACGGACACTCACACAACTCAGAGGTGTGCCTCATTATACGACTCCACAAATCTCTCGTGATTATAGATTTTGCCGACACCCTTTGATAAAGCAAATCACACTCGCTTCTCTTTTTTGCACGCTTTTGCTGCAAATCTGATAATATGTTGCTCCCTCGTCGTACTACTCATTTTGGGAATAACTAGAGCTTCATCACATACCATAACCCTTCCTTTGACATTATACATCTTGTTCGGCATCATCATCCCACGCATCACCTGACGTGCTCCCTTACTCGCTTTGAGAACTCTCCCTTCAATGGTAACTTGATATCCTCGTGACTCAATCGTTTCCAGTGAAATTAGATTCTTCTTGATCGTAAGAATGTATATGACACTTGTTAGAGTTCGTACTACTCCATCAAACATGCGTAATTGCACTAATCCAATCCCCTTGACCTGGTGAACCTCTCCACCTCCCATCTTGACCGTGCCATCATTACATGTCTGATATGTACTGAACAACTCCATGTATGAGCACACGTGATCTGAACATGCCGAATCTAAAAGCCATCTTGAATCTGCCTTCATCTCCCTATAGAATGCTAGTAAATCTCCCTCACGCTCCTCTTGGTGAGATTCAGAATTACCAACCTTCTTCTTTCCTTTCTCCTTTTCGTGTCTCGAACAAATGATTATTTTGTGATCCTCCTTGTCACGATAGAATCATCTAATCGTATATCATGACTTGGATCAACCTCTAAATCATGTCTACCCTCGGTTGCCAACACGCGACCTTCATCATTCGTTAACTCATCCCTCGACCTCTGTCGAGACTCATTAATAAGCAATGAAGCAACTACATCATCCAATGTGATAGTCGTCTTGTCATAGACTAACGTTGTCACAATATGATTGTAGGAATATGGAAGGAAACTCAGCAAGATGAGTGCCTTATCCTTCTCCTTGAAGAGAGATTCTCCTTCTGCTTTCTTCTCTTCAATTGTGAGCACATTTGTTAGAATCTTGTTAATTCATCCAAGTGCACTTCGAGCATTGTTTCATCGGTCATCTTTAGACCATAGATCTTCTTCTTTGTGAATGATCGGTTCATCAAAAAAATTGGACTTGTATCGTCCTTCGAAATTCATTCAAACCTCTGATGGATCCTCCAAATCGATGACTTCACGAAGAGTGTTGTCTACCAAGAACCATCATATAATACTATTTACGAGATTCATCATCTCCTTCCACTCTTCCCTTCATCTTCTCTGGCTTCTTTTATTTATCTTGTAAAGCTTTCACAAGTCCTTCTCGTGTGAGTATTTTTTTACCTGTTGTAGCCATAAGGTGAAGTCATTCTTCATGTCGAAGGGTTCCACGATGAATGATGCACTCTCGTTGAAAATTTCACCATCTGCTTTTCTATCATACCTCCTTGCATGATATGAAAAATCAAAGCATAATCCTCTGATCGAATCATCCGACTCGTTCGGAGTGTGCAAAAACCCAAATACGGACTCTTGTATTATCTCAATCAGACTCCAGATGCTCTCGATCTCAGACCGTTGTTTCTTCACAACTTCTAAAGAAGGCACAACTGTTGTGTCACGCCGTCTCATTGACGTAGAATCTCGCTCTAATGTGCCACGTCGTATCCCTCATTGTCGTCGAACCAAGATCTGATACAAGTTGATGGCAATGTGTTGGAGCATTTGTTTATATGCATTACTTATGAGTGAGATGCGTAAATGGATCCCTCCTAGATCCATTTACCTCATCCAGAGTTTAGTCGCACATCTACCGTCTGTGAGATGTGGAGACTCAGTGGGGGCTATATGTAGACCTCCACATCCATTGTATCCTATAAGAAAAGCAATAGACTATCATCCCTTTGAGTTGTTCTCCTATGGTTTCATCATGTTCCTTAGAGAGTAGGGTTCCACATTAAATCTATGTGTTCCAAGTTTATATTTATAGTTCAAACTCTGTTTATCATTTTCACTTCCACATTCCTACTTTCTAACATGGTATCATAGTCATGCTATTTTCTAACATGATATCAGAGCGGGTTCGACTCTCGAGGATTTATTTATATTCTTGATTTATCGAGAATTGATTGATAGATTTGGTTCTTGTTTATTGTTAGAGATTATTCCTATTCATTCATTCTGTGTCAACAAGCACGAACGTCAAGTTCTAGGGCTTCCCATGAAACCCTAATAAATATCCTCCAGGCGATGGCACATCCATCAGATTCAGACTCTGGTAGCGCATGGTCTAGGCACTGGCAACGATCCATCATCTCCTTCTATTAATCTTGCGAGGTCGCACATGACCTTCTCCTACTTCACGCCTCCAGTCCTCCTTGTAGGTCCATATCCCTTGTGCCCTAACTCTTGAGGGTACCATATGAACCCCATCTTCATGATGGTGAACCACATGTTGTACGACCCCATTATCCTCAAAATTCCAGGTCGCATCGTGTCATGAATGGGTTCCCAACAGGGGAACCTAGGGGTGGCAACTCCGAGCAATGGGCAACACCTCCAGCCAGCGAGCTCCACCTTGCGGTGCTCCAAGACAAAGCTGCCCCTCCTCCATTCGCGATGAGAAGCATCTCCTGCCTCCTCCATTCACGATGAAGCTGCACCACATGCCCTCCTCCCTCTTCAATTGCACATGGCAACGGTCGGGCCTCCGCCTCCAGGTGGTGCTCTTCCTCCGCCGCAATCGAGGTGGCATCCTCATGCCCATACTCCCCTCATGCGAGCTCCTGGCGCGAGCCCAAGCATGCTCCAGGAAAGCAATAGGCAAATCGAGCCCCGTACCCCCCCTTTGCGGTAAAACTCCAGGAGGAACCCCTATATCCAGGTGATTGAGACCCACCCTTTTGGCCGCAACATCCTTTGCAATGGGAACCCTAACTAGTAGGGGATGATTTAAAAAAAAGAGAGGAGAGATGCACTTGAAAGCTCAAATGGGCTGCCGGGTAAAAAAATTGATGAGATATGAGTTGGCTATTAAAAAATGGGGCCCAACAGAAAAAAAACACAAAGATTGTATATTATTGGTCCCTATTTGGACCGAGTGAATTTATTTCGAAAAAGAGAGAAAAGGCGCGCATAATAAAAAGCTGTATGGAAAAGAAAAAAATGATCCAACAAATTAAGAGGAAAAGTCGTAAAAAAATTAAATAACTTATTTAAAATGCAACTCTATTTTAAAAATGGAAATAGCTAAAAAAATACAAGAAAAGATATAAAAAATGTGTTCGACTTATTAGTTTTTGTTCTCCCCATTATCTTGTCTTCTCCCAACTTTGTCGATGTCATTTTCTGACAAGTATGGGGAAAAGGGGGAATATTGTGTAGAGTCAAAGGTCGGATCCAGATTCCATATTCAGATGTTAGATTTCTAGGCCATTCAGATTTCAGACCCTGCAGCTGTTCAGACTTGACGATTGTCTTTCGAGTCCTCGGTTTTAGACACGCACATGTATGCAATCTTTTCATATGTGCATATGTTTGCCATCATTGTTTGTGGTCCCCTTATTTTACGTTTCGATCAGGGTTTTCATGTAATCCATAGAGATTCCAGAGTAGAGTATCATTCTCTATGCCATGTCGGATAGGGTTTTCATGAGGTTTCATAAGGACTCCAAAGTAGAGTACCATTCTCTGCGCTAGATGGAAGAGACCCAGTTCTCCGACGAAGAGACTTCTTCAAACTCCATTCTCAAGAGATCGTGAACTCCTACACGAGATCCTTCTGAGGATCCTATGAGAGAGAACCGACTTCGAGGTCCCTGTGAGAGAGACCCATCTTCAGAGATCTGCATATGGATAATTAGCGATGCTCTTTGTTCGACCCTTTTTTAGAGATGGAGCAGTTGTCCACATTATTGTGGCATGCCATAGTACTTTGATGAGGGGACTGATAATCTTGAAAATCGAACGGTCGTGTATTCCACTCAAGGTGGGAACACAGAAGTCGCTGCGGTGACCGCTAAGAAATCCGGATTTAATCAACAATGAACCCACAATTAAATCAATCAAACAATGAAGAACAAGTGTGGAGTCAAATTTATTTCAACTCTACAAATAGGTGTATAGTGTAAGTATGTGTAGAGTGTCGATCAGGGAGCAAGGCAGGATAGATCAAGCAATGATGCACAAAAATGTGATGTGATTAAATGTCTACAAATATGCAAATTTTTATGGGTTTTTAATTTTATATATATATATTTATTTATTTATTTATTTTATTTTTTAATTTTGTATTTTGGTTTTTGATTTTATGATTTTATATTTTCTTTTTATATTTTATATTTTTGTATTTTCTTTTTCAATAATAAGTTATATATACAATATAAGGAAAGAGACGAATGAGTATTTATAAAAATAAGGAAAAATTAGTCAAAAAGTAGGGAATAAAATGTTTTTGGTCTTTTTATATTTTTTACTGTTGTTGTGATTTTTTGGGTTTTTTCTAAATGTTTTTGGTATTTTTAAAAGTGTAACTACAAGAAAACAGTGAATAAAGCTACTGGCCAAAGTTAAAATGGGAATGAAAAATACTAAACAGTAACAAAAATTTCCCAAATTAATTTAAAATAAAGACAACACAATAGAGAAACTATAGGAACTGACTTTTTCTTTTTAGGATTTTTCTATGATTTTTATGAAGATTTTTAGGGTTTTCTAATTTTTAAAGTTTTTATTTTGAAATTTTTAATGATTTGTGGACTGACACTAAAATATGCTAAAATAGACCTTAGATAATTTTTTTTTGGAATTTTTCAAGGTGTTTTGATATTTTTTTGGTATTTTCTAATGCAAACAGTGGCTAAAATGCATGTTTTTTATTTTTAATAAATATTAAAATGCAATAAAAATGCAGTGCAAAAATATAGCGTGAATGAGAAAGCAAGCAAGAGCCTATGACATTTTTTTGGTAATTTTTAGAGTTAAGATGATGCACTAAATAAATAAAGACAACATCAAGAAACTACACTAGTGGCAAGGGCATAAGTGCAAATGAACAAACATACAGGGGAAAAGTTGTAATTTTCTCACAAAATATACTACTGAATATAAAACTTAATGGACCAATTACAAATATCGAGACCCGCAAGGGTATGCCTGCAAATAACCCACCCACGCGCGTGACTAGCTCGCGCCTGGGAAGGGTATAATGTAATTTCCAAAAATCCGAGGTCCTTGATGCAAAAATCCAAAAAATATTACACGTGATGTCGAAGTTTCTGGACTGAGATGAAATATGCAAACCCTAAGGGGGTCCTCTACAAAATGCCCTTCACCTCACGTGTACTGGTCACGTGCGGTGACGTGGCTAGGACCTACTTGCAATAATGGAAAGTTCGGGGACCTAGATATAATTTTTACAAAACTTTTTAAACGGCAAATGAAAGTTCAAGTGTTATAAAATAAATTACAAAAGGGGGCAGCGTATACTTGCAAAATTCCCACGCCTGGCGCGATCATCCCTTGATGACCGAACGGTGGGCACGTGTGAAGATCTAACGGTGGTTGTGCCTCCTGGGCGGATGTTCTTGATCCGACGACGAGGACGGGGAATGGAGGAACAGGGAAGGAGGCTCGCCGGTGCGAGCTTCCTCCGGCGTATACATCCTCCTCCGACGTTCGTTGGGGCTTCCAAAATGCCCAGGCGACTCCTGCGGGCTCCCCCTAAGTGTTGGAAGCGTCAGGATGCCCGGAAGGTAACCGGAGCTCTCCCACGACGATGGGGAAGCTAGAGGGCTCCAGGTACCTCCGGCCCTCCTCAAAATAGCTCCAGCAGGTCTCGATGATCCCAGAACCTGCACAAAAACAAGTGACACCGCGAGGGCAAACTGCCTCGTCTGTTGGCGGAGCGGATTGCAATGGAAATGGTGAAATGGAAGTCGACCGGAGGAAGCTCCGGCGAGAGATCGATTGAGCGAATCGGTTGGTGGAAATCGAAGATGGAAATGGCTGGGTGATCCTAGGACTACATTGAATGAAAAGACGAAGAAAAACTAGAGAAATAAACACCTCAAGGGCCAGGGCCCGAGGTTGAAAATACCTCAACGGAAGGGTCACCAGAGGTGGGTGGAACGCGCCCAATCCACGTCAGATCTCCGCCTTGGATGGCTCAAACCGGAGCTGTCACCTCCAACGAGCTATGGAGCAAGGAAGGTGGAGGAAACAGGATAAAAATGGGGTTCGAAATTCGAATCGAAGGTTGGGGGTGGTTTTGAGGTGTTGACGAATGGGCATGAAGATTGAGGCGTAGTGGTCAAATCGTTGATCCATGGCCCGAGGATATACATGGGCGTGTATCATCGATTGCAGGGCTACAAAGTCGTGAAGGAACTATCGTGGAAGGGTGAAAGATCGGATCTCAAGAAATCCAAGAAATCTCGTCAAAAATCTCGTTCTGACAAACCACAGGGGGCGGGTCAGAGCGTTGACCCGCTGGTCAACCCTCAGACCCTCCTGGTTGGTCCACGTGGACCAACCAGGAAAAACCCTGGGAAAAAGTTTTGTAAATTCAAATAAAAATAGAAAATAACTTATTTATTTTTAGGTTATAAAATAAAAAATGTTTGTAATTTTATAAATTGTTTTATGGTAATTTTTAATTATTTTTATGAGGTATAATTTTGTAAGTTCCCTTTTATAATTTTTAATTTATTTTTATTTTGTGTTTTTAATTTTATTTATTTTGTTTATTATTTTATAAATTTATAGAATACTTTTATACACTTAAACATATTTTTATTTTATTTTTCGGATGTAATTTATACACTTAATAAAATACAAGTGTGAATTATACAGGTATATGTATAGGTATTGTACCTATGTACTATAGGCAAGTATTTTTATTTTTATGTTTCTTTTGGGTTTTTATTCTGATTTTAATGTACAAATGTATTATAAATAATATTTACAAAATTATAAAAATATAAAATTATAAAAATAACGAATAATAAATAAATTGAATATTTTAATTTGTACAAGTATACAAGTGGGGTCCAAAACTCAACTTTCAAACCGTAACTCCGAAAAATATGAAACCACCTCCATTAAATAGTTTATTTTACACTATTTACAATTAAAGTGAGTTTGGCACTTTTCGAGTTTTTATTTGCAAGATACGGGTCTGGGAAGTTGGGGTTTTGGAATCTTATTCAGACCATAACTTTTTATCTGTACATTATTTCTCAGTGAAATTAATTTTGTATTTTTATATATGTAATTATCTACAACTTTCATGATAAAGTTTCTTTGTTTCGAGTATAAAAAGTGGAACCAAAAATAGGTCCCAAAATGAATAAAGAATGAATCAGCAACAAAGGGAATTTTATTGTATTCTGGCCCTTATCTCCCCCTACTTTATTCCTTGTCGACCTATTCATCAAGATACCTAGGTCTCGGGATTTCGGGTCATAAAATAACTACAATATTTTATTCTTTTTCTTTTCTTTTATTTATTCTATAATTTTGGCTTTAATAACTGTATTTTATACACTATTTACATGCACATGCATGGAAGCTAAGATGCGGGAATTAAGGGTATTTACACGCATTTGCCAGGGTTTTTGATGCCAAAATGATAGAATAAAGATGATGAAATGTGGATTCATCATCCCCCTATACTTTACCTTTGCTAGTCCCTAGCAAACACTTATGCAACAAGTGCAGAAAGAAAAATAAAGAAAAGAAAAAGAAGAAGGTGGATTAAATTAGATCATCAAACTTGTCTTCACAAAATCAAAGTTTGGAGCTTAAGTCGGACCTTTGGAATTCTAGTGCGGGCGAAACCTTAATGAGAACCGGATTTGAAATCCAACAGCCTTCGAGAATCCCAAAACTCTGTTCAAGTCTCCTCAATAGCCAGGTCAGAAATATTTCAACTCATACGTTAACTCTTATGACTGTGAATCTGACTCGTACAGTGTAAGTGATGGTGGCTCTTCCCAACTAAGATGACAAAGAGACTAACTTCTCCAATATGACAACCCAATGATTCCCCAATCCAACAACTCATTCCTCAAGGAGCAGGGTATTCCCTTCTAAGTTCAAGTGGCAACCAGCTCAAGAGGAGGGGGTGAAGAGAAGAATGGACGGTAGCCAGTGTAGCTACCTATCCTAAGATGCAAGACTAGTGTAGTCAAGTCATCCAGCTGCAGGCTCACATTGTTTTGACTTTGAAGCACAAGCTTGCTTATTTGACTTTTTAGCTTTTGCATTTTTTTTGAATACTATATACAGCAGCATTTACATAGGGAGTTTTTCCTCTTTAGCCAGTAGATTATCCCTCTTTTGAAGCTTTAATGCAACTCGCGGTCTCTTATCCTCGAAACTCATCATCACTGGATGGGTTGGGGCGCACTTCCCTCCCTAGAGGAGGACAAGTGTTTCCACCTGTGTGCGTCTCATACCGGCAAATCCAACCTCCTCACCACTCCAACTGAGTTGAGCCATGTGAAAGGTGCAGGTGTCCAAGTTAGGTCATTATCAACAAGAGTCGTGCATGTGTTCCGAAATACTCTACTTAGGCAGTCAATAATCCATTGAACCAAGTGCCGTGATCCTCAAATAATTAAGTCAACTAGACCTGAAGTACGTCAATTCCAGCTCCTATAAGGTTCATGTTAATTAGGTAGATTCAGGGTCCAATCGAGCTCCAATCTTCGGATTTTATTTAGACTCGTTCAACTATCAAACTCAATCCGAAAAATGCTCATGCTATGCAAATGCAGAAAGTATTTTTGTGATGCAATTTTCAAAGATTTTGAACTTTTTATGGGTTTTTGAAAAGACGATGATGCACATGTATTTTTTTATATTTTTCAAAGAGTTTTTTCAAATGTTTTTGGATTTTAATTTTGCAAATGTTTTTGGGATTTTTGAAAACAACAAGGTTTTGGATGAAAACTAGGTACAAATATTTACACGGGAGTGCTTCTTATGTATACAAGAAGTGGATTTTAAGAATTTACAGGGTAAATGATCAATTTTATACATATATACATATAATGAATTTTGGTGTGATGTAAATATTCCTCAAACTTATTTGACACAGGTTTCTCAAACAATTTTGAAAACTATAGTCCAAAATAGATTTTACAAACAATTTTACAAACATGTACACACATTTGAAAATCATTTTGCAAAGGTTTTCAAAACAGTATAGATAGATTTTTCACATATTTTTGCAACCATTTTTCAAACCATTTGCAAATCATTTTTCAAACATTTTTATTTCACACAAAGAAAATAATGTTTTACAATCAAAATGTCTTTACAAAGGTTGAAAACATGTAACAAAACTTTTTCCTAATAGTTTTCAAAAGATTTTTCAAAAAGATTTTCAAACTATTTTTCAAACATTTTGCAAAAAATATTTTCACCTGATTTATTAATCAGTATATACAAAAAGAATTTGAGGAATGATAACATCTTTTTATTAAGGTTTTTAATGAATTTTTAAAAGAATAATTAGCTATAATTATTAAGAAAAATACGAAAGTACGAGTTATGGCTAAAGTATATACGGAGTATATACTACCCCCTATACTTAGCTTGAGCTATGTCCTCATAGATCGGAGAGAAAAGAGAAGACATAACTCGTACTAAGTATAGAAAAGTCTAAAGAATAAATGAATAAGAGATGAATGAATAAACCAATGAGAATTTGACCATCCCCCCTATACTTAGGATTAAATCATCCTAAGTATAGCAGACTGTACACAAAGCAGGGAGGGTCAAGGGTGGGAATGAACATATCGTACTCAGACTGTCTCCTCCTATACTTAGGGTAAGATATCCCTAAGTATAGACAAGAAGAGGAGACAATGGAGAGGATCAAAGAATAGAGATACTCGGGGTGCACACCCCCCTATACTTAGGACAAAGTACGTCCTAAGTATAGAAAACTGCCTACAAGGGGCGACGCCTTTTTGATAGATATAGATGATAGAAGAGGAGAAGAAGAAGATAAGAAAAGAAGATCAAAAGGTGAGAGAAGAGATCGTGAGAATGTACACATCATTCCCCCTATACTTAGGGTAAAAGAAGCCCTAAGTGTAGGCAACAACAGGAGTGATAAGACAGAATGATGAATGAACACTCGACTCGTCCACCCCCCTATACTTAGGATAAAGTACATCCTAATCAAGGAAAACACGAGAATGGGTGGGCGAGCAGTACGGGAGAGAGAGACAGAGAAACACGAGAGAGAATATACAACATAGATAGATGTACACAGGATGAAGAAGGTAGAAAGCAAACCTTCTTGCGAGACCGCTGAGGGATAGATCTAGTGTGGTGCAGGTCAACATTGGGGTCCACAATGGACGGAAGCCGATCATGGTCGACAGAGTGAAGGCCCTCAGTGGAGTCAAATCGGAAAGGCACGAACTGGTCAATGGAAGTAGTATGGCTAGGTTCGCCCTTGGTGGTCCTATGGTGTGAAGGCGCAGACGGGCGAGTGGAAGAAGTGTGGTCAGGTATGGCCTTGGAGGTCTCGCTGATATCAAAATGGAATGGGACAAACTCATCATTCTCGGAAGAAGAGTAATCGGAGTCGTCCTGCGAGGGATCGTCTAGGTCAAAATCAAAAGGAACGAAATCATCATTGGAAGTGTACGAGCTCTGTTCGTCCTCAAGAATCTCACCTGAATCATTGTCTTCATAAAAATATCTGAATCTATCAAAATAATGGCCAGCCTCATAACCGGCCTCAATCATCATCACTTTTGAGTGACCAGGAACGGACTTATCAGTGAAAGTAGTCAAACCAGGTCCGTCCTCCCTAGTCTTGGTATCTGCCCTCTGCTCAATGGGATCAATCACGTAAATACTTTGGATTTCATCAATACATCGCCACACACCAGAAGGAGGAACTGCGAGGTCTATGCTTTCTGAGTTCCTCCCCTTTCGGGGGATCCATCGGGTCTCATCAACAGTCTCTAAGCAAACATCTCTAATATCATCCGATCGGTCACAGGCCTCGGAGTCTGCTAAGATCGGTGAAGGTGCATCAGGTGCAGGTCTCTGGTCGACTGTGGGTGTGGTGATCAACACTTCGCTCTCGTCAACAGGACAGAAGCGAATCTCTCCTGATCCATAATCAATAACGACCCTTACAGAGGCGAGGAATGGTCGTCCCAGGATGATTGGAGAGGACTCCCCTATGGAGGTCTCCATGGGCAGTACGACAAAGTCAACATGGTAGCTCGTGCCCAGAATAGAAATGATGGCGTTTTCAAGGATACCCTTCGGCCTCTTGATATATCCATCAGCGAACTGAACTATCATCCTGGTCTTCTTGAGAGGCCCTAAGTGAATAGATTGTACCAGCGAGAAGGGTAATATACTAATAGAAGCACCACCGTCTAGGAGAGTGTGATCACATGTGTGGTCAGAGATGGTGCAAGTGATGAAAGGGTTAGTTGTGTTCTTCTTCCTGGGAATGGGACGGTGTGTGATGGCATGGGCAGTGGCCATGGTCAAGATATGACGCTCAGATCTGCTCCTCCGCTTTCTCTTCTTGGGAAGAGGAGCAGATAAAACGGTCATGGCCTGCTGAAGTGGGGCACGGATGATCTCATAAATAGTGGCCACCACTTCGGGTTCAGTCAACATTTTTTTTGAATTTTTGAACCTCCTCCATACAAGGGAGGAAGTCAGAATCAGCATATACACGAGGCATGCCAAGAGCAAACTGTACAGCGGCATCCTCAGGGCCAAAAGTGGGACAGGATGTGAATGGATGTGTGCGTGAATGATCTGGCAAATGGACCTTCTCCTTACAACCTGAATCAACCAAGTGTCTCCAGAACTCTTTTTGTGTTTTTAAATTTTTCTCATTTTTTTGTATTTTTGGCGATTGCAATCTCCCATGATCTCCCACAAGGAATTCCGTATCCACGATGAATGGAGCGTCAATCTATTTTTTCCTCAAGATAGCCATATCCTCATTCATCAAATCGATGCGCTCTATCATTCGGTTCAAGATATCACTCATAGAGATCGAGGGAGGTAACTCCAACAGGTCAAACTCGAGTGGATGTGAAGGTGGAGGTGGATAATATACAGGTGGAGGTGGAGGTGGGTAGAAGTCTGAGGTCTGATACTGCGGCTGAGGCGGATATGTACAAAAATCAAGAGCAAAGTCCTCCTGGAAAAAAGGAGGTGGACCGGCTGGAGTGAACGCAGGATCCGCAAAGTCCGGATAAAAATCGCTCCAGGGGTCCATCTAGAAACAAGAGAAAAAAATGATCCAGAAGAGCACGAAGGTCAAGTCAAGAGAAGTGTGGAGAAAGGCACAAAGGCGCAGAGATGATCTAGAAGTTCACACAAACAATCACAATCAAACTCACAAAACAAACCCTCAATTCACCTAGTCAACTCGGAAGAGACCGAAAATTCGGTCTTTTTATCTTGTTTGTTTTAGAGTTAGGTGAGAAGTCAAGAAGTTGCTCAAACACATAGGGGCTGAAATGGGATTTGGGCCCTAATCCTTAGTGTGTGTGTGCGAGCAAGTAAAAGCGAAGACAATGAGGGGATTACTCGCCCCAATACAAGATTTTATTTTTGGTTGATTTTAGGGTCGAGTAAGATTAGCAGTCCCAATTTTATTGATTATCACTTTTTTGGGTTTTTAAAGAGAAATGCACAAACCTATCGAGGAGTCAATTTTACTTAGCACCTAGGTGATCAAAATCAGAGGTAGAGAGTCGGAAAAGCAATGCAAGCGGCAGATCAATGATGTATGCTAAAGCGTAAATGCTCACCTTGCCACGAGCACTCTACATGCAGGGATGTTCAGCAGAATTGAAACATATCTATATGCAAATGCAAAGCCGATGAAATCGCCCTAAGTTTCAGAAATTGCTATTATCGTGAAGAACCACAAGTCGATCACCGATCCTCAATCCAAGAGTCTGGTCTAGGCTTACCCCTACTCTTCTCAACACATCGAGTTCAGGAGTAGCGCTTGACAGGGTGGGCTCGCGGCACGTAGGCTCGAAGATGATGAGGCGACTGTTTAAAGATTTGAACTAAGTCCTAAGCGCGATATAGGTACATGCAAGATATTAAGTATTTGGCCTTAGTCTATCGCAAGCAATCCTAAAACTAGGGGCCCAATCACACAAAGTACGGAAAACAAAACCGAGAAAACAAAGGATAAAAATGCGATGAAAAAACCGACAAAAAGCCGCGGTGAGCCTCCAAGTGAACAATCACTTGGAAATTGGGCCCGAATGTCCAAGAGTCCAAGTACCTTTATTATTACAAATTAAAGGTCTCTCTCTCACAATAAATTACACAAATGAATATAGAGTGGAAATGCTACAACCAAAGTAGCGCTCGATCTTCAAAATTCTCTTCTCGTCTCCTTGGTGCAAGGCTGGCTAGAGCCGGCTTCACATGGGTGCATCGGCGCCTCGGGTGAAGCGCCTCCCTCGATTCGCGGTTCCTCGCACGAAGTCAACAAAGAGAGGGGTTAGACAGCTCAAAAGATATATCAAATAAAAAGCAAATAAATAAAGCTGCAAAAGTAGACAAGCAATCACAATCACAAACAAAAAAGCCGAACTATGCGATGTTGTTCCCCGGCAACGGTGCCATTTGATAATCTCGAAAATCGAACGGTCGTGTATTCCACACAAGGCGGGAACACAAAAGTTGATGCGGTGACCGCTAAGAAATCTAGATTTATTAAACAATGAACCCACAATTAAATCAATCAAACAATGAAGAACAAGTGTGGAGTCAAATTTATTTTAACTCTACAAATAGGTGTATAGTGTAAGTATGTGTAGAGTGTCGAACTCTGGGAGCAAGGCATGATAGATCAAGCAATGATGTACAAAAATGTGATGTGATTAAATGTCTACAAATATGCAAATTTTTGTGGGTTTTTAATTATATATATATATATATTTAATATTTAATTTTGTATTTTGGTTTTTGATTTTTTGATTTTATATTTTCTTTTTATATTTTATATTTTTGTATTTTCTTTTTCAACAATAGGTTATATATACAATACAAGGAAAGAGAGGAATGAGTACTTATAAAAATAAGGAAAAATTAGTCAAAAAGTAGGGAATAAAATGTTTTTGGTCTTTTTATATTTTTCTACTGCTTTTGTGATTTTTGGGGATTTCTCTAAATGTTTTTGGTATTTTTAAAAGTGTAACTATAAGAAAACAGTGAATAAAGCTACTTTCCGAAGTTAAAATGGGAATGAAAAATACTAAACAGTAACAAAATTTTCCCAAATTAATTTTAAAATAAAGACAATAAAATAGAGAAACTACAGAAAATGAGTTTTTCTTTTTAGGATTTTTCTATGATTTTGGATTTTTATGAATATTTTTAGGGTTTTCTAATTTTTAAGCTTTTTGTTTTGAAATTTTTAGTGTTTTTTGGACTGACACTAAAATTTGCTAAAATAGACCTTAGATATTTTTTCGGAATTTTTCAAGGTGTTTTGATATTTTTTTGGTATTTTCTAATGCAAACAGTGGCTAAAATGCATGTTTTTGATTTTTAATAAATATTAAAATGCAATAAAAATGCAGTACAAAAATATGGCATGAATGAGCAAGCAAACATGAGCCTATGACATTTTTTGGTAATTTTTAGAGTTAAGATGATGCACTAAATAAATAAAGACATCAAGAAACTACACTACTGGCAAGGGCATAAGTGCAAATAAACAAACATCCAGGGGCAAAGTTACAATTTTCTCACAAAATATACTACTGAATATAAAACTTAATGGACCAATTACAAATATCGAGACCTGCAAGGGTATGCCTGCAAATAACCCACCCACGCGCGTGACTAGTTCGTGCCTGGGAAGGGTATAAATGTAATTTCCAAAAATCCGAGGGCCTTGATGCAAAAATCCCAAAAATATTACACGTGATGTCGAAGTTTCTGGACTGAGACGAAATACGCAAACCCTAAGGGGGTCCTCTACAAAATGCCCTTCACCTCACGTGTACTGGTCACGTGAGGTGACGTGGCCAGGACCTACTTGCAATAATGGAAAGTTCAGGGACCTAGATTTAATTTTTACAAAACTTTTTAAACAGCAGATGAAAGTTCAAGTGTTATAAAATAAATTACAAAAGGGGGCGGGGTATACTTGCAAAATTCCCACGCCTGGCGCGATCAGACGGTGGATTTTAGCCCACTTATTCACGTGTCCAGCTGCTGCGCGCCGATGACGGTTGGGCTCCGACGGCTGTGAGTAGATCTCCCTCGATGATCGAACGGTGGGCATGTGGGAAGATCTAACGGTGGATGTGCCTCCTGAGCGGATGTTCTTGATCCGACGACGAGGACAGGGAATGGAGGAATAGGGAAGGAGGCTCGCCGGCGTGAGCTTCCTCCGGCATATACGTCCTCCTCCGGCGTTTGTTGGGGCTTCCAAAATGCCCAGGCGACTCATGCGGGCTCCCCCTAAGTACTGGAAGCATCAGGATGCCCGGAAGGTAACCGGAGCTCTCCCACGACGATGGGGAAGCTAGAGGGCTCCAGGTACCTCCGACCCTCCTCAAAATAGCTCCAGCAGGTCTCGATGATCCCAGAACCTGCACAAAAACAAGTTACACCGCGAGGGCAAACTGCCTCGTCGGTTGGCGGAGCGGATTGCAATGGAAACGACGAAATGGAAGTCGGCCGGAGGAAGCTCCGGCGAGAAGATCGATTGAGTGAATCGATTGGTAGAAATCGAAGATGGAAATGGCTGGGTGATCCTAGGACTACAGTGAATGAAAAGACGAAGAAAAACTAGAGAAATAAACACCTCAAGGGCCAGGGCCCGAGGTTGGAAATACCTCAACGGAAGGGTCACCGGAGGTGGGTGGAACGCGCCCAATCCACGTCAGATCTCCGCCTTGGATGGCTCAAACCGGAGTGTCACCTCCGATGAGCTATGAAGCAAGGAAGGTGGAGGAAATGAGACAAAAATGGGGTTCGAAATTCGAATCAAAGGTTGAGGGGTGGTTTTGAGGTGTTGATGAACGGGCGTGAAGATTGAGGCGTAGCGTTCAAATCGCTGATCCATGACCCGAGGATATACATGGGCGTGTATCATCGATTGCAGGGCTACAAAAGTCGTGAAGGAACTATCGTGGAAGGGTGAAAGATCGGGTCTCGAGAAATCTGGTCAAAAATCTCGTTCTGACAAACCACAGGGGTCGGGTCAGAGCGTTGACCCGCTGGTCAACCCTCTGACCCTCCTGGTTGGTCCACGTGGACCAACCGGGAAAAACCCTGGGAAAAAGTTTTGTAAATTCAAATAAAAATAGAAAATGACCTAATTATTTTTAGGTTATAAACAAAAAATGTTTGTAATTTTATAAATTATTTTATGGTAATTTTTAATTATTTTTATGAGGTATAATTTTATAAGTCCCTTTTATACCCTTTATAGGCATATTATCTATATATTTTATTAATTTATTTTTATTTTGTGTTTTTAATTTTATTTATTATGTTTATTATTTTATAAATTTGTAGAATACTTTTATACACTTAACTATATTTTTATTTTATTTTTCGGATGTATTTTTATACACTTAATAAAATACAAGTGTGAATTATACAGGTATATGTATAGGTATTGTACCTATGTACTATGGACAAGTATTTTTTATTTTTATGTTTCTTTTGAGTTTTATTCTGATTTTAATGTACAAATGTATTATAAATAATATTTACAAAATTATAAAAAATATAAAATTATAAAAATAATGAATAATAAATAAATTGAATATTTTAATCTGTACAAGTATACAAGTGGAGTCCAAAACTCAACTTTCAAATCGTAACTCCGAAAAATATGAAACCACCTCCATTAAATAGTTTATTTTATACTATATACAATTAAAGTGAATTTGGCACTTTTCGAGTTTTTTATTTGCAAGATACGGGTCTGGGAAGTTGGAGTTTTGGAATCTTATTCAGAACATAACTTTTTATCTGTACATTTATTTCTCAGTGAAATTAATTTTGTATTTTTATATATGTAATTATATACAACTTTCATGGACAAAGTTTCTTTATTTGAAGTATAAAAAGTGAAACCAAAAATAGGTCCCAAAATAAATAAAGAATGAATCAACAACATAGGGAATTTTATTGTATTCTGGCTCTTATCTCCCCCTACTTTATTCCTTGTCGACCTATTCATCAAGATGCCTAGGTCTCGGGATTTCAGGTCATAAAATATTTTAAATATTTTATTCTTTTTCTTTTCTTTTATTTATTCTATAATTTTAGTTTTAATAACTGTATTTTTATTACACTATTTACATGCACATGCATGGATGCTAAGATACGGGAATTGAGGGTATTTACACGCATTTGTCAGGGTTTTTGATGCCAAAATGATAGAATAAAGATGATGAAATGTGGATTCATCGGGGACTCATTTCAGTTGCAGTGACTTTGACAGGCATAGTACAAAGCATACTATGATGAGGAGATTCAGTTGACTTACACTCTAGCCCGTTCATTCTCCTCACCTGTACGACATGAGAAGCAACATCATCGATAATAGCCGACAATTGTGCACTTTGAGTTGATATTATATGTAGTGTCTTAGTATTATGAGTTGAGATTTCTTTCTATTTGTACAAGTTGAGCATTGCATGCTCCAGCTTGAGGGGGGAGTATTGGAGTATTTGTTTATATGTCTCACTTATGAGGGAGATGGATAAATGATCCATGTACCACATCCAGAGTTTAGTCCCACATTTACCGTCAATGGGATGTGGAGACTTAGTGGGGCCTATATATAGACCCCCACACCCATTGTATCATGTAAGAAAAGTAATAGACTATCATCCCTTTGAGGCGTTCTCCTGTGGTTTCATTTCGCTCCTTAGGGAGTAGGGTTCCACATTAAATCTTTGCGTTCCAAGTTTATATTTCTAGTTCATGCTCTGTTTATCATTTTTGCTTCTGCATTCCTATTTTCTAACATGGTATAAGAGCCATGCTATTTTCTAGCAGAACAGAAGCAGTACCAACTCAGCTTTGATACCAGTTGACGGGACACGACCCGTCCGTGTCGCCTTCTCTCGTATATCTGTTATTGGGGATACTGACCACCTTATTTGGATGTGGATGCATCCACCACCATTGAAGCATGTGAAGAAAAGAAAAACCTTATATAAAGGCGGTAGGTCTCCTCTCGCAACCATCGGAAAAGAAAGATCATTGTAATCAAAACGAGTAGAACTCTCTCTGTTCCCTCGCTCTCTCGCCTCTCTCTTCTCTCTCTCCCCCCCTTTTCTCTTGTGGTATTATCTCTTGTTGTGTTGTAGAGGCAATGACTCCAACCCCTCTATATATAGCAAAGTTACAACCCCATAGTCTTATTCCCAATATGACTATAAATATAATACAACTCAACTATTATTAGAATTATGAGTTCAATCCCATTTGGATTCCTAATCCTAATTTGACTACAATCCTAATAAAATAGGTATATGTATGAGGAGGAAGAGGAAGAAGGTGAATATAACATTACATTTCCAAAATTTCTTTTCTAATTATCCATGTCTCCCGTGGTCTGCATCTTGGGATGCAAACGGATATGGATATATCCGTATCCGATCCGTCACCGTATCCGTTTTATACAGATTTTGACATCCGTATCCATATTCGTTTTAAATTGGATACGTATATGAATGTCATTTTGATATCCGCAAACATCTGTATCTGTATCCATATATCCGTTTTCGTATATAAATATAATCATAGATTTAGTTTTAACACTATGTAACACAACTCTCTACCTCCTTTTAGCATATTTAGATAATTTTTGTGATACAAACACATTTAGTAAATTAATATAATGTGTTTTCCATCCAATTCTTATATATTTAAGTCGATTCTACAGAGCATTTCTAACATTACTCGTGTGTGTTCAGTATTTGTTTTACATCCGTATCTGTTTTTTTAAGGATATGGTAAGTTTTAATACCGGTCAATATCCGTATCCACATCCGTATTCGTATTAAAAAACGGATAAGGATATGGTAATACCTATATCTGTATCCATATCCGACTGTTTCCATCCCTATCAGCATAGACGGATCTAGAGGGGGGCATGAAGGGGCACATGCCCCCCTAGATTCTTGGATGCTCTTTTATTATTGATATAATATTTTATTTACAATGTTATTTGGTGTTTCTCTATTAAATTTACTTGTAAATTTAATTTGCAACCCCGTCCCTCAATTTGGATTTGCTTTATCATGTCTATGCAGAATTCTCCCCTCTATTGCATCTTTTCAAATCTCTTTCCATGCATATCTTGTTCTTCTTCTCTCTCTTTCATTGTTATATCTCTTAAAAAATCAGACTGGATTGGTTGGTCAGACTTGTTAGATTGGATACTACTCTCTACCTCATCAGTTCGACCGGTTCCATGAAAGTATGAATAGAAATTTAAAAAATTAGTTTGAACATTGATCACGTTCGACTGAAGTGGACTAGTTTGACTCAGATCATACTGCTACAAAGAATTGAGATATTATCAATTATCAACAAAGATTCAACACTCACATTCTTAGTTACACATACACAAAAAAAATTGTGTATGCACGTGGTTTTCATGATTTAGAATATCGGTTCCATATGCATGAACCGTAAATTAAGCTCGATCTAATTTTTTGAGGTTGATACAAATGATGAAGTTATGAATGCTCCACCCGGTTTGACCCAACAGTCGAACTTGGTTAAAGACCAAACTGGTGACTAAATGATTCAACGTATGGTCTGGGTTTTAAAAATATTATTCTCATCCATTCTCCCTACATCTTCCTTTCTTTGTCCCTCACCCGTATTTATCTCTTTCTTTCACTCATTAAGAAAAATGAATGTAAATACGAAAGGTGCTTTATTTTATGATTTTTATATTATCTCTATTGTGATCCTATGCTCCATATTTAAATATAGATGTTTGTGTACAATTTTCGCTAACTCTTTTAGATTCTTTCTACATGGAAAAGTTTCAAAATCTTATTATATATATGATTTATCTAAATTTTTAATGAATATGTATGTATCCGATATTCAATCATACAATTTTATATATTTGTAACAAAAAAGAGATATGTTTTGCTCGTAAAAAATTAAAAAAATTAATCAAATTGACATTTTTATGTTCCATTATAAGTGCGTTACATGTTACTTGGCAATATTACAATCAACATATAAATAATAGTTTTACTTCGTGCCCCTCTCCAAAATATTTCTGGCTCCAATCCCTGCCTATCAGCATCCATTTGGGAGATAGATGGGGCAACAAAACCGAGGGACATAAGTGATAGCCGAACAAGAAGTCTGTGACATGAATAATATTTCAAAGAAGAGAGAACTGATATTACAATATCCAAGAGGAGTACAAGTGATAAAAATCCATATATTTATGTTCTCTTTTAACACCACACGACAACCTTTCAGTGGGAGAAGCCAAGTGCATGTGTGCAAATCACCATTTAATTTGCAGTTTCATGAAAGTCCAAATCGTACATGGTCTCCCCCACTTCTCCCATTCAGTGTTCCTTGCACGTTTCTCTCCGCCACCATCTGCGTCTCCTCTCTTCTCAAATAGATAGGCAAACAGGCTCGCCCTTCAGCTCGATATGGGTTGGTTTCCTTGCGCTTGGAGTCCCAGCTACAAACAGAAAGCCCATTGAAAGTGATCTGATCCCACCAGAACTTGGTACTTCCTACTTCAAATTTCGATCTTTATTTGCATCCGCAATCTCTCAGCATCCCTTGTATTGTGTGTTCTTTGTCGACAAATCCAATCGTGCTCTCTTGTTCGAGTCATGGCTCTCCGATTCTGGCAATGTAAACATTCTTGTTTTATTCACATATTATTTCGACGGCAAGAGAGGCTGAGGAGGAATGGATCGGAAGGTAACAACGCCCAGATTTTCCTATTTAATGAACTGGCTTCTGCAACCAAAGGTTTTAGTGATGCTTGCTACCTGGGAGAGGGAGGATTTGGCAAGGTGTACAAAGGTAGATTGGATAGCACAGATCAGGTATTTATTTCTTTTTTTTTCATGAATGTATAATTGCAATTTTTGTTCGAATATGTGAAAATGTAATGAAGTAACGCATGTGTTTTTACATTGATAATCTAATTAGACGTTGCTCTGTTTTGAGAGTTGCATCTGCCCTTAGGTAGCAACTCATTATCCTCTAAAAAATAGGATCAACCAACAAAAAATGGTTCCCATCCAACTTATATTTCAAGATCCATTTAATGTCCTTGCCAGTGAATTTGGGTATCCTCAGTACTTAATTTCCTTGCCATGAAAATTCAAAGTCACATTCAGACATGGTCAGTACTTTTTTTTTAAAATATCATTAACTCTTTTGTTCGTTTTAAAAAATTATGGGTTTTTTTCCTATTAGGTTGTGGCAATAAAACAGCTCAATCGCAATGGGACACAAGAAATAGGGAGTTTCTTGTTGAAGTATTGATGTTAAATCTGTTGCATCATACCAACCTTGTTAAGCTGATTGGGTACTGTGCCGAAGGAGATCAACGTCTTTTGGTTTATGAATACATGCCTCTAGGTTCCTTGGAAGATCATCTTCATGGTATGTTCTCATTCAATATATATTTTTCAACTTTTCTACCATGTTATATCTTATCTGAATCAGAAAGTATTTATTGGTGCATCCTTCACTTATCATCCCATACTCATCAGTTACGCAAGAACCCTATGCTCATGGGCTATCTTTTTTCAGATCTTGCACCTGGTATGAAGCCACTGGATTGGATTACGAGAATGAAGATAGCAGCTGGCGCGGCCAAGGGAGTAGAGTACTTGCATGACAAGGCCACACCTGCAGTTATATACAGGGATCTAAAGTCCTCCAACATTCTGCTTGGCGAGGGATTTCACCCCAAGTTGTCTGATTTTGGGCTGGCTAAGCTTGGGACCTACTGGAGATTCATCTCATGTGTCAACAAGAGTGATGGGTACTTATGGGTACTGCGCCCCCGAGTATGCTATGACGGGGCAACTAACAGTGAAGTCGGATATCTACAGCTTTGGAGTGCTTCTACTCGAGATCTTGTCGGGAAGGAGACCGATTGAGTCAAAAAGAACTGCTAGAGAGCAATGCCTGGTTTCTTGGGTATTTACTCAATCATTCATTTCTTTCTTCTTGCAATAATTACAACAACAATAAAGCATTTTCCTACATTAACTATGGTCGGTTACATGGACTTTTTGCCTCCATTCAGATATATCTTAGGTCGAAGTCCATGGTGAAAAGATCTGATTGTCTCGAGGTCACTTCCTAAATAGATTTTTTTAAAAAAAACTATTTAGGAATCTGTCTCCGACAGTTTTATGCTGGTCGTCGGCTACCTAACACAACCCTCCTCAATTTACTCGGGCTTGGGACCGGCAATGGCTGAGTTCTTTTTGCAATAATTAATTTGCAAAATTAGGATATTGTCCCGTGATGTTAAGTGGTCAGATATGTTCTTAAAGAGACACCCACGCGTCCTGTTCATGGACCAGACTTTCACCAAATCCAAACTGCTGTGAGCTTGAAGGTTACAAATCTTCAACAAAGATGAAATTAGAAACATGCTGTAGTCGATTGTAGTAGTTTCTCCTCTTGTGAACACATGCAAAAGTTAAAAATGACTACCTGAATTATTTGTCTAATGACAAAAAAAGATAGTTTCACTTAGATTTCCTACCTCTTTAGTTTGAGGTGCTTTTTTTTGGATTTTACTTTCATTTCTAAGTCCTTTCCTGCATGGATATTGTTTCTAACTTGATAGTTTTGTTAATACAAGAACACAAAAAAGGACAGAAGAAAGCAGATTTGAATGGAAGTTTGATGCCATAGGAATACAACATAAAACAACTTTCCTCTATAAATCAAGTTCCCTAGACATGGAAATGGTGTGAGAATAATCACGCAATTTCTGTTTTGCAGGCACGTCCACTATTCAGGGACCGTAGAAAGTTTATGCAGATTGCCGATCCCAAGCTTCATGGACGTTACCCTGTTAGGGGATTGTACCAAGCTCTTGCAGTTGCAGCAATGTGTGTCCAAGAGGAGCCTTCCATGAGACCCCTCATTGCTGATGTTGTTACAGCTCTCAATTACCTTGCTTCGCAAAAATATGATTCTGAAAGACCGCAAGTTCGAACTGCTTCTCCTTCCTACCATGGATCTCCTCGAGACCCCCGATTGCCATGAGCTTTTGGAGATAGTTTGCAAGAAGTAAAGTCCAAAAAAAACTGAAAAAAAACTAGGTTAGAATTTGCTGGTGATGAAACAATGGGGCTACTGTTTCTGTTAATATTATCAATGAGAGTTTGAAGACGATGATGTTGTCGAATATGGGACAGATTGATTTCTTTAACCTACAAAACACATCTTTCCATATGCTTCACATAAATGTTAAATTCCATTTCATTTTCTTGTTCAAGTTGTACTTTTGACGAAAATTTGATACTGGATATTTGTACACTATATGTTCATGTATTGTAGTGGCTTTATTAACTTGAACTCTGAAGAAAAACGTGGAAATGGGATGATAGATTGATATACTGAGAATGAAACATATCCCTCTTAAATACAAGAAGAGATTAGGGTTAGGGAGAGCGCACAATAAAGTATAAAACTATCCAGAAGCTCTATAGAACATCTACAGAAGGGAAACGAAGTCTGTAGAAGATCTCATTGGATGAGATCCCTGGTGAAATGTCAATCAATCTATGTATGTTCTACCCTCTGAATAATATAGAGTTGTTTTTATGTGTGCATGGCAGCAGTGATGTTGCTTCTCAACTTCATCCATTTGTATGGTGGAAGATTTAGGTCAATAAGCACAATGTGAATCCTCTACATCTCTGATGCAATATGGGCCATTGTCTTGTTTTCAGTTTCTGCAGTCTACTGGGATACCACCAATGCTTATTTCTTACTCTTGCTCTTGTATGTGAGAAGATTGACTTCTTGGAAAAATACAGAAACTATTGGTGGATTTCATGTCTGCAGGACAAGTACATATTATGCACGAGATGTTGCGATGTCTAATAATGTCCCTGCTATAAAAGGTTCCGTGAGTAACCTTGATGTACCTTAATCATGAATGCACATGTGTAGGTATGCTCGTGGACTAACCAAGTTTTCCTATTATTAATGAGATGTTGGGTTTATTAACAGGTCCCTTGTCTACAATCTCATGCTTTTTATAAACGAGCCGTGGGATCTATAGGAAGTCGGACAGGTTCGGTGCCTACCATGCCAAAATGGGGAGCCCTAGTAAAAAATCCCCCAAAATGGGGATGGTTTCGAAATAATTCCCACAAACCATTTGCCGCTTCATGTTCCGGGCACGGCAAATGGTTTGCCGTGCCACATGGACGGTCAAAAA